>CM066163.1:51267256-51512256 GCA_033629205.1 Lithocarpus polystachyus
TCTCTTGCCTTTTTCCACTCGCAGCTTCCCCTTTTCAGTTCTGCAATAAACTAATAAACCTGATCAAGAAATTCAACTTGTAGTATTGAAACAAATACCAATGGCTAGAAAGTTAGACAGAAACAGAAATCAAAGAAAAATAGGACGAAAGAAAACAATATTGGTCTGAGAGAACTGACACACAAAAAAAAAAAAAAATTTTTATATTTTTTTTTTTTTTTGCAGTCCTTTTTTTTCTGCAGCTTTTTTTTTTCTCGTTTTTTTTTTTTTTTTTTTTTTTTTTTTTTTTTTGGAACTCAATGCAAAGTTTTAACCTACTGCACGTCAAAGAACAAGAATGAAGAACAAAGAACAGAAACGGAACAAGATAGATTGATAACCAGGAACAAAAGATAAAAAGAATAGAAAACTGATTTTAGAACCTGAGCTCTGATACCAAAATGATGCGAACCTCAACAGACTCACTTTGAGACCCAACAAACAATATTGGAATATTGCCCAAGAAAGCTAAAATTCAGATTTTTGATAGAAACCCTGACCCAACGTTTATAAGAGAAACGCGAACCAAAGGTATAAGTAACAGACCTTGACCCAATGATTATAAAGGAATCACGAACCAAAGGTATAAGTTTGAACGCCACAAGGAAGAATCCTTGATAAGTTCACAGTTCTTGAAGAACCAAAGAGAAGAACAAAGCCTCACCTTTTCTGATTTTTATTCAATAATTTATCCCAAAAAACGTTTACAGAATTAGGGGCCTATTTAAAGGCTCCAGAAAACTTGGCAGACAAGAAAATATATTCTAAAATAACTCCTAATTGATACCTAACCATATCAGGAATCAAATTTGACCTAAAAAACGTACTAAATAATAAAACCCTAATTAAAAACTGATTTGGTCTGAAAATAGCAGATCCAAAATAGGAAAAACCCTAAAAAACGTTCTAAATAATAAAAGCCTAAAATTAAGGAAGATCTGGTCCAAAATTAGAAGATCTAAATTAGGAAAAGTATCTATTAACTAATTTAGAGCTGGAAAGTCAATCAGTCATAAATCTTTGCCATAAATAACGCCCAATTACGTCAGATCAGCCCTCAATAGCTTGGATTAAATTTATTAGGCCTTCATCTTCTTTTGGGCCCATCTTGGAATGTGAATCAGCCCAAATCCCTTGAATCAGCCCATTTAGTGCTTCTTTGATCTTCTTGGATCTTGCTCTTGTAATTGGCCCAACTGGAACTTGCAATGGATCCTTGAAAGCTTGTTGATTCTCATCACCCGGCCTTCATTACTCATTAGTTGAATGTAGATCCCCAAGTAACGTAGAAAAAGAGAAACCGAGGAGATCGGCGAAGCCTCACATGGAAACAGTGAAGGAGGAAGTGAAGAAGCTAAAAAAGGCCAGAGCCATTAAGGAGGTGTTTTCCCCGAGTGGCTATTTAATACGGTAGTGGTGAAGAAGAAGAATGGGAAATGGAGAGTTTGTGTAGACTTTACCGATCTCAATCGAGTGTGCCCTAAGGATCCGTTCCCTGTCCCAAAGATAGATCAATTGGTGGATGCTACAGTCGTGTACCAGAGAATAAGCTTTTTGGACGCCTTTTAGGGTTATCATCAAATAGCTTTAGCACCCGAGGATCAGGAGAAAACCTCTTTTAACACGCCCGAGGGTAATTATCATTATATGGTAATGCCTTTTGGGTTGAAAAATGCAAGTGTTACATATCAACGGATGGTTACCCAGATGTTCAAGGATCAGATTGGGGTAGCTGTAGAAGTTTATATTGACAACATGGTGGTGAAGAGTAGGAGGAATGAAGAGCATGTGCCTAATTTGATGGATGTTTTTGAAATATTAAGGCAACATAAGTTACACCTAAATGTGGAAAAGTGTGCCTTCGGTGTGGGGTTGGGGAAGTTCTTAGGCTACATGATAACAACACAAGGAATAGAGGTTAACCTTGACCAAATTAGGGCAATTAAATGCCTTAACCCGTTTGGGAATCCCAAGGAAGTGCAAAGACTCACTAGAATGATTACCGCCCTGAATAGGTTTGTCTCGAGATCAGCGGATAGATGTAGACCATTTGTTCAGTTGCTGAAGAAATGGAAGGGTTTCTAGTGGATGGAGGAGTGTGATAGGGCATTCCAAGACTTGAAGTCCTATTTGGCTAGTCCACCCATCTTATCTCGATCCAAGCCCGAAGAAGATTTGTACAGGTACTTGGCAGTCTCCGACCATGCAGTTGGTTCAGTGTTGCTCAGACATCAGGAGGGAGTTCAAAAACCAGTTTATTATCTTAGTAAGACGTTGGTGGATGCAGAGACTCGGTATTTACCGTTAGAGAAAATGGCACTGGCATTGGTGCATGCAACGAGGAAATTACCGCATTATTTTCAGGCACATATGGTGTGGATGTTGACCGAGTATCCCCTACAATAACTGTTGAGAAGGTCAGATTTTGCGAGAAGGATAGCTAAGTTGGGGATAAGATTGGGAACATTCGATATATGGAACAAGCCGAGGAACTCCATAAAAGGTTAAGTGTTAGCCGACTTCGTGGCCGAATTCACTCCAACGCCAGGAGCCCCAATTGGAATAAGTCAAGTCACTGTCAAACAGTGGAGGGTTTATGTGGACGGTGTATCAAACACAAGAGGATCAGGGGTTGGAATCATATTGATATCTCCTGAGGGGTTGCGGTTAGAAAAATCACTAAGATTGGGTTTCCATGCTTCAAATAATGAAGCTGAATATAAAGCTTTTATTGTTGGTCTCAAGGTAGTACAAAAGCTCAATGCCGAGGAGGTGGAGATGTTCTCGAACTCAAAGTTAAGTCAAATAGAAGGAAGCTTTGAGGCAAAGGACTATCGTATGTCAGTACTTAAAGTTTGGTCTCAAGGTGCTACGAGCAAGCTTCCGAAAGGTAAGTGTGGTCTGAGTCCCGAGAAGTCCGAACAGCCACACAAATTCATTGGCCACGTTAGCTTCATCATCAAATGAGTGTATTCCCCAAATGATTTTTGTGGAGCTATTGGATCAACCAAGCATAAAGTAGCGTGCGGTTATATCGACAGCCTCAGTATCCAAGTCTAGTTGGTTGGATCCTTATATTGCCTTTTTGTTTGATGGATTTTTGCCTACTAATTCAAAAGAAGTAGAGAAGGTATGGAGAACATCATCTCATATTTTGCTATCCGAAGAGAAAAAGTTGTATCAACGCTCATTTGGAGGCCCTTATCTGCTATGTCTCCACCCGAGCAAAGTCGCCGACCTTCTAACCGAGTTGCACGAAGGGATTTGTGGAGGACACTCGAGGGGAAGATCGTTGTCTCACCAAGCCATGACTCAGGGGTTTTGGTGGTTGAATATGCAGCGTGACGCAGTCAACTACGTTAGGAAGTGTGATCAATGCCAAAGGCATGCCCTAATATTGCATCAGCCAACTAGAAATTTGAACCCGATCGCTAGCCCTTGGCCCTTCGCTCAATGGGGCCTTGACACAATTGGACCGTTCCCTCGAGCTTCGAGAAATTGGAGGTATGTGTTGGTTGCCACAGATTACTTTACAAAATGGGTAGAGGCCGAATCTTTGGCAAACATCAAGGATGTGGATGTGAAGAAATTTGTGTGGAAGAATATTATTACAAGGTTCGATGTACCCTGGGCTCTGATTCAGATAATGAACTGTAGTTTGATAATAAGGCCTTTCGGGAGTACTGTAGTAATTTGCAATGTTATTGATTTCGTGCCATTCCAGCCGAAACGGCCAGAATCTTTCGTACCAGTATGCACACCGATACGAGAATACCTTACGTTCCACTTCGGATCAGATTTCGGCCTATTTCAAGTCATTCTGGCCATTCGGGCCAATTTCGGTCGAGATATGGATTTTGGCCGATATTGGTTTTGTATCTGACACAGAAGAGGAGAAAAAAAAAAGTGAAGAAATGGTTATGACGAGAACGTAGAAGGTAAGATAATGAAAAAGTAGAAAGAAGATGATAATATTTGAGACAAAGACAAAAACTATAAGAAGAAGACAAAGACTATAAGAAGAGAAGACAAACCAACAATCTAGCTCCATTGGGAGGTTAACATTACACTTAGTCTAGTGTACACCATTATCTAGAATCATGTGTAGCTACATTTCATCTCCCTTATAGTGTTTAAACTTGTAGTAACATGAAACAAAACACCCTCCTTTGGGATCGCGAGGCATATACACCAAGACGAGGTGCTTGTTCACACTACTTTAAACGGGTAAATTCATTCTTGTAGTACTATGAAGTAAACACCCTCCTTTGGGATCGCGAGGCATATACGCCAAGACGAGGTGCTTACCCATACTACTTTGAACCGATAATGGAGGCCATGAGACCCAACCCTTGTATCTCTCTCCCACTAGAAATTTTAAAACAAGTGGATTGTTATGAAATCATTGTGATCTAATCACAATTGTAACCCTACACATCAGATGTGTTTAATTGTTAAATTCAATGTGATGTTGCTAAGTTACGTCACAATAACGTAACGAATATTCACGCAATCACAAAGAAGTTTAACCTTGTAATCTGTGAAGTAAATACCCTCCACATGGAATGCAAGACTCAAAGTCAAGACAAGGTATTTATCCACATTACAATAAACTTAACAAAAGGGTTATTTCAGCACTCCCACTCATTATTTGGGTTTTTCTTTAAATAATTGTGATCTCATCACAACTAATAACCTTGCACTTATTGAAGACTCTAATCTCATTAGAATCACTAACTAAAATGGAAGCCCTAAACTATTTAGGATTCCTTTAACACTAATGAACCAAAAATTAGTTATAGAGAACTCTATCCTTAATTTACTAAATAGAAGATTCTAATTTCATTAGAAACTATATACCTTTTAATTAGAATTTTAATCTCATTAAAAACCTTTAATTAAAATAAATTAAGGACTTTTAATCATAAAAAAAAAAATTTAGGACTAAGAGTTCTATTCAACTAACATCTTTGATCTCATTAGGTCTTTTAGTTAGATAGCGATTAATAAATGTCCTTAACTTTTAAGGACTATAAAATTAATCACATAGCTTTGTTTTTTTTTTTTTTTTAATCAAAGTTTTAACACTTAGTCAAAAATAAGTGAAAAAATTCAGTGCCTTCAATTGGTCGAACCTATTACTCGATCGATCAAATTCGCAAAACTGAATTTTTCCAGAATTTTCAGGTAACCGTATATGACATCTTCATTGTTCTTCCATCAAAAACACCTTTTGATGTTATCAACGAAGATTTACAGATCAAGAACTATAATAACGCTAGACACCTTGAAAACATAATCCTAATCTCATTAGAAATAAATTTCATAATCTTAGCATTAATATATAATAAATATATAAACCAAGGCAAGCAACAATATGACAAATCCTTTTAAAAAAAATTTTGCATATAATCCCAGAGTATATTATATTATATTATTATATAACATAATATAATATACGGTTTCATTATTTCTTTTTAAAGCTATCATCATATGCTTATAAGAATGAAACCATGCAAGCCTTATATAAGTCTTTATATATAGCCAAGCATTGCAATGATTCGGTTCACACACATGACAATTACATCCAAGGCAGTTAATATATAAATATGTGAAGTGTATATAAAGCATCCAAGGCAGTTACATCCAATCCGTATATATATATATATATATATATATATATATAAAATACAAACCTATATATACGGATTCTATGTAAAGTTTATATAAAGCATTCAACACTCCAAGCCTTACGTTGAAGGATCCAAGTGGTGCATGCCTTAAATTCACGCACTAGGCAGTTAACTATGACTTGTTATACGGCTTCATGCACATGACAGTTAAATTTACGCATTCATATGTTAAATTCACATGCTATACGGATTCAATGTCCAGCCATTCAAGCCACAATATGTCATTGATAACTTTGCATCATTGACTTAATATATATATATATATTCAATATCCAAGACGAAATGGATTGGATGAACTAATATATATCTCATATATTAAACATGCATGGCATACGAACTTCATGAATATGAAAAACCATGACCATGAAAACATGGAACCGTATCAAAGAAGCATTATCATAATTCACAAAAATTATGCAGAAAGTTGAAATACAAAGATAACAGTTTTCTTAAATTCTCAAACTCAATCACATGTTATAAAATCATGAGATGAAAACTTGGCTCTAATACCAATTGTTGGTAAATTTGGTTTTGTATTTCATACAAAACACACAGCGGAACCAACAAACATGAATCTATTTCATTCATGATTGATAACATGCACTATGTAAATTTCAGAATTTAAGAATGAAATAGCGTACCTTAGTGCGGTGAAATTCAAAACAAAATATTAGAAGTACTTAGGAACACTTTTAATCTTCACTCCAATTCCACTTTACGCCCAAGAAGTGTGGTCTCTCAATCAGTTTCTAAGGGAGAATAATTGAGTGGCTTCACTCACACATACACACCACTTCACAATGATATCTCTTTTTCTCTTATTAAAAAATTATGTATGTTTCTCCCTTTATAAATAACTGATTATGTAATTGGGCCGACCTATTGGGCCTTTCCAATTGGGCTTTAGTATGTGGCTTGGAGTGAGACCAAAAGGGACCAATAAGACACTAGCTCCAATGGGCCTTGGACTTTTCTGTCAACTCTTGACAAGTCCAAAGTTACCATTAATTATATTCAATACCACTATAAGAATATAATTGCACTCTAGACCTTATTAATAAATTATATCCCAAGACTTTATTATACGTGCAATCCCTTCATTAAAATATTAGTAATACAAAGTCATGAAAGTTGACTGCCACTTTGAAAATTACTACATCTTAATCCTTGAGTATTAGGTTTAATCATTTATGTTATTCATCATATATTTATGAAATCCAATTTCATAAATATATACTTTAGTAACTCCTTACTAAAATGGTTGGGCCTAACACTCTGAATAACCAAACCTATTAAACTTATCTCAAGAGAATATTTTATATCTTCATTAAGAGATTATGAATTTCATCTTGAGAATATATATTCTATCAACACTAAATGCGGCTGCTCAACATACTGAGGTTTTGATCGTGACTTATTGATCTCACTCTTGATATATCAAAGCAACCTACACCTCATGATCACGTCCATTATTCTCTCAGGGTTTAGAGTTGATGTAAATAGAAGTCGTGAGATTTATTATTCATTTGACAATCGTTAGGAGAATAATAAATCTCACAGCGGTCCAATTCAATATGTTTTAACTCTTAAAACATATCAACATACCAACTAGAAGTCTCCACTTCCGTGATCAAGACAAATCATCTTAATTGATATTTAATAGTCTTCGCAGATGAAATGCCCAGTTTCATCACTGACTATGAACTAAAATTCTGAGTTTACAAAGAACTTGTGATTTATATCTTCTGTAATTAAATCACATATATCACATACTATGCATGTCATGGACTAAGATAATGTTCCATTAGTTCATTAATAAATAGTCTCATATAATTAAACAATTTAATCATTTATGACATGCCAATAAATTGGATTTTAGGGCATAAACCCCAACAAGGTATTCAACTTCATTCTTGTCAAGAGATTTTCTTTCCACATAACAAGACAAGATAAGCATCTTTAAATTTTCTAATATACCATAAATTCATGATTTCCTTATCAAAGATTAAATAAAAGATGCTCATTTTTCCATGTAACAATTCATGCATTTCCCCAAATGCAATGTCATATATGATGCATTTTCATATATATAATCATATATATATATATATATATTAAGATTACGACACAATAGTTTTTAGGAAAATATAGTTTCCATAGGTAGTTTCCAAAAGTGTGTTTAACCCAAAAATAACATTTATACAATATGGTTATTTTTCAAAAATCCCATTAAAAAGCTACTTACCTTGCAACCCGTAAAAAGCTTAATTCTCCAAGCTCCAAAGGAGATTAGCTAGAACTTCAACAATATCAAGCAAACCTAGCATAATAAGCATAAAGCTTAAAATTGTTTTTAGCGACAATTTAAGAATTTCCAAAAATGCACTTAATTAGGCAAGCCTAGTATTTAACCTCATCAATAATAATATATTCAACTTCCAAAGTTTCTCAACAAATTGATTCACAAGGCATAAACTCCAATTTATAAAGTTAACCCATTCAATATCATCTCCAACATTATAACTAGCTTCCACAAGATTTACACTACATCATCAAGAAACCCATGAAAACAAAATCAAAATATCCTCCAAGACAAGAAATTTAGAACTTCAACTAACTCCAAATAAACCCAATGGCAATGGAAAAATTAGATTTACCAACCATCACATGTTATAACTCAAAACTCCTAAATTTTTCACTTTAAATAAACCTTAGATAGTCATCATTAGCACAAACCATATACCAACTCATCAAATAATTCCACCAATACAAAAACCCGTACATAAAAACACATAAATATCACTTTCAATGCTCATAAATCACATAAGTATTATTTTTAAAATTTAGATAAAAATAACCTCAAGCAAAAGTGTGAAACCCACCAAAAAGATTAGAAATTTTTACCTCAAATAAAAGGGGTGAAGATGCTTAGAGGTTCCTAAGGATTTTCCAGTGACATAGCCGAAAAAATGATGGTAGAGATGGTGGTATGGAGGAACCGGCGGGAGAGTTTGAGGGAGTGAAGAGAAGTGTTAGATGGAAAAAAAAAAGAAAAAAAAAAGAAAAAAAAAAAAGAAAAGAGAAATGAGGAGCCGGTCAAAGAGATATAAAGATGAGTGGAAATGAGTGGTGGAGAAGGGTGGGGTAGGTGGGGTAGTTGGGAGGCACCAAGAAGCTTGATGAGATGTGGAGCTCAGTATAGGTTGGCCACCAAGAAGCTCAGTGATGTGGAGCTCGAACGAGAAAAACTCTCCACAAAATTTGATAAAGCCAATCAGACTATAGGAGCACTGAGGTTTGAAAATAATTTCTTGGCTGAGAAGACTAAGAAGCTTGAAGCAGAGCTGTTTCAAGTCAAAACTCAGCTAGAAAGAGCTTCAAGTGCAAAGCTTGATGAGATGCTCAACCTTTAGAAATCTGCTTCCGACAGAACCGGTTTAAGGTATGATTACTCCTCTTCTAATATTGTTTCCTTAGTACTACTATTTTTGTTCCTCTTACTAATAATGTTGAAACTGAGAACAATGAAGTTAAAAATGAATTAGCTAGTGAGAACATAGACAAGGGTAAATCTATCTTAGAAGCACCCCCTAAAACTGCTAAGAATGAGACTAAAACCCTAGGGCTAAGAAAGGAAATAATCAAAAGCCTAAACAGAAGAAGCAGCATCTCTGTCATCACTGTGGAGTAGCTAGACATACTCGACCAAATTGCTATAAGTAGTTAGCCACTCAACAGAGCAACAGCATGATCTCATCAGTAAACCAGAATCAGTTTCATCCTCCTTTGCTCCTCTTAAAGATCTTCTCAAAGCCCTCATGTTTCTTTCGAATTTGAACGGTTTCAATTCTTCCCCCTCACCGCCAATTCAAGGGTTCGCACAAAGGAAAGGTTTTTTTAAGATGTGGAAGGAAAAAGGCTCAAAGTGATTATGTCACTTTTCTCTCTCCCTCTCTGTTTTTTATTACATTACTTATGTGTTTTGCATTATTGTTTTGAGTCAATCTAGTTTTATGCATTGCTCTATTTTGTTTAACATGTTTTTATTTGTCTCTTTTTCAGTTTTGCTTTATGTTATTTTTCATAATAAAAAAAATTGAAAAATTGAAAAAATATAAAAACATTGTGTGTTTGTGTACATTGGTACTTGTGTACCTTGGATGGTCATTGAAATAAAATTTTCTAAACTTTGTATCTCTTGTATCTTAGATGAGCACTTATATTCACAACTAAGCAAGTGAGCTTTATGTCTCGTGTTTGTGATGAGTAAGGTTAAGTAATCTCTTGTGCTTAACACTCATATCACTCTTTTTGACAGGAAAGACTAGAAAATCCTAAAAGAAAGGCATAAATAACCATCTCACCACTATTGCCCGCCAATCATGAAATGACATCTGTATGCTTCGACATAACAAAAGTGCAATGTCATAAGCTTAACATAATTGGGTATTTCTTTTCTCTCTTTTATATGCTCATGTATGATATGCTTAATAAAAGAGAAGATGCAAATAAATTAAAGCAAAAAGAAAAAAAATACTTTAAATATGATTGCAAGCGTGTATTCTAGGAGATATGAGAGTTATAGGATTTACCTCGAAGGTGATAGTCCTCATCAAATAGTTATGATTGTGTGTGAGTTAAAGTGATTTTCTCATATTTCAAATCGTCATAAAATGTTGACACTTATGCAATCTTACGATGTTTTTCACACACAATACGCAATATTCTTTGCTACTTTTGATACATGTGAAGGTACAATGTGATTTGGCCATCACAAGGAATACTTGTGTAAATGTATGCTCACTAAACTGTCTTAACTTGTTTTTGAAATATAAAATTGGTTAGATGTGTTTAGTGTGTGTGTGTGGTTGGGGTCTAGTAGCTGATCATTTTTTTGTTGAAAGATGATTTTGAGAGTTTAATATGTTGGTTGGATCCTTAGTTGAGTTGCATGTTTGATTGCATTCATGTCCGTATTTTTCTCTTTTTGAAAAACTGTTTTAAGCAATCTTGATAGCTATCTCAATACCTCTCAACAGATAAGCTATCTATCGAGACCCTTCAACTGTTTTCTATCGCAATCTCGATAGCTCTCGATAGCTGCTTCGATCCATCGAGAAACTTTCTGGATGCTCAATAGCTTCTCAATAGCTACCTTGATCCATCGAGCTTCATTGTTGAAGAAAACTCTCGTCAGATTCTCGATAGCTGGTTCAACAGCTAAAACACACCTTTTTAAAGCTCGATAGCTCTCAATCGATCGAGCTTTATAAAGTTTCTATATAAATGCGCCTCACGATTTCATATCACTTCTCCTCGATCTCTCTCGACTGCTTTGTGTCTTTTCACCTCCCAAACAACTCTCACTCACTCCGAACTCCATTCCTAAGTTTTATTCAACCTCAATCTTGCTTTTCTTCACTGGTAAGGACCATAATCCCTCTCTTCATCATGCATTTCATGCTTTTTGACCTAATGAGAAATTTTGGGATCTTTCAAAATTAATGAAGTTCTTGTGAAATTTTGGGATGGGTCTTGTTTAAATGGTTTTTAAATCCTCATGCATTGCATCACATGTGCATTATAATAGTGTTTCATGCATTCTAATATGTGTTTACTTTGTCGCTATGATGTGTGCTGGTAGGTTTGGATTGGGCTAAGCCCATGATGTATTTATGTTTTCATGTCACATGTTCATGCATTCTCATGCATACATACCTTCCTATTTTTATCTTTTGATATTAAAAATGTTTGGTACTTTTCTGATTGTCTCTCTCTCTCTCCCTCTATCTCTTTTCCTTGCGTTATTTGCGTCATGGCACCAAAACGCAAATCTACACTGTCTTAGAACCCTCTTCGTTCTGGGGCATCTCTCTCTTCTATTCCTACTCCATCACACGTACAGTTCCGTAATGAGAAAGCCCGTAAGGACTTCTCGGAGAACTTCTCTTGACAAGGCATTCATTCGGAACGCCAAGTCATCCTATCAGATTTTTCCAATACTGACCTGCCCACTTTCATCCACAGTAAGGGTTGGGAGTCACTATGTGACATCCCGGTCACTTGTCCCTCCATGATCATATAGGAGTTTTACTCTAATATGCACAAACTCGATACTTTTGTACCTCATTTCTTCTCTCGCGTTAGAGGTACGCACATTATAGTTACTCCGGAGATTGTTGCCGAGGTACTACACGTTCCTAGGGTAGCGCATCCTGACTACCCTAGCTGCGAGCGTTGCGAACCGTGTCCAAAGACGAACCATCATCTCTCTTTTGTGAGAGACCTTCTTCAACTTGGGGTGACCGTCAAAACACCCCTTGCTCGGCTTTTTGCTAAAGGTTCGAGGTTCCTAAACATGATAATGACATTCATTCTCCACCCTTTGTCTCACTATAACACTATCACAGAGACTCGTGCTCGGTTTTTGTTATCCCTCATTGAGGATCTTTCTATTAACTTCCCCTCTCATTTCATCCTATCCCTTAGAGATGTCTATAGGGATACAATGACCCGTGATAAGCCCATTTTTCCTTCAGCTATCACACGGATTCTTTGCCATTTTTTTGTCTCCTTTCCTGTTTCCGATCACTTCCCGATTATGTGTGCCATTGATGTAGCTACCGTGAAACGGAGTGAGGCACAGCTTCGTTCGAGGCGGCCCGAGACAAAGATTCCTCCAGCTTCTACAACTCCATCCACCTCCGCTCCTTCTTTTTCTGCTGGCAGAGTGACTCTCGAGAATATCTTGGCACAGCTTGTGCACATGGATGCTCGCCTTGATGCTCTCAGTGATAAGTTGTGTCAGGTGAACACCTGTGTTGGTCGTATTACACGACGACAGGCTGCCATGGGTGGCTTCGTTGCTTCTCCTCCTCCTACTCTAGAGGCTTATGAGGATGAGGACGATGTGGTGATGCTGATGCTTCTGATGCTGATGAGGATGATGATGCTAGCTCTTTCAGTGCTGATGAGATGTCTACTTGATGTACTTATCCTTTGTCACTCATGACAAAAAGGGGGAGTAGTTTTGATTTGAGAGTAGCCATACATAGGGGGAGGGTTAGTATAAGAGATTTTTGTTAGGCGGAGTGTTCATATTTTGAGGGATGTAGTGAGGACTTTGTGTATCTTTATCTTTTCTCTCTATTTTAGATACATTGTTCATGTACCTTAGATCTTGTGATCATATTGTAATAAAAAAAAAACCTTGTACTTGTTGATATATATACATTTGAGGTTGTTATTACAGTTCTTTCACCTATCTCTCCATGTGTTGTTTCTTTTCTCTCTTTATATACATGTTTCTTATTTATTGTATGCAATCTATTATTTCTATTTCACACTAAGATGTCTTGATGAGTTTTGTTAAAAGTGTTTCAGAAATACAGGTTGTCAAAGTCTACTTGCCATAAACTCTCTTCTTGCAAAGTTTTTCAAGAGTTTATGTTAGGATAGATTTTATTGTATTCAACAAATGAATACGAGTTGAGTGATCTATGACTTCTCTCATATGTTCATTTGTTTGTTGTAGTTTTGTCACAGATTGCCAAAGGAGGAGATTGTTAGGATATATGTGATTCAATGTTAGGAACATATGTCACTATTGTTGGGGTTTATGCCCTAAAATCCAATTTATTGGCAAGTCATAAATAATTAAATTGTTTAATTAAATGAGACTATTTATAAATGAACTAATGGGACATTATTTTAGTCCATGAGATGTATAGTATGTGATTTATGTGATTTAGTCACAGAAGATATAAATTACAAGTTTTTTGTAAACTCAAAAGTTTAGTTCATAGTTGGTGATGAAATTGGGCGTTTCATCTGCGAAGACTATAACATATCAACTAAAATGATTTGTCTTAATCATGGAAATGTAGATTTCTAGTTGATATGTTGATATGTTTTAAGAGTTAAGACATATTGAACTGGACCGCTGTGAGATTTATTATTCTCCTAACGACTATCAATTGAATAATAAATCTCACGACTTCTATTTACATCAACTCTAAATCCTGAGAGAATAATAGACCTGATCATGAGATGTAGGTTGCTTTGATATATCAAGAGTGAAATCTATAAGTTACGATCAAAACCTCAGTATGTTGGGCAGCCACATTTAGTGTTGATAGAACATATATTCCTAAGATGGAATTCATAATCTCTTAACGGAGATATAAAATATTCCCTTGAAATAAGTTTAATGGGTTTGGTTATTCAGTGAGTTAGGTCTAACCACTTTAGTAAGGAGTTACTAAAGTATATATTTATGGAATTGGATTTCATAAATATATGATGAATAACATTAAGGATTAAACCGGGTACTCAAGGATTAAGATGTAGTAATCTTCAAAGTGGCAGTCTATATTCATGACTTTGTATTACTACAAATATTTTAATGAAGGGGTTGCATGTATAATAAAGTCTTGGGATATAATTTATTAGTAAGGCCTAGAGTGCAATTATATTCATATAGTGGTATTGAATATAATTAATGGTAACTTTGGACTTGTCAAGAGTTGACAGAAAAGCCCAAGGCCTATTGGAGCTAGAGTCTTATTTGTTCCATTTTGGTCCCACTCCAAGCCACACACTAGAGCCCAACTGGAATGGCCCAAAAGGCTAGCCCAATTGGATAATCAGTTGTATATAAGGAGAGAAACATACAGAATTTCATAAGGTTCTTTGGATGAGTCTTTTCATAAGTGTTTTTCATCAAGATTACACAAGGAATGAAATGGTTTGTATGTAAGTGTTGGACACTACCTTGTTCTCTCCTTGGAAACTGATTGAGAGACCACACATTTTGGGCATTAAGTGGAATTGGAGTGAAGATTAAAAGCTTTTTCAAGAACTTCTGATTTTTTATTTTGAATTTCACCGCACCAAGGTACGCTTTCTTGTTCTTAAATTCTGAAACTTTCATAGTGCATGTTATCAATTGCGAATGAAGTAGATCCATTAATTTTTCGCTGCGTAATCAGTTGTATATAAGGAGAGAAACATACAGAATTTCATAAGGTTCTTTGGATGAGTCTTTTCATAAGTGTTTTTCATCAAGATTACACAAGGAATGAAATGGTTTGTATGTAAGTGTTGGACACTACCTTGTTCTCTCCTTGGAAACTGATTGAGAGACCACACATTTTGGGCATTAAGTGGAATTGGAGTGAAGATTAAAAGCTTTTTCAAGAACTTCTGATTTTTTATTTTGAATTTCACCGCACCAAGGTACGCTTTCTTGTTCTTAAATTCTGAAACTTTCATAGTGCATGTTATCAATTGCGAATGAAGTAGATCCATTAATTTTTCGCTGCGTATGTTTTGTATATGATACAAACATGTATTTTTTCCAACAATTAGTATCAAAGCGGTCTTCAATTCGATTCTGAATAACATGTTTTGTGAGTTTTAGAATTAGAGATAATAGTTTCATAATGTTAGAAAGTTATATATGCATTTAATTTTCTGCATAAGTGTTGAAACTATGATTTGATAAAAACTGATATTGATGTTATGATGTTGTTTAAATCTAAATTTAAGTATGTTAAATTCATCTTTAAGACTATAGCATCAATGGAATTCAGTTTTGATATCAAATTCTGCATATCATGTTCATATGGTAGTTGTTTGTTCATGAAAAATCGTTGAAAACTGTTTGCAACAGCTCTGGAAAAACTGAAAACACGGGTTTTTTGCCGGTTAGCTTCCCGCGAAGTTACTTGCGAAAAATGATAAAAATGATTCTGAAGACAAAAACTTTTGCAGGTAAGCTTTACTCGCGAACCAGTCGCAAGACAGTAGCAAAAGTTTCTGTTTGATTTTTTGTGTTTTCAATTTTTTGCTTAAATCGTTTTCGCGAGAAGTGCTTAGTTGCAAGATACCCGCGAGACAGTAGCGAAAGTTTCTGTCTGAATTTTGTGTTTTCACTATTTTTCCTTACGCCTTTTTCGCGGGAAGAGCTTAGTTGTGAGATTCTCACGAAAATGCATTTGAAGGGAATTTTGAATATTTTCTAAATGCTTTCAAATGTATAAAGTGTAAGGAAATGTGTGATGTGATTACACATAGTTCTAACTAAAAGACCTAATGAGATCAAGATATTAGTTAAATAGAACTCTTAGTCCTAAATAGTTTAGGACTTGTCTTATAAGAAACATTCTAATGATATTGGAATTGTTGTATGATTAAAAGTCCTTAATTTATTTTAATTAGAAGTTTTAATGAGATTAAAACTTAATTAAAAGGTATATATATTTTCTAATGAGATTAGAACTTTTTATTTAGTAAATTAAAGATACAGTTCTATATAACTAATTTTTCATTCATTAGTGTTTAAGGAATCCTAAATATTTTAGGACTTCCATTTTAGTTAGTGATTCTAATAAGATTAGAGCCTTCAGCAAGTGCAAGATTATAAGTTGTGATTGGATCACAATTATTTAAGAAAAACCCAAATAATGAGTGGGAGTGCTGAAATAACCCTTTTGTTAAGTTTATTGTAATGTGAATAGATACCTTGTCTTGACTTCGAGTCTTGCATTCCATACGGAGGGTATTTACTTCACGGATTACAAGGTTAAACTTCTTTGTGATTGCGCGATTGTTCGTTACGTTTTTGTGACGTGACTTAGTAACATCACATTGAATTTAAACAATTAAACACTTTTGATGTGTAGGGTTAAAATTGTGATTATATCACAATGTTTTCAAGACAATCCACTTGTTTTAAAATTTCTAGTGGGAGAGAGATGCAAGGGTTGGATCTCACGGCCTCCATTATTGGTTCATAGTAGTATGGGTAAGCACCTCGTCTTGGCGTATATGCCTCGCGAACCCAAAGGAGGGTGTTTACTTCATAGTACTACAAGATTGAACTTACCTGTTTAAAGTAGTGTGAACAAGCACCTCATCTTGGCATATATGCCTCGCGATCCCAAAGAAGGGTGTTTTGTTTCATGGTACTACAGATTTTAAACACTATAAAGGGAGATGAAATGTGGTTACACATGATTCTAGATAATGGTGTACATTAGACTAAGTGTAATGTTAATCTCCCAAAGGAGCTATGTCATTATTACTGAAAGGCTAAAGGAAGAGCGGCAAATTATTTTTGTTTGGTAGAAGTTACCATAATAGCATTAATAATGAGAATGATTCTCGCCTGATCACAGTGATTGGTATGACCTTGCTTCCAAGGAATATTAATTGCAGGATTAGGTTGTCGTTGCACCTAGTATAGTATGGTTTTCGAGTTTTCATACTATATGGTTATGGATGCAAAATATAATGTCCATGTAATTATGTTCATAGTCTCAAAATAAAGTTGTCATAAATTTTGTTCTTTAGCTACTATTTTAATTGAATCACATTAACTAAGAAATAATTTTTGAGATGGTGCTTAAAGGAGCTGAAGTACATAAATATGTTTTGATTCAGCATTGTCATAATTTCCTATGCATGATGCATTGATGGAAGATAGCTTATGATATGATCATAGTCTCCATTGAAATGCTAAAATGTTACATTGGCTTCTATCTCAAGTGTGCTACAGCATGAGATGCAAGAGTTAGTACTAGACTTAGACTTTATATTAAGTCTAAATGAGATGTTTGGTTGAATTATATTGAGTGCTAAGAAAAGCTTAAAGAGTTCCAACTCTATATCTTTTTATGAAAATGTTTTAATTTTATTTATTAATTGGAATTCTTGGATGTAGAGATTAAATGTTAATCTCAAATGGATATGATCCACAAGTCCTTGTTAGAAACATTTGATCAATTCAGATTATTTTCAAAATAAATTATTTTTATGTTATTTGAATTGATGAGTGAGTTCTATGCAATGGAAGACATCCTAGAAGCTAAAGCTAGGATCAATATGATTTAATTCAAATTCTTAGCCTGAATCGAAAGGTAAAAGTGGTAAGAAGAAGAATTATAATACCAAACACTTGGACAAGCAAGTTGTCCTAGTAGTTGGCAAAAGGAAATTGGACTTAAAAGCATGACCAAAAGGAAAGTGTTTCTGTTTTGGTAAAGCTAAGCATTGTCCATGATTATTTTCTAAATGGAAATTTACATGTTTTACTTTTAGAGAAAAAGTTTCCATCTTTTGTTATTGTATGTATTTGGCACTTATGCCTAGATCTTATTAATCTAAATGATATTCAAGATTGGTGAAAGATGGTCTTTTAGAACCATTATTTTGTTATATTCCCAGTCTATGAATTCTATTTAGAGGATAGTAAGATCTAGGGCTCCTTTATTGTAAAGGAATAAAGTTCCAATGACTTCTTTAAGTCTATACACACATGAAGGATAAATAAGACTCTTTTAGAAATAGTAAAGTACATGATAAGTATTTCCATTTGCTTATTTCTTTTGGAGATGTACTCCAATAATTACTATACTTTTTCTAAAGTTGATTTCAAAAGTTTGTTCCTAGGACATTTGTCAAATCGTGGATTGGGTGAAAACCTAGTATATGATACTTCCACTTTTAGAGATGTTCAGCACTTGTGCTAGAAAGGAAGTCTAACAAATTAAAATCAAAAGGTAGAAAAATATGTGTTTATAATGAGTATCCAAAAGGAGTTGCAAAATATTGTTTTGATAGTCATAAAGAAAACAAGATGTTTGTAAACTTCAATTACAAAGTTCTTGATAATAACTATGTGAATAATCTTAAAGCAAAACGTATAATTGTTCTAGAAGAAAGATGTCGGAATTTGTTGAAAGACAACTATAAAATACAATTAGAAATGAGATGGTTGTATTAAATACACCACAAGCCATTATTCTAAATGTATAGCTAGTACACCGGTACAATATCGTAGTGGGAGGATTATTAATTACCAAGTAAGTTCATACTTTTAGGATAAATTTTTGAAGTTATTCCACAAGGATATGAATTTGATCCTCGGTCCTACGTAAAGGCATAGATGATATGAATATGGATTACTGGATCAAGGTTATGTGAATAGAATTGGATTCTATTTGAAGTCTAGAACTTATAGAGGCGCCTAATGGCATTAGGCCTATTGTTTTCAAATAGATCTACAAGTAAATGAGATTGATAGATTTGAAGGTGCAAACCTTGAAAGTCAAGACTAGTGGTGAAAAGATTTATTCAGAAAGAAATGGTTCAATTATGAAAAGATTTTTTCACCAATAGTCAAGATTGACTCTATCAAGATTCTCTTATCCATTATACTTCATTTGGATGAAATATGGCAATGGATATCAAGAAAGCTTCTTTAGTAGCAATCTTGAGGAAGACATCTATATGATGTAACTAGACTTGTACATAGCAAAGAAATAGTAGTGTTTAGTATGCAAGTTGCTTAAATTCCATTTATGGACTTAAAGCATGCATCTGAATCATAAAATATCATCATTGATCAAGCAATCAATTTGTTTGATTTTGATCAAATATTAAAAGGCTTTATGTGTGTGAAAGCTATATAAAATAATAAATTTCTTAATGTATGTTGATGACATTTTAATCATTTAGAATGATGTAGAGATATTGTCATCAATAGAGTTTTTGTTGTCTAATCCAGTTTGATATAAAGTACTTGGGAAAGACTAGTCATATCCTAAAAATTTAAACTTTGTTACAATTCAGAAATTAGGATATTGAGTTTATCTCAAACTGCTTAAATAGATTAGATTCTAGCCAAGTATAGCATGTAATACTTCAAGAAAGGATTCTTTCCTTTTAAGTTTGAAGTTCCTTTATATAGGACTATAGTCCTAAGACATATAAAAGGAAAAGCATATTAAGACGGTTCCTTATATCAAATTGATAGGAAGTCTTTATGCTATGCTATATACTAGGTTAAATATCTATTTTTCGATGGGCATGGTAAGCAAATATCAATTGAATCAAAGATCACTTAATTTAGTGGGAGTAAAGCATATACTCAAATATCTTAGGATTGTGAGAGAATATATGCTTGTCTACAAAAGTGAGGTTTTGATGGTTATTAGATGTACAAATACTGACTTGTAGTTTGATTGTGATTCATGAAGTTGCACTTCAAGATATGTATTCATCCTAGATGGTGAAAATACACATTAAGTGTAAGTATTATCTCATTAGAGAGATATGAGTACTTGAAAAGTAGTAGTAGAAAAGATAATTTATGTAATAAATCTGACTGAAGCTTATTTCCAAATCTTGCCTTAGAGTAACTTTGAATTACTCTAAAGGGAGATAAGTGTCAAATATATGGTAAATTGTCTTGAGGGCAAGTGGGAGATTGTTGGGATTTATGTCCTAAAATCCAATTTATTGGCATGTCATAAATAATTAAATTATTTAATTATATGAGACTATTTATAAATGAACTAATGGGACATTATCTTAGTCCATGATATGCATAGTATGTGATTTATGTGATTTAGTCACAGAAGATATAAATCACAAGTTCTTTGTAAACTCAAAAGTTTAGTTCGTAATCAGTGATGAAATTGAGCGTTTCATCTGCAAAGACTATAACATATCAACTAAGATGATTTGTCTTGATCATGGAAATGGAGATTTCTAGCTGGTATGTTGATATGTTTTAAGAGTTAAGACATATTGAACTGGACCGCTGTGAGATTTATTATTCTCCTAACAACTGTCAATTAAATAATAAATCCCACGACTTCTATTTACATCAACTCTAAATCCTGAGAGAATAATGGACCTAATCATGAGATGTAGGTTGCTTTGATATATCAGGAGTGAGATCTATAAGTTACGGTCAAAACCTCAGTATGTTAGGCAGCCACATTTAGTGTTGATAGAACATATATTCTCAAGATGGAATTCATAATCTCTTAACGGAGATATAAAATATTCCCTTGAGATAAGTTTAATGGGTTTGGTTATTCAGAGAGTTGAGCCCAACCACTTTAGTAAGGAGTTACTAAAGTATATATTTATGGAATTGGATTTCATAAATATATGATGAATAACATTAAGGATTAAACCAGGTACTCAAGGATTAAGATGTAATAATCTTCAAAGTGGCAGTCTATATTTATCACTTTGTATTACTAGAAATATTTTAATGAAGGGGTTGCATGTATAATAAAGTCTTGGGGTATAATTTATTAATCAGGCTTAGAGTGTAATTATATTCATATAGTGGTATTGAATATAATTAATGATAACTTTGGACTTGTCAAGAGTAGACAGAAAAGCCCAAGGCCTATTGGAGCTAGAGTCTTATTTGTTCCCTTTTGGTCCCATTCCAAGCCACACACTAGAGCCCAATTGGAATGGTCCAAAAAGCTAGCCCAACTAGATAATCAATTGTATATAAGGAAAGAAACATACAAAATTTCATAAGGATCTTTGGATGAGTCTTTTCATAAGTGTTTTTCATCAAGATTACACAAGGAATGAAATGGTTTGTATGTGAGTGTTGGACACTCCCTTGTTCTCTCCTTGGAAACTGATTGAGAAACCACACATCTTGGGCATTAAGTGGAATTGGAGTAAAGATTAAAAGTCTTCCCAAGAACTTCTGATTTTTGGTTTTGAATTTCACCGCACCAAGGTACGCTTTCTTGTTCTTAAATTCTAAAACTTTCATAGTGCATGTTATCAATTGCGAATGAAGTAGATCCGTTAATTTTCCTCTGCGTATGTTTTGTATGTGATACAAACATGTATTTTTTCCAACAAATATTTTATGTAATTGGCTAATCCTTTGACAAAACGTACTTTACTTGTAATTGGGTAGATCTAGGATATGTTTAATACTTCATGAAACAAGGTTTCAAGTGTTGGGGTTTATGCCCTAAAATCCAATTTATCAGCATGACATAATTATTAAATTGTTCAATTATATGAGACTATCTATAAATGAACTAATGGGACATTATCTTAGTCCATGAGATGCATAGTATGCGATTTATGTGAAAAGTCACAAAAGATATAAATTGCAAGTTCTTTGTAAACTCAGAATGTAGTTCATAGTCGGCGATAAAATTGGGCGTTTCATCTGCGAAGACTATAACATATCAACTAAGATGATTTGTCTTGATCATGGAAATGGAGATTTCTAGCTGGTATGTTGATATGTTTTAAGAGTTAAGACATATTGAACTGGACCGCTGTGAGATTTATTATTCTCCTAACGATTGTCAAATGAATAATAAATCTCACGACTTCTATTTACATCAACTCTAAATCCTGAGAGAATAATGGACCTAATCATGAAATGTAGGTTGCTTTGATATATCAGGAGTGAGATCTATAAGTTACGGTCAAAACCTCAGTATGTTGGGCAGCCGCATTTAGTGTTGATGGAACATATATTCTCAAGATGGAATTCATAATCTCTTAACGGAGATATAAAATATTCCGTTGAGATAAGTTTAATGGGTTTGGTTATTCAGAGCGTTGGGCCCAACCACTTTAGTAAGGAGTTACTAAAGTATATATTTATGGAATTGGATTTCATAAATATATGATGAATAACATTAAGGATTAAACCGGGTACTCAAGGATTAAGATGTAATAATCTTCAAAGTGGCAATCTATATTCATAACTTTGTATTACTAAAAATATTTTAATGAAGGGGTTGCATGTATAATAAAGTCTTGGGATATAATTTATTAATAAGGCCTAGAGTGCAATTATATTCATATAGTAGTATTGAATATAATTAATGGTAACTTTGGACTTGTCAAGAGTTGACAGAAAATCCCAAGGCCCATTGGAGCTAGAGTCTTATTTGTTCCCTTTTGATCCCACTCCAAGCCACACACTAAAGCCCATTTGGAATAGCCTAAAAGGCTAGCCCAATTAGATAATCAGTTGTATATAAGGAGAGAAACATACAGAATTTCATATGTCTTTTCATAAGTCCTTTCATGGATCTTTTCATAAGTGTTTTCATCAAGATTAAACAAGGAATGAAATGGTTTGTATGTGAGTGTTGGACACTCCCTTGTTCTCTCCTTGGAAACTGATTGAGAGACCACACATCTTGGGCATTAAGTGGAATTGAAGTGAAGATTAAAAGTCTTCCCAAGAACTTCTGATTTTTGGTTTTGAATTTCACCGCACCAAGGTACGCTTTCTTGTTCTTAAATTCTGAAACTTTCATAGTGCATGTTATCAATTGCAAATGAAGTAGATCCGTTAATTTTCCGCTGCGTATGTTTTGAATGTGATACGAACATGTATTTTTCCCAACATCAAGTTCAAGTGTTAAAGTCATGCAAGTCTGTCCAAAAATCAAGTGTGTGAAAGTGCTTGATTTTAAAGCTCGACAGCTAGCATTTATCGAGGTTTAAAAGCTGCTGATGCCCGTGGCTCAACAGCTAGCTCGATAGATGGCTATATACCTAGGTTTATAAAATTCAGTTTTTCAAAACTGATTTCAATTCAATCTGTGGGTATATGTTTGGGCTTTCTTTTCTCACAACCCTAAACATATATAAGGATTGTTTTAAAAGCCGTCAAAGGTTACACAGTTTTCCAAGTTCATGCAAATGGTGATCGGAGACCAAATTTGCCCTAGTTCATCTTTCTCTTGAAGAAGCTGTTGTGTTTGTGCACCATAGGGTTTTGTGACCAAGAAACTTCGTGATATTCACTACCTGGATGAAATGAAGAACTTTGCAGCCAGCATCCTTCTCAAGTTGGTGATCAAGTCGCGTACTGGGATCTGCGCAATTAGTTAGTCACGTACTGGGAGCTGGGAGCCGTGCATTACAAGGAGAGATTGTCACTACAAAACAAGTCCAATTAGGTATTGGGGTAAGGGTTCAACTGTAGGTTGGTATAAGGTACTGGGATTCCTTTACTTGTAACCGCTTGTTTTGATAATAGTAAATTCTCGGGAGTGGTGACCTTAAAATCACTCGAGGGGGTTTTTGTCGTGTAGGTTTTCCCCAATCGTAAACAAGTCACCGTGTCTATTTTATTTCCGCTGCATACTTAGTTATTTAGTGATTTGTTAGTGCTATCGCTTTGCATGTTAATTAACTTAATTAATTCACTAAGCTAATTTAATTGGTTAATTTATCATAAGGGGTCAGTTCATTCTTGGCCTATCACTTGTAGAGATCGGCTTGTCAAGCGTAAGGGTCACTGACTTCTCACAAAGTGATAATGACATTCGTCTAGTCGGGAATTTAGATTCCTTGGATGAAAGGCGAGACATGGCGTCCATTCGGCTTGCGAATTATCAGTAGAAGTTAGCCCGAGGGTATAACAGAAATGTAAGGCCCAAAGAGTTTAAGGAAGGGGACCTCATTTTACGAAAAGCGGTGGGGAATATGAGAGAGCAAAGTTCGCTCCGAATTAGGAAGGGCCTTACCGAGTGACAGCCATAGCCAGAACAGGGGCTTACTATTTGGAGTATATGAAAGAAAGACCCTTACCCCGATTATGGAACGTCTGTAATCTGAAGGAGTATTATCCATAAATGTAAAAGAAATGTTGTAAAATATGCCTGAGGTTGTAAATAAGTGTAAATGAAGAATGTGGAAAAAGTTTAGCAGTACTGTTCAGAGTCATTCTATCACTTTACTAAATTTTTTTAAAGACAGAAACCTGGCCTCGGCCTGACTCCAGTCACCGACCAGGTGGAAATCTTATTAAATTTTTCTAAAAACAGAAACCTGGGCCAGTGTCTAGTCACCGACCAGGTGGACACCTTATTAAATTTTTCTAATGACCGAAACCTGACCTCAGCCTAACTTTGGTCACCGACTAGGTGAAAACCTTACTAAATTTTTGTAAGGACAGAAACCTAGCCTCAGCCTGACTCCGATCACCGACCAGGTGGAAATCTTATTAAATTTTTCTAAATATAGAAACCTAGCCTCGGCCTGACTCTAGTCACCGACTAGGTGGAAACCGTAACAAACTCCCTTAAGGACATAAGCTTGGTTGTGGTATGATCCCAATCGCCGACCAGGTGGCAACTATAATAACCCCCTCAGGGAGAAGGACTATTCTTAACATAAACCTTTTCAACGATCGATAAAAATAAATAAATAAATAAAGGAAGAAGAAAGATACATAGCAAACCAATTGCTTAGTCGGGGAACGCGAGTACATTGCTTGTGTTACCGAATGTCAACACTTAAAAAATAGTAAAATTGCCCGTGAGAAAGGGGCTTAGTCATGCAATCACATTATAAGAAAGTAAGATAAATAATTTGATCAAAGGAATTTAAATCATTAATATTAAGTAAACTTAATGAAGTTCAATACACAAATACCGATCTAATCAGTTAGATACAAAGAGTTTTGGCCAGATTATGACAAGTAAAAAAAAGGGGGGGGGGGGGAGGGAACAAACAAAAATAAGGAGGGAAAATACATAGTCAAAATAGCTTAATAAAATCAAGCATTTGAATTTTCAGGAGCGACGAAGCTTGTCAAAGGAGCCTCACTAGTAACGGGAGGGTCTGAGCCAAGAACTAGTTGGGTAGCACCCTATGTCCTAGTGGGAGCGGTGGTTGCTAGGTTATCCTCATCAAGCACCACCACGTGAGAGTTAATCTGTTAAGACAACTCCCTCATTTCAGGGCTTTTGACACCCTCTTCCTCTTTACTGCTGTCCTTGCTTTGTCCATGAGCTTGTGCCTCAACCTCTAGGTCCTCGAGTAGTGGAATTTGGTCAGCACTCCTGAATGGGGAGGTGCCGGGGAGACCGATAGCATTCACTGCTGCCATCCAACCTTCCGTGAACCCGAACTTCCGAGCCTAAAAGATCACTGGTCTGGCCGAGTTCTTAGCATCTTTAAAACCCTTATTATGGTAGACTTGTTTCCAAGTCTTCATCATTTTCTTCAGGTCTACGAGTTCTTTATCACAAGCAGAGACAAGGCTCGCAGCCTCGGCAAGCTTACCTTCGATCTCACCAAGCTTACCTTGAAGATCCTCTGCCTTCTGCTCGGCCAATTCCTGCGCCCTTTCAGCTGTGGTTGCCTATCGCTCCACTACATTCAGCTCCAAGGTCTTTTCATTCAAGCTCGCCTCAGCTACCTATTTTAAGGCTTTCTCCTTCTCCAGCTCCTTCATCACGCCCTTCAGCCGACCCTCTACAACATGAGTCATTTGGGCGGCCTGAGACAATAATAGAAAAGATCAGGGATCAGTATTCTCCGAGCACCAACACTTATAGAAATTGAGAAATACAAGAATGTATGTACCTACTAGTAAAAAATAGGGGGGGAGAGAAGAGAAGATAAACAAACAAAAACATTAAAAGTTCAGAAGAACAAAAACTCATTGTTACGGTGTGCCATTTTAGTTTAAGGATGAGATACTTATCCTAGCAGCCCAAGTAGTGCTCAAAGTCGGCAGGCAGCAATAGAGCCTTCTCGAGGTTGTCAGACACTTGTCCCCCAAGGCCGCTTCTCCAAGTCTGAACGTAGGAGTCAGACGGCAAGACTTTGTCCCCCAAATGGAAGGTACATTCCCATCCAGTAGAGGGATTTGAGGAGGTAGAGGCCACTCGAGAACCAATGATGGTCGACTGATTCACAGGCCGCATCTCTTCAGGGGTCATGCTAAGTAGTTGAGTTACTACCCTACCTGAAGCTGGAGTAGGGAGCTGGTCAGTAGGAGGGGTGCTGGACTCGGTTGTAGCATCGTCGAAACCCCTCGGTCTATTTCTTTGTTTACCGGAAGTCGGGGGGTTGTCTGCTAAGAGGTGGGTTAAGGGACAGCTTGGCTCTCGATGGGCAGTGCAACTGGAAACTAGCGATCCAAAGCCATGGTATGCTTTCGAACCATTCCTGTAGTCAGGTTGATGAGAACAAAGGCTTCGACAATGGGGGCTTCAGTGATAGGGGCTTCTAAAACGGGGGCTTCTATTGGAATATGCACTGCCCGACCCCGAAAAACGGTGTCACCCGAACCATCACGTACAGGTTCAAGTGAACCTTGTTTGACTCTTCTGGGCCCTTGGTGTCTCACCTCACTGCTGGTAAGTCTGTTTGGCAAAAATCTAGGCAGCCGAACATTGAGGTAAGACAAAAGTGGACTGCCGACTGTCAGAGTGCTTGAGGAATCTTGGTAGCTGGTATAAGATGGCACGCAATGCAGGAGCAAATGGGACGCTCTTAATTTCCTGTTGTAATGTATGAATATTGCTGAGCGCAGGATGAAATTGAGCTCCTGAGTTCGTACCACACTTATATTTGGTTGAAATTTTTTGGAAACTGTGGCGAGGAATAACTAACGAGTTAATGAAAAATGTATATAATAACAACATTAGAATAACATACCAAACACC
This sequence comes from Lithocarpus polystachyus, assembly GCA_033629205.1. Taxonomy (NCBI): domain Eukaryota; kingdom Viridiplantae; phylum Streptophyta; class Magnoliopsida; order Fagales; family Fagaceae; genus Lithocarpus; species Lithocarpus polystachyus. The sequence goes on from CM066163.1 coordinate 51,294,261, forward strand.
AAAAAAAAAAAAAGTGAAAAGCAAGCACGGTAGGGTCATGTTAAGGAGTCAGAAAAGAAGGTACCGACTTATCTAACGAGGAGAGGTCGAGCAGGTCCGTTTGCCATTTAGCCAATTCCCGCTCACTCTCACAAACTCCCCGCAGAGTTCCTATTGGAATCGGGGAGGCAGGATTTCAATCTAACCATAGTGTTTCAAGTTTGAAGGTAATACCCATGCTTCGGGCTTCCCCAAATAGCATACAAGAAGTTAATATCATGATGGGTAGGCTAAGGCCATATAGTCAGTTAAGACACCCAACGCAATTGACTACCCTATAAAAGTTGGGTAAACATTGGTCGGGGCTAAGCCCGTAAAAACTAAGGGTCCTAAGCAACAAATGATCTACTAGAAATCTAACCCCACCATCTAATATTGACATTAAAGGAAAAAAGACTACATGGGGTAACCTTTGGTCTTCTATGTCTCCCTCGTGACAATACGATATGTTCATGTCACAAGGGATGTTGAACCTAGCTTTGAAAGATTCTACACCTGCATTAGTTCTTAAAAGATACAAAAAAACCCATTTTCTTTTCCTATTTGATTTACTAGGAGATAGATAGAGGGAAGAGGACTTACTGAGTGACTTATTGATGATAAGGATGGTCTTGGAAGGAATTTGAGGGCTCGGGAAAAAGGAAGAAACAAGACTCTAAACTTGAAAAGAACTAAAGAAAATAATCGCGTAAATTGTGTTAGTATTTATAAGAATAAATGTCATTTAATGTAACAGCAAAAAACAAATCAATACTTATCATTGTGTCTCTTCACACGTGCCTCGTTAATCAAAGCGTCAGATCATCTCAACTGTTCGATGTAATAGGTGTTGCCACATTCTCATAAAGAGCAAGCTGTCATGTCAGCTATATTAATGGAGTGACGTTTTGCCTTCCCGAGGTATAACCGTCGTTTTTGAAAAACTTGGCCGATCACCGAAGCAAAAATCCCCGATCCTATCCCCACTTCATGAACATAGGATCGCGGGGGGCTCGGGCCCAGGAAGTCAGTACCGATCCGTTTAACTAAGGCCCAAGATCGGCTTGAGTTGCCCAAAATCAGCCCATAAGAGGAAAGTGGACCTCCAACTTGGTTGGATTGGGGACATAGAAATTATCATTTGGGGGAAACCTGTAACGCTTGGCCTACCATCGATTGATGAGATGGTGGAGAATTGATGAAGAATTGATTAGACTAAAGTCAGTTACCAAGAGTTGTTAGTGCCTTTGGGAAACTCGCTACCGAACGCTATTTGGTGTCTGGAACAAGAAAAAGAGAATCCTCAGAAGAAATGATGAGTCCTTGGGATTCTAGCGAAAGTGGAAATGCATGTGAATTGGTGAAATGATAATGATGAGTGCCCCACTAATGAGAGACGATATAAGCGGTGAAAAGGCAAACAAGAGTGGTTGGTTGAAAAAACACTAGGAATACGCTGGGAAAACAGAGAGAATAAAGGGAATACACCATAGGGAAGGGAGTGTGAGTAAATAGAGAGGAAGAAGAACGAAAAGAAGGTGAGGTGCGTAGGTCAAAAAAGGTTTTCTAGAATGATACAGCTTGGACTATCTAGTTAATGCTTGGAGCTCTACCTGTAGGATTGCTAAAAAACCCACAAATAAATAAATTGGGGCCTTAATTCTTCGCCTGGTACCACAACCCAAGCAGGTTTGGGGACTACAAAAAGTATTTGGGGCTTCCTACCGTGGTTGGAAAGAATAAAGGAGCCAGTCTCAACTATATTAAGGAGGGGATATGGAATAAATTAAAAGGGTGGAAGGAAAAATTATCTCAAGCTAGAAGAGAGATTTTAGTCAAGATAGTAGTCCAAGCCATTTTGACGTTTGCAATGAGTTGTTTCAAATTACCAGTTGGCTTGTGTCATGATATTGAGGCTATGATTCGTAAATTTTGGCAGGGCTAGCAAGGTGATCAAAGAAAGATACATGGGAAAAATTGGAAGACACTTTGCCAGCCTAAAAATAAAGGAGAGTTGGGTTTTAGGGAGTTGAGTAAATTCAATGAGGTGATGTTAGCTAAACAAGTATGGAGGTTGGCTAATGATACAAATTCTCTCTTCTACAAAGTTTTCAAGGCCAAGTATTTTCCAAATGGAACTATTTTTGAAAAGAAAATTCTAGTTCCTATGCCTGGAAAAGCATTCTTCAGGCAAGGAAATTAATTTTAGTGGGTGCAAAATGGAGGATTGGGGATGGGTGCACCACTTGGATTTATAAGGATGCTTGGCTCCCTAGTGAAGGTGGTGGATTGGTGGCATCTTCAGCTTCGTTTTTGCATAAGGAGAGTGTTATTTCCGACTTGATAGATGTTGATTCAAAATGGTGGAACTCTCAACTTATTGACCAGCTGTTCTTCCCCTTTGAAGCTCAGAAATTCAAGTCCATCCCCTTGTGCTTTTCTCCCCAACCTGATGTTTTATGCTGGGCAAATTCAAGCAGCGAGCTTTACACAGTCAAGACTGGGTACAAGCTGCTGTGTGACTCGGAGAATAGAGAGCTGGCTTCATCTTCAGATCCTAGAAATTCTAGTTGTTTCTGAGCTAGTTTATGGCTTCTAAAAATTCCAAATAAGGTTTAACTCCTTCCTGTGGAGAGCTTGTACTGATTCTTTGCCCACTTTGAAGAGCCCGGTGAAGAGAACAATAGTCACAACTTCTATTTGTAGCCACTATAACAAGGAGCCTGAAACCACACTTCATGCTTTGTGGTACTGTGAGAAGATTACCCTAAGCCTGAAACCACACTTCATGCTTTGTGGTACTGTGAGAAGATTACCCTAGTTTGGCAACAAGCTTTTGGGGTTTTAAATTCTGTTTTTTACTCTCTAACCTTTTTTGCAGATCTTCTTGATTTGGTCAGCGGCTCACATCTCAGTCCAGATTTGTTTGCAATGATTTGCTGGCTTATTTGGCAGAGAAGGAATAAAACTCGGGTATGGGAACCTATCTTGCCCCTTACTAATATTGCAGCAACAGCTCGTGACAATCTCAGGGAGTTTCAGAGTCTTCAACATAAACCTCATGATACATCTAGACCAAGGCGCAAAGTGTGGATACCACCAGATACCAACACCTGTAAAACTAATTTTGACAGAACCATGTTCGAAGACTTAAATAAAGCAGGCATTGGTGTTGTGGTTCGAAATTCCAAGGGAGAAGTTATGGCGGCTATGTCTGAAAAGATTATCATGCCTCCTTCCGTGTTTATCCTGGAAACTATTGCAATTAGGCGAGCTGTCCACCTTATTCACGAGTTATTCTTACCCAGCTCTATGTTTGAAGGTGATTCCAAGGTCTCCATCAAAGCTCTCCAATAGAAGAAATTTCTGCATCATTTTTTTGGTCATTTGATAAAAGACATTGACTTTGGCTAGTTCTCTTCAGAATTATTCTTTCGCACACACTCTTAGGCACAGCAATGCTCTGGCACATGCTTTAGCTAAGTGAGATTTTCTTTCCGTCACAAGTTTGGATAGAGTTTGTATTGGCCGAGTTGGATTTTTACTCAGAAAAAAAATATTACTTAGCCAAAAATAATAAAAGAATTACAAAAACTCCAAGATCCAAGATTAACACTTTTTCAAGGCAAGAGTACAACTCAAGAAGCTGATGTTAAAACATGATAGATGATCAAAATAATACTATTTTTTTTTTAATATAAATACTTAGTAATTAACTCACACACACAGGGGAGTGGAGAGAGATTACAAGACTTACAATACTAGCAACTTCAAAAGGGTCTAATTCTTGAAGGGACTAGTAAGGCTTATAAACCATTGACTTGGAACACTCATAACCGATGTGGGACTTAAGTCCCTTTCTTTTTTCTTTTGATAAATACTTAGTAATTAACTCACACACACAGGGGAGTGGGAAGAGGTTACAAGACTTACAACATATAAATAATACTTTTTTTAATATATATATATATATATATATATAAAAATAAATAAGTAGATGATGATCAAAATAATACATCCATTTGCCTGGATAGAATATCAAATGATTCATCAATACAAAAATACAAACAGTCACAACTTTTTGAGTAAACAAAGAATGGGATTATCAAACTTCGCAACAAATTTTTGAAAAACAAATCCCTAACACAAAGAATTAAAGAATATAATCAAACTAAGGGGAAAAAACTAAACCTCTAAATTAGAGTATGATTTCCTTGTTGTGGCATTGCACTTTGTGGATAGCCGACGAATGGATCTCCGAAGGGATTCGGTGAATCCATAGGTTGCATCTGTTGTTGAGGGTATTGAGATTGATACTGGAAAGGTACCACCATCATGTTGTGATGCTGTTGTGGAAACATCATTTGCTGTTGTTGGTATTGCTGCTGTTGCTGAGCCATCATTGCCATCTGCACATTGGGTGGAGGTGCTACGTTGTTGGACATTATAAATGGGTCCTGTTGTTGATCAAATGGATTTTGCATTGTCATCCCCTCATATCCATACCCAGCATTCTGCAGTTGTATCTGTCTCCTGGCTGAGTCATCTTCATACAAGCTATCAAGTAATAGCTTGTCAAACCCACCAGCCTGAACCAAAAACCAGTAGTACTTATGATCTTGACTGGACTAATAATGATGTTAATTTAATGGACAATCCAGTAAATGCCCAGTCCAGTCACTCCATACAGTGATCTATCCACAATTGTATCAACATCCAAGCCAAAAGGAAAAGGAGGCAAAAGTGATTGAGAGTAGTCATTTTGGTTAAATTAGGACCCAACCACATTTTATCCAATCAGTATCAGTATTTACATATTTTTACTAGTCTTATTGCAATTCAGTGAAACCCTCCCTAATAAAAAAAGATTCAATTAAAGCTATATCTCAAGCAAAGATTACAAAAGAATGAAGTAATTGCTAGAAGTACCAATTTGCTTTCCCCCAAGTGGCTACTAGTGTTGGTTGGTGTGGTAACCAATGCTAGCTCCCAACCTGAAGTCCCACCGATGTCACTCAAACCATGATTAGTTGAAGAATTATTCCCTGCATATTTCAAAAAAACAGAAATAAAGGGTAGTATCATATACCAAAAAACATAAATTACAAATTAAATTGTGGGAGGGAACAACTTGAAACAAAAACCAAAATACAAAAAACAAAAACAAAAACGAAGAATTTTTCATATAAGGATCTTGACTCAAGTTAATAAGCGACAAAGATGCTATCAATATCTTTCCCAGGAAAAGGACAATGCTAGAGGTCCACCCTTGGAGATCTTTGAGCTAATTTAGTATGATCAACAATGACTTTCAGTTTAATTCCTCTAAAACAAGTCGCCATGTTTGTCCATTATCTTTGTGCTTCAAAGGAAAATGGACCGTTTTCAATCAAACCAGGTCTAGCGCACTTTTAGATGTCCTTGTCTATTTGAAACACCAAATGAGGCCCCAAGCTCCCAATGAGTGCATTAAACAGACTGTTATTACACCCTACCAGGGAGACCTAAGTCAAATATATCTCACTCTAATATCAAAAACCACACAACCTACCAGGTGACACTATCGCAAGAGCCAAAGCATTGTTTTCATCTAGTTCTGCAACTTTTGGATTTATTTCATTCAGACCCTGCACAAAAAAGGTGCAAAAAGAGGGGCGGAAAAAACGTTTTATAAATCACTAAACAACTTAAAATGAAACATGATATACATATACATACAACTTACCAGCAGGTCCCCAGTATCTTCAGTTGATATCAAAGGTGGAGGTTCCACCTCCTCTTCCTTAGGCTCGGCATCTACAAATGGCTTTCCCTCCTCAGCATTTTCCTCCTGTTTTTCACTTTCCGGAGGTTCTTCAGGTTCGTCAGCTTTCACAATCACTTGTTCCGTCTCCCGATACTCCTGGTATTAGAAAATACATCTTAGAAACCCAAATATAGACTCTTCCCACATACCATACATTTTATATTTGACATTAAATCATTTGTACAAGGTCATTATAAATGGAGGATGAACTAAGCTAAAAAATAAAACATTTTTTTTTCTTTGAATTCCACCAATGAACAGAACTTTTGAGAAAGAATTTGGAAAACTGGGCAGATTTAAAACATATTCTTATGTAATAATTATGCCAAAAAGTTGGAGATGTGAAATACTGGACCAGATAATTAAAAGTGACAAATATCTTAGGTTGCTAATATTCAGAATCAATTTTACAATTGGACTGACTTAAAAATCCAAGCGCAGAATTTGACATAGCAAAACACAGAAAGAAACACAGTAAAAAGGAATATGTCAATCACAGAAACCATTAGCAGCAACCTCAGATCTGCCCTATACATTGCATAACAAACTAATTACTGTTGTGAAGCCTAGGAAGGTAAAATTGTATATACTACCAATAAATTTCTCCATTAAACACAAATGCCCAAACCCATAGACCTGTAACTTGGCTTGTTCAAAGACAGTTCTTAGGATCTTCAAATGGAAACCAAGCTCTCATATATCTTAATTAAAAAACAACAACAACACCAAGCATTAGTCCTATAATTTTGGGGACAGTTATGGATTAATACACGAATTAGTGTTGGCCACATTTTTTCCCACTGGTGCATTAATCGCTCCCCTCTAAGCATGACCAAACTATCTCAAGTGACTTTCATCTTTTCATCAATAGGGGATCACAAATATCTAAATAAAAGCATCATGGGATGACAAGATGATTACAGACCAGATATACAGAAGTTATCAGGACAATGAATGAATATGGTATGTAAATGAAAAGCAACTACACCAAGAGAAAGGTATCCTAGTGATGTAATGCCATATATTTCCACATTCTTGTTCGAAAAGGAAACCTGGAAACGATAGCCAGTTTCAGTACTTGCCAGGGGAAAAAAAATGAAGGAGCACGTTTGAGGTAAAAGTCATCACTATTCACTGATTGACAACTAAAGATGATCATAAAGTATAAAGTCAAGATGTGACTGTTCAAAATGATATGGAAGGCTCGGCAAAACCTGAGCACCCTAGCCAAACAGTAAACTCAAGAAAGCTGTCAAAAATAATTATTGAGAGTAAAAAGAGAAGAATTCAGTTCTAAATATTTGAGCAACCTGCTCAGATAGTGCCGTATTGATCTACTTCCTGATATATAATATTCAAATTATCAAGTCCTGTAGAAGAAAGGGCTCACATATATGAAAAGGAAACTGATAGAAAGAACCACTTAGGAGGTAAAAAGTTCATCGTCAATGTCATATTTCCTTCACAAATAAGCTCTCCTTTCATTTTAATAAATGCATATCTTTCCCACAACAAAGCAATGTCAATGGCCTTCAGGAGCATTAAACCTGGGCTCCTCTCATACATTTTTTTTAATATTATATTAAAGTATCACTATCAATTAAGGAAGTAAAAAAAAGTATGAATTCTAATAGAATAAAATGATTGAAAAGAATACGTGTGGCTGCCCTTGTCTAGCCTGTTGAGGATCCATAACTGATCTCAAATTTTTGGGACTAAGGCTTGGTTGTTGTCGTATATGTTGGTATGAGTGCGAATAAAGGCCAAATTGACCATGTCTAATATGTAGGTGTTTGAATGTGTAAAATCTATTAAGACTAACAGAAAACTTGCCTGATATTAAAGGTTTGCAATAGCAGAAAACTAAATAAACCAACCAATGCAAAGTAGTAGAAATTTCAATCAGATGAGCCCAGTTATGACATCTCATAATATGTCAGCAAGAACACAGAATTGCAGAATTACACCAGCATATATCACAGAAATAGATTAAGAGAAATAGCTTCAGCTTTACTCAAGCATCAAAACAAAATCCAGGTGATCAGTAATAAATAGTTAGCACTTTTTAATCTATATTTAAGACTAATGCATAGCATGATTATAATTGTCATATCTTCTCTCTAAAATAAAAAGAGGACTTTCACAATGCAAAATTTTTTAAGCAGGCTTCATATTTAGCCATTTTGTGGTGGGATAATAAACCAACATTGACACATGTACATACGCATCTATAGACAGATACATGCCCACATAACCAAAAGCATAAACACCCATGCAAGCAGATACATATGTTAGAAAACCCATAACCAGATGGACACATTTTCTCACCAGTCTCTTATTCACCGAACCTGTCTGAGGTGCTTCTTTTATATATTCTTCCATTGTTGCAAGGAATGATGGAGGTGGCTGTTTAGTGCAAAAACGTAGTTTGTAAAAACATGCCTTTAGGTACAAGGTAGATGTCATCTTTTTAAGGCAAAAAAGGAACCTGTCTCAAAGATGGAAACTGATAGTTCCTAGTAAGATCCAAACCCTTGCAACAGTCATAAAAATCAGCAAGATTTTCAATCTGTATAACAAGAAAACTAATAAACCTAAGTTCCCAAGAATAAATTTCATCCACATTGAACACAAGAAGAAATTCACTGCAATTCATATTGTCAAGAAAAATATCCAAAGAACATTGTAAACCTGTTTGCCAGCTCTTTTGTAAACATTGAGCGCTTTCATAGCATCATGTCTTGACATATCAAAGAACTGCAGGAATGATAGGGGTGAGCATTGTATTATAAGGAAAATAAAAGTACATGATACAAGTGATTCAGTCCAAAAGACAATAACCATAGTGGAATCCTACCACGTCCACAAGATTTATAATCCCATCATTGATTGCACAATAAATCTTAAAGCTCTCTTTCAATACCTGCAGAACAATGTTGTTGAAACTTTAAATACAGGCATTATAAGAACTTAAGTTTAACATAGATAATATGGTGTGAAAACTGAAAAGTAGTGCTTTTTGTTGTACCAAACTGCATCAGTGAAAAAAGAAATTCTTATCTAGGTATCTCTTCATTATTTTGCCAAGGACAAACTGATCAAATATCTAAGCATCTATCCAGATAATTACTACCTAAGAGAAACCTAGAATACCAAACAAGCATTGGTAGTCCCCAAAGGACAGCACTTAACTACGGTCTAAGGCAAGTAGAGCTCAAAAGTATTGTAAAATGATGAATTGTTAAAAGTTAGAAAGAACAGGGAAAGAGGTGGGAGAGGGGCTGGGGAGACAAGACTTAACAACCAATTTTCTAAAAATTGTATATTATAGCTGATAAAAGAGTACATGCACCCACAAACATGCACATGTGCACATACTTCTGCTATAAATTTTCCGCTGTAATGTTGAGAAGATACTGCAGAAAGTAATACTTGATATATATATATAGAGAGACACATATCATGCCTACCAGGGCCAAGGCATACTGTATGAGATAATTGCTATAAGCTGCTCCTTCAGGCTGCAAAACTTAGAGCATATTAGAGAGGCCATCCTTGGACAACAAAATAGCAACTAATTCAATGGAAAGAAGATATCAAAGGCCAAAATTACAAGTATTTGAGATTCAAAGAACTGACTGAATTAGGCAATCCATATCAAACATTACCTGGCAACCAATAAGGCGGTAAAGAAGCTGCTGCAATGCAGGCAGCTGTTCCAAAAGCTCATCACAACCCAACATCCGTGTTCTAGTAGGTACCTGTTACAATCAAAGATAACAATTTTATTCTAATCATGATGAAAGAATTTGAATGGATAACCAAGATAATGATATAAAATTATCAAAAGCACATACCTTGGATGCTCCAGCTGACTTTGTGAAACGCTCTGACTCAATATCATATTTTAAGACTCTAAAACACTCGAGCCGTTCCTCTAGATACAGTGCATATGTCCGAACCCATGCAGAACAATCCCATGCTGCAAAGAGATATTTGTTCTGAGAATGAGATGTTACTGTACTAAAAATTTCCAAGTGTCTCCAAATCAGACTATTGAAGCAAAAACGGGGAAAAAATTACAACTATAAATCTGGATAGAAGTATTCACCGAGAGGGCTCGAGTCATCTTTGAAATTGGATATTTGGAGGATGTGTCCTCTGTGCGAGTAATTTAGAAGCTCTTCTCTGAAGGTAGGATCAGCCTCTCTCAATGTTCTGTGAATGACTATCAATGTCTTTATAGCAACCTGCACGTAGTGATTACGTCCATTAAAATCAGTACTCTCTTGAGCCTTAGCACCCACAATGACCAGCTAAGACAGTTTTCCAATTCTTCCTCCTCCACAAAAATAAAATGTCTCAGTGTTCATATTATATGAATCTCTAGAAAATGCATGAATTAGGAAAATAATGTCAAAATTATTTAGACAGAAATTAAAAAAATTCCAATGATTTTAAAAATTGTTCAAGATGTGTTCCAAAAACAAGGAAATAAGAAACCAAAAATTATATACAAAAATACACATGAATGAATGCAAAGAAGAAGAGGCATTACAATCCAATTTTTTGTCTTGGACAATCTCCTCGCAAGTGCATGTATACAGTATGCCACATCGGCCCTTGGACGTGATACTGATGTGGCTGAAAAAATTTCTACAATGAAGAGAAATAAGAACATAAATTAGATATTTAAATGATAATCAAAATGCTTATTGCATTAGAGTCAACAAAAAATAAAAATTGAAGCAATGTGACACGCGGACACCCAAATTGGAGGTGGTATTTTGTGTAACGGTTGCATACACCATCCCTCTCACATGGAGGTGGATGTTGTATGCAACCATTACACAAAATAAAAAATCCCCAGCCTGGTTGAGCATTGTTTCGATATAGATCTAAATCCTCAATGATACAAAACTCTTATATTCGTTAGCTTTACTATGTAGATTCCAAAAAAGAACAAGAATAACACACAATAAAAAATTAAAAATTAAAAAAAAATAATAAAAATAAAAAAAAAAAAACATTGTAGAAGTAGAAGCAAATGAAATGCAATGCATAGTTTAATGAAAGAAGACATACTTCGAACATGACGATCCTTGGGAGGGCACTCCACGTGATTGGTGGCCTTTACAATGGCAATGTCCAAGTCCTTCCAACCAAGAAAACAACAACAAAAAAATTATAAATTAAAATTTATAAATAAATAAATTAAATTAAAACCCAAGAAAAAGAGAAAACAAAACATAATGGAGGTGGTGGTGTGTATGTATATATATATACCTTGAAATCGCTGTTGACCTTGGCGAGGCCAACCATGGTGCTGTCTTTGAGAGCTCCATAGGCTTTTCTAAAGCTCTGAAAGGTACCCATTTGAAATAATAATAATGTGTTGGTATTGCTGAAACTTGTTTATTGTTTGTGTGATCTCAGAGAGATAGATAGAGATTTTTTTTTTTTTTTTTTTTAAAAGAAGAAGAAGAAGAAGAAGAAGAAGAAGGAGATGAATGTCTTCCTTTGTTTCTTCTCCGTAACCGTGTCGTGCCAACAACAACGAACAACCAACGACTCTCTGTCTCTCTCCCTCCAAAATGTTCGCAACCAACGATAAACTAATATGTTAAAGGCCTGTTTTCCTACTTTTCTTCTTCTTGTCTCTCCGCTCTATCACCCTGGAATTCATATTATTGTAACCATTATTATTTTGTTAACTTACTTAAAAATTAGTCTTTTTTATTTATTATATAATTATCTTATTATATTTCTCAAAAAAAATTATCTTATTATAAATATATACATATATGAAGTTTTTTTTTTTTTTTTGGATAACAGATATATGAAGATTTTTTATTGTCAATGAGAGAATTCGGAGACAAACTTTTTTAAACAGAATTCCATCTCAATCTCAAAATAAATAGTACCACATTAATTTTTTAAGGGTTCAAAATAATACAAGTCATTATTTTAACGATAAACTAATATGTTAAATTCCTGTTTTCCTACTTTTCTTCTTCTTGTCTCTCCGCTCTATCACCCTGGAATTCTTATTATTGTAACCATTATTATTTTGTTAACTTACTTAAAAATTAGTCTTTTTTTATTTATTATATAATTATCTTATTATATTTCTCAAAAAAAATTATCTTTTTATAAATATATACATATATGAAGGTTTTTTTTTTTTTTTTTTGATAACAGATATATGAAGATTTTTTATTGTTAATGAGAGAATTCGGAGACAAACTTTTTTAAACAAAATTCCATCTCAATCTCAAAATAGATAGTACCACATTAATTTTTTAAGGGTTCAAAATAATACAAGTCATTATTTTAGTGTGTGTGTGTGTGTATATATATATATATATCCATTAAAATTTTTAGCATATCATATTTGATATATGGCGTAAATACACTTTTAGTCCTTACATTTTGACCCTATTTCTATTTTGGTCCCTACATTTTCATTTCACCACTTTTAGTCCTTAAACCAATTAACGCGTGATATTTTCGTCCTTTCCGTCAGTGCCCTAACAGCAATATCCTATGTGGCTAACGGAGTGCACTGTTGGCACTTAAAATGCTTACGTGGCCATTAAAATAATATTAAAAATGCCACGTCAACAACCAATTAATTTTTTTTAATTTATCAATTTTAACAAATTCAAAAAAACAAAAAACAAAATTAAAATCCAAAAAATACATCAATTTAGATTTGTGTTCATCTTCAACAAAAACACTAAAGAACACAAACCCAAATTTTAGACATAAGAACACATGCCCAGATTTTCTCACATTTTCTTGCCCTTTTTTGTCAACCAAACATAAGAACACAAACACAAACCGATCTCCAACAAGAACACAAACACAAAACCAGCAGCAGATTTCAGATCTTCTTAAACCAAAAAAACCCAGATGTTCTCAAACCACAAAACCTAGATATACAAAATCACAACTCAAGCCCAGATTTTCTCATCTTTCCGAGAAACCAACACAAAATCAACTTCAACCAAACACAAACCGATCTCCAAACACAAACATAAACCCAACAACAGGTCTAGAGCAAACCCACAAATATCAAACCTAGAAAACAAATTAACCCATAAATTTCAGAACTAAAAATTCGAAACAAACAAAGACCATTAGAGCAAGATCCCTTCAAACCCAACCAATCCTTGCAACTTCCCAATACAAGCAAACCCATATGAACCTAAGAACCCAAACCCATATAAAACTAAAACCATAACCGAAGATTTGAGATTTTGAACATGAGAATCCGAGTCTTCAAGTGGAGGTGTCGAAGTCTTCGATTTCGGCATGGTTGGCTGCCTTCACTGGTCCATAAAGCTCCATTGTTGAAGTGAGCCCGATTTTGAGATTCGATCTAGACAAAGTCCCATCCTTAAGCACTCAATCAGTTAAGGAGAAGAGAAAGATCAAAGACCCATAAATCCATAAACCCGAACCAACCACCAAAAAACAAACCCAGAAAACTAAAATTCCATAAATGAAAATCGGCTTCTGCGGGAGAGAAAGAGAGAGAGAGAGAGAGAGAGAGAGAACATATGAATGTTCTTTGGGAAGAACTTATTCTTCTAAAAAATATAATTAAAAACTTGCATGTGGCATCCAACCCATCTATAAATGCTCGGCAATTAGAAATTAGGAGATATACCAACGCATGGCAACCATGTGTTTAAAATTTTTTTTTTTTATTTTGGGTGTGTTAATATTGATTAATATTGTGGTTGTAAATCGGTTTGGTATTTTGTTCATATTTGGGTATTTTGAGTTTTGTTAACATTTGGGTATGTGATGGGTTTACTGATGATATTGAATTGGGTTTGTGTTCTGTTCTTGTTCAAGTTAAATTCAGATCTTAATTCATGTTACTTTTAATTTTTAATTCTGTTTTTTATTTTGTTAAATTGAGAAATTATTATTTTAACTCATATTTTTTCTTTTGTTAAAATTGAGAAATTAAATTTGTTTTTAAATTATAATCTAATGTGGCATGGGTGATGAGTGCCACAGTAGATTTTTAATAATATTTTAATTCTTCCGTTAGCCACCTCAGAAATTTCCGTCTGTTGACTTGGAAAGAACAAAAATAACACGCGTTAATTGGTTTAGGGACTAAAAGTGGTGAAATTAAAATGTAAGAACCAAAATAGAAATAGGGTCAAAATATAAGGACTAAAAGTGCATTTACGCCTTGATATATTTGATATAGAATTTGATATAGCTCCATATTCAAATACAACCATAATAAATGCCTAAGAAGGTCCTAAACAAAAAATAAAAATGAGTTTGGCTTCCCTTTAGTACATTTTTAACTAGACATGTCCTTTTGTTTTAAATATACAATAAAAAGTGGTGGGTGGGTTTTAATCCTCACATTTGTTTAATTAGTGGATGATGTGGCAGTTTCTCATTAAAATAAAAAGAGATTCCTTTTAAAAATGTACTGGAGGTAAGCCAAACCCAATAAAAATAAAAATCTAAATATTTTGACTTTTGGTTGACCTCATAATATTATGTCTCATATGCTTTTCGAGACCTCGTAATTATACACGTCATTATTTTAATATTTGATGGTGGTCTGAATTAAGTTCAATTCGTCCATGGTAGTTGCCCATGACCAAACCGCATCCAGAACAATTCACAAGAAAGGGAACCCAACAAAAGTATTACGGATATGAATAGGATCTGTCCATAAATATCATGATCGTCCAAAGCAACCTAGTCGTCCATGTCATACAAGAGCATGGACAACCAAGTGACACTTAGTAAATTTCAAAGGATTTTTTTTCTACAAACATTAAGCAATCAGACCACGATCTATCATTCCAGAACGTGGGGAGGATTCCCCAAAATCTGCTCCATTTTCTCCACTAATTATACACATCTTCCATGATGATAATGGATCCGAACAAGTAAACCCACTAAAAACTCTCTATAAAAGGAATCTAACTCCATCAGCCCAAGGTACGTTTTACTGTTCACATATTCATTATCCTTGTGTTCTAGAGAGAAAACTAACTTAATCGTCAAAGAGTCCTTGGTCGGTTCACCCCGGTCACCCTTGACAGTCTTTCTCTTTCTTCTCAGGTCATCGAACCGTCATTGTAGCCCAAAGCTTTCAACCTACTGATTTTCGTGCATCATCAGTTGGTGCCATTTGTGGGAAATACAAGTAAAGTTGTGAAGTGTTAACCATCTTACTTTTCAAGACAAAATGCAGCATGGTTCGGACTAGGTCGATGGCCACGAGTCTAGAACACCAGGAGAGTGAAAATGCTTCCAGTCATCCCAACCGCACACCGCCACTAACAACGGCTCTACTACCAGCATCCGTCCAACAATAGCTGCAGTCTATGGCAGCTGCCATGGCAGACTTGAAGCACCAAAACCAAGAGTTAACTCAAGAAGTCAATAGGCACAAACGTCGTCGCCAACGACAAACGGAAGGTCCTGGGCAGAATTCAGAGGCTGGAGAAGCGGACAACAATGCTAAGGGTGGAGAGCAGTCAAGAGGCACCGTCACACGAAGGGTGGCACATCTAGAGAAGGAGATCGATCAGATGAAAAAGGCCATGGAAGAGATGAGAGACTCCATGAGAAGGACCAACCACGCGGATAATCTCGTCCACAGAATGGATTCTCCTTTTACTGCGTCCATCACCAATCACCCCTTGCCATCAAAGTTCAAAATGCCTACCCTAGACTTATATGATGGAACACAAGATCCATGTGATCACATTGCCACGTTCAAGACTAATATGCACCTCTAAGGGGTTCCAGACGAGATAATGTGTAGAGCCTTCCCTACCACGCTAAAAGGCCCCGCCAGAGTGTGGTTTGGTAAGATACCACCAAATACTATAACCTCCTTCCAAGAGTTAAGTATGTTGCCCATTAACAATTTCGTTAAAGGTCAAAGACACAAGCGCTCTTCGTCTACCCTGTTGAACATTGAGCAAGGGAAGAATGAAAGTCTGTGATCCTTTATTAGTCGTTTTAACAGAGAAGCTATGTTGGTAGATGAGATGTATGACAAAATCTTGTTGGCAGCTTTTCTTAACAAAGTTACTTCTAATCTGTTCATTCACAAGCTCTATGACCGAGAGCCACAGACGATGGCCGAGTTAATTCACTCAGCCTAAAGCTTCATGAATGTAGAAGACGCGATCGTTGCTAATGGAAGAAAAAGGCTAAACGAGCAGATGCAGAGTATTCACATCATCCAGAACAAGGCCCCTGTCTAAAGAAGGCCAGGACGGGAGAAAAGAGAGATAGGGACGGCAAGAAGGTAGGGTCGTCTTCAAGAAGAAATTCAAGTTATATGCCCTTGAATGTCCCACTTGACCAAGTGTTGATGCAAATCAATGACGAATGTTACAACTTGAAATAGCAAATTGAAGTGCTTATTAAGCAAGGAAAATTAAAGAATTTCCTTGGACGAGTTCATAAGGATGAAAGGTTACCAATGAAGGATAAGCAAAAGAACCACTACGTCCACTACTCGGAGAGATAAGAGTTATTGTGGGAGGAACAACAACTATAAGTTCGTCTAAAGCTAAAAAGACCTACCTAAGAGTAGTACAGAACGTCCAACTTACTGGTCGTCCACCAAGGGTGCTGGAGGCAAACGAACCAACCATTTCCTTCACTGACGAAGATGCAAGGAGATTGCATCATCCTCATGACAATGCAATTGTTATCACTTTGACGATTGTGAATTACACAACGAGAAGGTGTTAGTTGATAACGGGAGTTTTGCAGATATCCTCTACTATCCGGCCTTCCAGCAGATGAGGATAAGTAAGCAATTGCTTCGTCTAGTGAACGTGCCTTTAATCGGATTTGGAGTAATGAAAGTTCTATTAGTAGGCACCATCTCCCTACCAGTTGTGGGCGACTCTTACCCACAACAAATAACTAAGGAAGTGAATTTCCTTATCGTTGATTGCTCGTCCTCATATAATGCCATCATAGGATGACCAACCCTAAATAGCTGGAAAGCTGCAACGTCTACTTATCATCTATCTGTTAAGTTCCCGATGGAATACAGAATAAAAGAAGTACAGGGTGACCAGCTTGCGGGAAGAGAATGCTATTTGGCCATGTTAGCAATGGATGAGCATATGCAGATGATGAATATCGAGGAAAGAAGGACAGTTGCGGAGCTAACCGATGGAAGTACTGGAGGACATCCCCTTAGACGAGTCCAACCCAAAGAAGTTTACCAGGATTGGAACAAGCATAGAGGAGAAGACGAAGTAAGATCTCGTCCAATTCCTCAAGGAGAGCACATATGTTTTCGTTTAGAGCCACAAAGACATGCTTGGGATTAACCCAAGTGTGATTACTCATTGTCTAAAAGTGTCCCCGTCCTATAAGCCCGTCTATCAGAAAAGGAGAGTGTTCGCCCTAGAACAAGACAATGCCATCAAAGAAGAAGTCCAGAAGTGGGTAATAGCAAAGTTTGTCCACAAAATTACTACCCTGATTGGCTAGCTAATGTAATGGCAAATGGAGGATGTGTGTGGACTTCACAGATTTGAACAAGGATAGTTATCCCCTTCCACGTATTGACCAACTGGTAGATTCAATAGCTGTGTACCAATTGCTAAGCTTCATGGACACGTTCTCGGGGTACAATAAGATCAAGATGGATGAGGTAGACCAAGTGAAAACATCCTTCATCACAAGCCAAGGTTTGTTTTGCTACAAAGTAATGCCTTTTGGTTTGAAAAATGCAGGGGCCACTTATCAGAGTAGCCATATGTTTCGTCCACAAATTGGATGAAATGTTGAAGTGTACATGGACGATATGTTAGTCAAAAGCACAAAGGAGGCACAGCGCTTGGACAACCTGCAAGAGACTTTTGATACGCTTAGACGAGACAACATGAAGCTGAGCCCGAGCAAATGTGCCTTCGGAGTTTCATCAAGAAAGTTTCTTGGATTCGTGGTGTCACAAAAGGGAATCAAAACAAATCCTAACAAAATCCAAGCAATACTAACCATGAAGCCACCAAAGAATGTCAAAAAAGTGCAGAGTCTAACTGGACGAGTAGCTGCCCTTAACATGTTTGTCTCAAAAGCTACTGACAAGTGTTTACCATTTTTCAAGGTGTTATGGAAAGCATTTGAGTGGACAAATGAGTGTCAGCGAGCATTTGAAGATCTCAAGACTTATCTCACCACAACTCCTTTGCTAAGCCCGCCTAAGCCGAGCAGAGTTATATCTGTACCTAGTCGTATCTCCTCATGCAGTAAGCTCAGCCTTAATTAAGGAAGAAGGGAAGGTGCAGAAACCCATCTACTACACCAACAAAGCATTAAGGGGGCTGAAGACTGGTACCCGCCAGTAGAAAGTTAGCCTTCTCATTGGTGACAACAACGAGGAAGCTTAGGCCTTATTTTCAAGCTCATGTCATCAACATCCTGACAGACTATCCACTCAAGAAGGCTATGAATAAACTGGAAGCAGCTAGATGATTGATTCAATGGGCAGTGGAGCTCAGTGAGTTTGACGTAAGGTATCGTCTCAAAGAAGCAATAAAAGCCCAAGCACTTGCAAACTTTATCATAGAATTCACTCCACCCCATGACCAGCAGAATGGAGGAGAGGGAGCAAAACAATGGATCGTCCATATAGATGGTTTGTCTACTCAATATGCAGAAGGAGTCAGTGTAATTTTACAATCACCCAAAGGAGATCATCTAAATCATGCGATACATCTACAGTTCCAGACGACCAACAACGAAGCTGAGTATGAAGCCCTCCTCCAAGGCTTGGAGTTGGCTAAAATCACTAGGAGCAGAGTCAGTTGTCATCTAAGGAGACTCGCAGCTAATTATAGGCCAGGTGAATGGAACATGTGAAACCAAGGAAGAACAAATGAAGAGGTATTTGAGCAAAGTCAAGCATTGCATCAAAAGTTTCATATCGACCAAATTTCAACAGATCCCAAGAGAGGAGAACATGGAAATGGATAGCCTGGCCAAAACCGTGTCTGCGGACGGCGTCATAAATGAACAGGTTAGGGTCCAGTATATCCTAAGCATTGATGTCCCTGAAGTATAGGAGGTAGATGGAGATGCCAACTAGACTACACCGATTATATCTTACCTCAAAGACGGCATACTCCCTGAGGAGAATGAAGAAGTGCGAAAACTGAGGGTTAGAGTAACTAAATTCATCCTTATGGATGAAATGTTATACAAGAGGGGTTTTTCTCAACCCTACCTGAGATGTTTGAACCCAAACAAGTCAAACTACATCATGAGAGACGTCCATTCATGAGCAAGTGGAAATCATTCAGGAGCAAGGTCTTTCGTCCATAAGATTTTCCATGTAGGATACTACTGGCCGTCCATGCAAGCAGACACTAAAGCATATGTCAAAGCATGTGACAAGTGTCAGCGCTTCAACAATGTGCCTAGACAAATATCAGAGTACCTTACTCCAATGGTGGCCCCTTGGCCATTTGCCTAGTGGGGGGCTTGACATCCTTGGTCCTTTTCTCATGGGAACAAGGCAAATGAAGTTCTTGGTGGTGGGAATCGATTATTTCACTAAATGGGTGGAAGCAAAGCCATTAGCGAATACCACAGAGCAAAACATTAGAAACTTCGTCTGGAAGAATATCATCGGCCATTTTGGAATACCTAGGGTGCTCGTCTTATACAATGGACGTCAGTTCGATAACACACCCTTTAGAGAATTTTGCGAGTAGTTAGGAATCAAAAATCACTACTCCTCACCCTCCCACCCATGGGCCAATGGACAGGTAGAGGTTGCAAACAGATCCTCAGTGAAGATCATCAAGACGCGGCTTGAGAGGACAAAGGGGATATGGCAAACAAACTATCTAGCGTCCTTTAGGCATACAGGACGACAATAAGGACTCCTACTAGAGAAACTCCTTTTAAATTAGCATATGGAAGTGATGCAGTGATACCTGCAAAGGTTGGCTTGACTAACGACAGAGTGGCCCACTACAAGGATAAGGAAAATGAGAAACAGCTCCTTTTAAGCCTCGATCTCATTAACGAGATAAGGATGGATGCGGAACAGAGAGTAACACGCTACAAGAACCTAATGACCAAGCACCATGACACATTGGTCAAACCGAGGTAGTTCAACATTAAAGACCTCGTCCTAAAAAGGGCGTCCCTAGCTACTAAGGACCCTGCTCATGAAAAGTTAGGACCTAATTGGAAAGGACCATCAGAGTCATCAACTACAAAAGACGAGGATTATACTATCTAGAAACCTTAGATGGACAAAAGCTGGAGCATCCATGAAACGTGAAGCACCTGAGGAAGTATTATTAGTAAAGACTCGTCAAGAAGGTCAGCATGGACGACCTTAAGCATATAGACTATTAGTTCCCACCAGCAGTCTATCTATGTTATTTTTTAACAGCATTTTATCTTTTCTAGCATTTGAATTCCCTAAAAAGCACTAGCTACTAGCATGTGCAATGTTTATGGACGATGTCATGAACGAAGTCCATTTGTATATAAAGTAGTTTGAATTCCCTAAAAAGAACTAGTTACTAGCATGAGTAGTGTCTTTGGACGATGTTATGTACAAAGTTCTTTGTTGTATATAAAGCAGTTTGAATTTTCTAACTTAAGTGGTGATGATTATCTATAAAACTAAAGTCCACTAAAAGCTTAAAAGCTACAAACGTGTAAAATCTCTGGACGCAGAGATGTATCGTCCTAAGCCATCCTTAGACGAGGAAAAAGCAAATTATCACATGGTAAAATAAAACCTTAAGGTAAAAACAAAAGCACAAAAAGAAGGAACAAACACCTCCTCGTACATTCGTCGATAAATAATAGAGGAAGAAAAGCATGCATGCAACAAATAGACAAAATCTACGGACGACAAATGGCCAAAGCCCATAAGTAAAGTCCAAACCATGGACGAGCAAACACTTAGGCATTTTGAAATCCATAAATAAGTGAAATCCAAATAATGGCCGAGTAAACAAAAATATTTCAAAACCCCTAAGTGAAGTCCAAACCATGGATGAGAAAACATTTGGATATTAAAACTAGCAACAAAAGGGGATAAAAGCAAACGTCCAAACACAGACAAAAATGTATTTATAAATAAACTTTAGGGTAGATGACCACTGTCCAAAAACCGTTTGGGATGAGCCTAAAAAAGCAAGTGTATGAAACCTCTGTCCTAAAACATGGATGAAGTGAGTGTACTCAAAGATTTTTTTTTTTTTAAAGGTCCAAAACAGATGACCCCTAACAATACAAAAGATAAATTTTTTTTTTTTTTTGCAATGTAAATTACTTTGATAAACCACTGGGGGCAACACCCTCAGACTTCAAATCTTCCTTCGTTGGAAGAGGAGTGAAGGCTATTAGGATTAGTGCCATAAAATCCTATTGTATGCTATGTATAATATTATGTATGACATTATGTTATATGTAATAAAGTTGTTTATTATTATCTAAAATAATGGTAACATGAATATTTGGACATTATCATATAGCCCTCAAGATGCGTAGTATGTGATTTATGTAATTTAGTAACAGAAGATATAAATCACAAGTTCTTTGTAAACTCAAGATCTTAGTTCGTAGTTGTGATAAAATTGAGCATTTCATCTGCGAAGACTATATAACATGACAATTAAAATAATTTGTCTTGATTATGGAAGTGAAGACTTCTAATTGATATGTTAATATATTTTAAGTATATAAGACATATTGAACTGGACCGCTGTGAGATTTATTATTCTATTAACGATGGTCGAATGAATAATAAATCTCACGACTTTCATTTACATAAACTCTCAATCCTAAAAGAATAGTGAACCCAATCATGAAATGTAGATTGCTTTAATATATCAGGAGTGAGATCTAAATATACAGTCAAAACCTCAATATGTTGGGCAACCACACATAATGTTGAAGGAACACATATTCTCAAGATGGAATTCATAGTCTCTTTATAGAGATATAAAATATTCCCTTAAAATAAGTGTAATGGGTTTGATCATTCAGAGTGTTAGGCCTAATCACTTTAATAAAGACTTACTAAAGTTTATATTTTATGAAATTAGATTTCATAAAATATATATGAATAACTTAGAGGATTAAACCGGGTACTCAAGGATTAAGAGGTAGTAATTTTCAAAGTGACAATTACACATTATGACTTTGTATTACTACGAATATTTTCATGAAGGGATTAATGTTTAATAAAGTCTTGAGATATAATTTATTAATAAGGCCTATAGTGCAATTATATTTATATAGTGGTATTAAATATAATTAATGGTAACTTTGAGCTTGTCAAGAATTGACAGATAAGTCTAAAGCCCATTGGAGCTAGAGCTTTATTTGTCCCCTTTGGTCCCACCCCAAGCCACACACTTAAGCCCAAAAGGCTAGCCCAATTAGATAATTAGTTATTTATTTAATAAGAGTTATTAAATAAAATAACTGCCAAGTGCAAAGAAATATATGTATGATTAAAAAGAGAAAGATTCAGAGTTTTTTCTTAAGAAAGACGCTTGGCTATTCTCTTGAACAAGTATGTATAGAACTGATTGAGAAATCACACATCTTGGGCACATTGTGGAATTATAGTGAAGATTGAAAGTCTTCCCAAGTTCAATCTTCATTTGTTTTGAATTTCACTGCACCAAGGTATGTCTTTTTATTTTTTGTTTCTAAAATCCAGATGTTGCATGTTATCTCACATGAATGAAATAGATCCGTTTATTTCTGCTATGTGTTTTTGTATGAGATACAAAACTATATTTTCCATATGTTTTCCCTACAGAGGCATCGTCCTCAATGTTCACGTCCTCTGAGCTAGTCTAAAGTAAAGAACTTTCAGCTGAGATGGGAAGCTTGATAAAGTTGAAGTCCACCCCAAGAAAGGCTTCAATGGCATCTAAATGGAAGTCCTTAAAGCCTACAGCATAGTTCTTGTCCAAAAGTTTGATGAACTCACTAGACATCTTAAATTATCTAATAGCCTCGTCCTTAGCCATGCTCAAAGAGGAAGTGAGCTCGTTTCTTCTCTTATGGAGATAATCTAAAGGAATCTCCTTCTCGACGATATCTGCCTTCAGCTCCTCGACGAGATTCTTCAACTCCTTCACCTCGTCCTCCAACTTTACTCTTTCCCCAACCTTACGACTAGACTCCTTCTCCATGTCACGAATCTTCATCTCTAGCCTGATACTCTCTTTGTCCAAATCAGTGGCTTGTCTGGACGCAGCCATGAACTTAGACATGACCTATATTGAGAAATATTGACGTGAGACAAAAGGAAGAATAAAATTCAATTTTTCATAAGTGACTAGGGACAAAGGAAAATACCTTGAAGAGATCATGAACTATAGAACGTTCAAACTCCTTCACGGACATGTCATAGCAGATGGAGACGAGTCACTGCCTGTTGAAACCTATCCCAAGCAAGACCCTCACTTCTTAAGAGAGTCAATGGACGACCCTCAAGAGGTGTAGCAACAAATGGAAGGGACGGGCTCACGTCAAGGAAAGGACTTTTGGCCATCAACAACTACTTAGAAATAGTAGGAGAAATGGAAGGGTTAGTCTTGACGACCGGGAGCTTAGACGAGGTAAACGAGCCATGTTTAGGCTATTTATTGCCTCGACGGCTAGGAAGACTTCCACTATTAAGCGTCCTAGATAAAGTCTTCCTTTTCTCCGAAGCTGCTGGATGAGACTAGGTAAGGACGTCCTCCTCTATTTGGACGACTTCATCATTTGCAAGGCCTTTCCCCTTATTCTCTTTCATAGTTGTCATTCCTATGCAAGGAAAGGAGAAAGAAGATCATTAGAGTTTAGACAAATTAAATGAGTATGTACGAGTAAAAGTACAAGGAAACAAAAAACTTACATTGACAAGTGGTGAGTTCGTGAGCTAACGCTACCTCTATAGGAACAGGCCCAGTCCCCAAGTTGATAGATGATAGATTGTCACCAGAGAATGGAAGGTTCTGTCAGCAAAAGAGCATGCTTGCTAGACATGATTCAAATAGAAGTTACTGAGTGGAGGACGAGCTACAGCTAAAAAGAAGATAATAAGAGCTAGACAAAGGTAATAAGATGTTCAAGACAAGACAAAAATAAGCAGCATACCCTGTGGGTGTAACGAATGGAGTCGCCATCTAGTTATATGATCTAGGAACCATGAATATAGCATCCTTTCGAGAAAGGACCTTTGATCTTACTACCAAAGTTTGGGTTTGGAATTTAGGTACGTTCTTAGGAAGGTGATAGGCACCCAAGATTGCCCAACCCTAAGGTTAGCCTCCCATCATTGCGTCTTATACCTTAACCTCATTAAAAGCTCTTTCAACACTTGCACCTATACTCACACACACACTAACATACATCTATGCATACAATCATGGTATCCTTCATCCCAAACAAAACATACTTATCCAAACAAAAAAAGGAGCCAAACATATTAAAGAAACCCTAGCATTCATCTAACATATGAAAACCCTATCATACACCTAAAACAAGGCAGCAACTTACACATGACAGCAAGGCATATCATCATAGCAAGGAAAACATATTACAAACCCTAATCATACATCATATCATCAAAGTAAAACCCTAACACAAATGCATGGACATTGATAATGCATGACTTACCCTTTACTTACCTCTCAACAGCACATCACACACCTATGGCAACAATGCATGAACATGTGAATGAATGGCATTAAAGCTAAGAAACCTTAATCTAAACCTAAATCTAGACATGTGATAACAAAAAAACATGTTAAAAGGTGAACAAGCAATTATAGGGCTTAAAAACATATGAAAAAGAGGCTACACAAAACAAACATGTGAATGCAGAAACAAAACAAACAAAAATTAGGGTTTCTGGGTAATGACATCACGTACGCTAGAACAGGTTTGCGTACGCATGAGTTTAGCCTGCATACGCAAGCTAGATCATGCATATGCAGATCCTTACCCAGAAAACCTAATTTACACAAAAACAGAGCAAAAGCCAAACAAAACATAAAACATAAAATCTAACAACCTAACATGCTTAAAGACATAAAGAAAACCTAAAACTAACCTAAACAAACATATGTAAACATAAACACAAATTAAAATAGAGATTGAAGGAAAAAAAGAAAAGGAAAAGTTTAAAAGGATACCTTAAAGCATAAACTCTTAAGCTTGAATTTTTACCGTTCTCCTTAGTCAAATCTATCACAATTCAATAAAATAGTGATTAGCAATCTTAAACTTAAAGGATTGGGGCCAGAAAAGGTCCCAATCAAATAAAAATGATTTGAGGGTGTTTTATGAAAAACTCCCTTTTGATTCACTATTTTCTAGTGAGTCTTAACTTTTTCCCGTGAGATTTCTGTGTGTTTTGAAAATGTACCATGTAAGGCTTTTTTATAGTTGAAAAAGTGGGTTTGGAACGGCTCTCAGACGATGTGGGATTCATTTCAAATCTCAGTCATTATTGCAAAAAACTTGCCTTTCTTATGCTTCTGAAACCCTAGCTGCATACGCAAGGATGTGCCTACGTACGCATGCTTTAGCTTGTGTACACAGGCCGCAACTCACATACGCAGGCCGAGGGCCACTTTGGTCATTTAATTTTCCAAAAATAGATTTTTGCTCATTTAAAGGTTATATTTTTCATTTTAACACTCCTCAAGTCATTTTAATATTTGATTGGGCTCTAAACTGGCCTTGGCCCTTAGAGTTCAAGCATCATTAGGGAACAGGAGCCCGAGTCGTAAGGGGTGTAAAATGCAATGTCTACATACCCTGAGAACGTAGGCAACCCATTTCACCGGTGTAAGGGGAGAAGGTATCCCTACCTACCTCAATAGGGTTTCTTGCCCAATACCCTAAAAAGAAAAAGATCTCTGTCTTCCACCTCCTATTAGACGAGGGAAGGGACCTAATTAACCTACAACTAGAGCCCTTAGCTAAGAATTGGTAGAAACCAATGGATTGGCTTATCTCAGAGGGCTTCTAATAATACAGGAACTCGTCCACAGTAAAAGGACGGTTCCCATCAAAAGCCTCTCTTCATAGTACTTACATAGACACTATGGTTCTCCACGCATTGGGATTAAACAGATTTGGCCCTATACCTAACCTATGAAGGAGATTTCTGGCAAAGGTGTTCAAAGGCAACCTAAGACCCTCTATTAGGTAAGTCTCATATATGCCAACCCCAGGGGAATTCCAGGTACAACACCATTCCTTAGAGGCAGTAAGACGAAGGTTGACCTCGTCAGGAATTTGGTATTTATCTCTAAGCGTGATAAGTCTCTTTCCGTCCACCCTGGATGGAATATTCACAGCACAATTATATATGATGTCCACCTATTCACTAGGAAAGGAATGGATGGTTCAACACTCGTGGACAGGCTAGCAGACAACCCAAAAGCAACCCTCTTCCTCATTTCTTCCTGGAGGACCTATAGAGGAACCCCACGAACTCCAGACGAGTATTGCTCGTCCGTGGAATTACCCTTACTACTACTACTCTCTTTTCTACTACTGCTACTTTTACTCGTCTATTTCTCTCTCATCCCTATCACTAGACAAGGACACTACAATCTCAGCCATTTGTAAAGAATTCTAAAGAAGAAAACCTATAGATGAAGAAAAGAGGATACTTGATTCTAGACAGAGAAGACTAAGGACGGAAGGAAACTTCTAGACAAGGCACGAAGGACAACTGATGTCAAAGAAGAAAATATGAGAAAGTGAGAGGGTAGGAGACGTATTGGCCTATTTATAAGCAATTAAATGTGATGAGATTTTCTTAAAAAATTATTTTATTAATCGAGTGAATAAGTTGTTTTTGAGTAATTCAGCAAAAAAAAAAAAATTGAGTAATCATTTCATCAAATCTATATAAATATATATATATATATATATATAGGTTAGGTTCAAGTTACACCTGGTATAACTCTAAGTAATGTTACACCACCTAATAACTTGTTATAAAATTCATATTTTGAAAATCCCACCGTTGAATTATATGTTCTATATATTCTTAACAATCATGTCAATTTTCATGTCAATTAGATGTTATTTATCATTTAATCCATAAACTCATCTTTTATGCATTATTTTAAACTACAAAAACTTGAATTTAAAAATTTTATTGATGACATAACTATTAATCTTTGATCATCTTGAAATTTTGCAAGCATGGAGAATATACGAAGATAATGTAATGTAATGGTAGATTTATCAAAATTTGCATCCAATTAAAAAATATTGAGTGGTGTAACATTACATAGAGTAATACCAGGTGTAACTTAAACCCAACTATATATATATATATATATTTTTTTTTTTTTATATATATATAAATATTTGGAATATATATATTGTGGAGGGACGAACCTCTCCCTTAGAAGGTATTGTTTGCTTTGGGTGAAGACCCTCACGGATTTGCTCAATCCCACGTCGGGAGAGACGCCTCCCACCTTCGACTTATAAGCGCTGGGCCTAAAATAATTATTAGCAAATTTGTGTCACTTATACAAAAATTAGGAACAGAAATCCAACTTGAGTTAAGATAGTATGATTGAAGTCTTTCCCTTCTCAGGAATGCTGTGGGGAAAATGTGACCCTTGTGACTGTAAACCCTCATATTCTTTTAATAGACTACAGATGGTAACTATGAGGTTCAAGTAGGTACTTCAATTTAAATTTCATAAAGATAACTTGAACTTGGTGTGTTTGAAACTACTTTGGTCTAACAATATCACTTTTTGGCAAGTATTTGTAGTTTCACCCCAAATTCCAATCACTATATGATTAAGGTCTTGCTCCATCTCAGTATTGGGTCTGTTTTGGAATGTTTCCTCTGGTGAAGTGGATTCTTTGTATTAGTTTAATGCTTCAAAATATTTACATGGAAATGTGAAAAAGTTTGAATGAATTGTTATGCCTTGCTTATTAGTGAACTTTCCCATGTAGGTAACATATAAAGATAGTGTTGGAAGGTATGTTGATGAGTTCAGATTTTGTTCATCCTTTAGGAATACCTTTGTTCATTATTAAAGTTTTTTTGTATGTGTCTTTATAGTTCTCAGTTCATTTCGAGGAGCTTGGGGCGTAGCCAAGAATAATTACTTGGGGGGGGGGGGGGCCGGATTGTAAACTACGGCAATGATTTTTCGGTCCTTTGTATGGATACTATGAGATAAGCACATCGAATTCCATCTTGTTCGTTGACAAGGAATTCATATATTTGTTTACGTGATCCTGGATCACGGTCTATCCCTTTAGATTCAATTCTTGAACATTTGGAGAGACGCTCGTTAGACATTGAAGTATCGACATTTGTTTCTACAGAAGTCCTAAGTTCTGAATGACTAATATCTTTTTTTCTTAAAGAATGCATCAATTGTTTGTTGTTTCCTCATTATTTCAATCCCAAAAAAAAAAAAAAAAAATCAACTCAACAAATGATAAACTAACTTGGGAGAGAAAGATAATAAATTATCATATGAAATTTATTCTTACATGAATTATAATATAAATACATCTGTAGCTAAGTAATAGCCTTTTAGGATAAAAAAAAAAAAAAACTAAATAAACAAATCAATCAAAAGTATAAACAAACAACATAAACCAAATAAATTTACAACACCCCACTGCCATGTATAATGTAATGACTAAAAACCAATAAACAGACTCACGACCCTCACCCCAATTTCCTTCCATAGATTAATTTTTTTTCATTTATAATTTACTTGCTTTACTACCTAACTATTCAATGCAAGCCCCACCCGGCCCCCACTCAAGGGACAAACAACACAAAAGTCAAAAGACAAAGTCAAATAAGTATAAATTGCTTTGCTGGAAAAGGGAAATCACACACACGTATTTGATATTTCTATTCTACTATCAGAATTTAGTTTAGTTGGAGAGAAAAAGAGAGAGAAGTCAAGTAAGGAACTGAGATGAGAATGAATGAATGAGATACCTTGAGGAATTGAAGTGAGGGCTTGAGTTGAGGTTGAGGCAATGAAGGCTAGTTTAGCTGGCTGGTGGAGGCAATGGCATCACGGTAAGCCGGCGAGGAGATTGTTTCTGAGGTAGAGGCGTGAGCGTGACACTATTGGAGGCGTGAACTGAGAAGGTAAAAAACTAAGGTAAAAGCGTGAAAGTATATTAGATTGTTCTCTCTTTTTCTTTTTTTCAGACAGTGAGGATTGAAGTCTGAAGATGCCTTTTGTTTTTGTTTAATTAGGTATTTTAGATTTTGGATTTGGGCTGGGCTGGAAGCGTCTATGGTTTAGAAAAAAATAATTTTGTTTAATTAGGGAATTGGGGCTGGCTGGTGGGGCTGGATGTGGGTCAAGTTTTTTTGCTTAATTTGAAGTTGTATTGGACTAGAACTCTAGAAAAATTGTTGAGAATAATATAGGGGGGCCGGATCTTAAGTTTTGGAGGGGCCATGTAATTTTTTTACATACTCTAATGAAAATTTGAAAAATTTTGGGGGGGCCATGGCTCCCCCAAGGAGCCAAGTGGCTCCGCCCCTGCGAGGAGCATAACCATGTGCAGGTGTGTGGCAAGTGAGCTGGCG
The DNA here is from genome assembly GCA_033629205.1 of Lithocarpus polystachyus. Taxonomy (NCBI): domain Eukaryota; kingdom Viridiplantae; phylum Streptophyta; class Magnoliopsida; order Fagales; family Fagaceae; genus Lithocarpus; species Lithocarpus polystachyus. The sequence goes on from CM066163.1 coordinate 51,323,717, forward strand.
ATTGACATCATTCTTATTGTAGGGGATGTAAAATTTTATCTTCATAAGGTACAATATTCTTTGGCTGAGTAATTTAGTATGTAACGAAGATATTTCTTTTCAATTTTTTTTTTGTTTTTATTTTTTAAAATTTTAATTTCTTGCTGACACCTGTATCACCGTCCTTGAATTGCGGAATTTATGATTCATATAAGGGACACTAGCTACTTATGCAGCATGAGTAATCAATTTGCACTGGTTGATCCTTGTACAAGAATCTGCTACAATTGTTTCTATTTTTAAACTTTCGATCCACTTTCCTTTTTTTCTCTAGACAAAGTACAAGCTTAGTTACTTAAATATAAAAGTTTCTAAACTAATTCCAACATACAGAGTGAAAATGATCTAAGCAACTCAGAGTTATCACATGCTTGTGGAGCAGGGCTTAAATTTTGAGTGTGATAAATTGGTTTGTTTAATGAAAATTCTATATATCTAATCTATTACTGGATAAAGATTATTAAAATAGCATTAGAATCCACTTAGTTGATAATTGCCTGATAATTTTATTATAGTAATCAAATTGGGCTAAAAAGGAATTATAGGCATGGTTATCAAGGCATGGAATCGAAAGGTTTGTTAAGAGGCATTGGTGGGACTACCTTTAGCTTATAATTTTAGAACTTAGCCACTTTGGTCTCTAATTTACAACTTCAACGATAAACTGATCAGACTGTGGCAAGCATGGCTCAACTCAATTGCCCTCATAATAATACATGTGAATATGTTGTGCAAAATGTTTATTTTCTGATGCCAAATTATGAAATATCTGTTGTGTAGTTTCCTCTACTGTCAAAGAGCGCTCGGTTGCAGAACTGTTGGTTGCTACCACTAATGAAGAGAACGCAGATGAAGTTCACATTTCTGACATTCCTGGTGGTCCTGCAGCCTTTGAGATACTTGTGAAGTTTTGTTATGGCGTGACTGTTACCCTCAACGCTTACAATGCTGTTGCAGCTGGATGTGCAGCTGACTACCTATAAATGCATGAGACCATTGAGAAAGGGAACCTCATTTACAAGATTGATGTCTTACTTCTAGCATTTTCCGCAGCTGGAAAGATTCAATCATTGTTCTTCAGACTGCAAAGACTCTCTTACCATTATCTAAGGATTTGAAGGTGGTTAGCAATTGCATTGATTCTATAGCTACCAAGGCCGGTGTTGATGTTTCCAAGTTTGACTGGTCCTATGCCTATAACCGAAAGAAGGTTCCAAAGGAAAATGGGAATGATCCAAACTGGAATGGCGTTAGAAACCGTCTGGTGGGTTGAGGATTTGTGTGAACTTGAAATTGATCTTTATAAGCGTGTTCTAATGATTATTAAAGCAAAAAGGATAGTTTCTAATAATGTGATTGGGGCAGCCTTAAAAGCGTACGCTTATAGAAGGTTGCCAGGTTTCAGCAAGGGTATGATTCAGTCTGGAGATATGATAAAGTATGAGCCGATAGTAGATGCAATAGTGCGGCTATTGCCTGCAGAGAAAGGCTGTGTCTCTTGTAGCTTCCTGCTAAAGTTGTTGAAAGCCTTCATTTTGATGGATTCAGGAGAGATGGCTAAGGATGAGCAAGTAAGGAGAATAGGACAGCAACTCGAGGAGGCTTCTGTAAATCATCTTTTGGTAGGAGCACCAGAAGAGGAAACAACAATGTATGATGTTAGTACAGTGCAGAAAATAGTACCAAGAGTTCCTAATGCAAGATCAGAATGCTGAGATTGAATCATTAGAAGATAGCCATGAACTTCAGGAAACAAGGAAGCCGGGGATTTTATCAGATTCTTCCAAGCTGATGGTGGCAAAACTGATTGATGGATACCATGCTGAAATTTCTAAGGATGCCAACCCACCCTTGTCAAGTTTTGTTGATCTTGCTGAGATGGTGTCTGGTATCTCTCGGCCGGCTCATGATTGGCTTTACCACGCCATTGACATGTATCTAAAGGTAAGCGTAAATTTTAATAGCGAACATACATTAATTGGCAAATTTCATGTTGTAAAACAAGCTGTGCATTTTGGTATATTAGTGTTTCGCACTAGAAATTTGTTATATAGTAAAGCACTGCTCAATTCTCACTGCTGTTGAATTGATGTGTAACCCGGATGTTTTTGCTACAAAAATACTAAAAAAGTTGTATTCTTCACTGTGCCTTAATGCAGGAGCACCCTAAAAAAGGTCTTATTTCATTTAGTTTACCCCTTATTAGACCTTGCTGAAATATATAGTCCAGAAAAAATGTTCTACCCCTAATAACATGCGTAAGTTTTAGTATCTAGTAAAATGTTAGGAATGACAGAGGCAAGGCCTGCCTATATTGGTGTATGCATATTATCATGTTCTATGTAGCATCTGGAAGAATTTTATTTTATTTGTAAGCTTGTCATTGCCTTTGATGTCTGGGATAAAGGTAAGAATTTAATTTTGTATGCATCAAATTGGTTTTGTACATGTACAGCAAGATGCTAGGAGTTTTATGGGACTAAAAAGCATGTCATGCATAATAATGTATTTGCTTCTAAACTCCTATTTATGTTGAAGGATTTTGGTTACATATCTTGGTATCAACTTGTTGCTATGAGGCTGTTTAAGTAGTATATTTTTTTTTGCTGAACATTTATGGATATTACATGCATGTATTTGTGTGTAAGCATTTCTTATATTTAACAGAGATCTGGAAGGGTTGAAGAAGAGATTGAAATGCTTTAGCTCAAGCTGAAGCATGTTGAAGAAGGTATAGCTTTCAGTGGAAGGAGGGCAAAGACAGCTAGATCTCAAGGGAAGAAGGTTCAAATAACTGTTGAAGAGAAAAGTTCAAGGTCAATGTTGCATCTTTTCTTTTTTTGCTTTCATACTTGTTATATATTCCAAGGCGCTTACATGATTTTGGTGCTCTTATCAATGCAAAATACTTGGGAACTTGGCCTTGGCTTACTTGCAAGAACATTACAGGTAAGTTTATTCATTCTTAGAACTTGGCTCGTTGGGCTTCTCTGATAAAATTCTTGGCATGAGCCCAACTTATGCAGTTAAGCATAGAAACAAAGTAGTCTTTAAGAACTCTACCTTTAATCTCAGCTTGGCTAAGTGAAAGGGTGAAACTGACTTCATAATTATATAATTGCTCATATAAGTTACTTGATAATTATATGTCTAATGTAGCATTAAGTTATAAAAAAAATAGTTAATATAATTTTAGTGCTTTTGAGACTGACATTTGAACTTTTTTTGGTTTAAAATGTAAACTAAAACAGGGTAATTTCTGGCCGAATGTCTTGTTTAACTTGAAATGAGTAGGGAAAAATCCTACTCATTCTGCATTAAATTTTTTTCTCTGATAAAAATCCTTGTCATAAAGATTTCTTAGAGGGCAGGGTCTTGTTGGTATACTTCCACCAGCTCTAGCGAAGCAAACCAAACTGAACACTATGTAAGAAGAGTTGCAATTATTATTATTATTTTTTTTTTACTTATTAGCAATTGAAAATCAATTTAAGTTTCTTTGATCAATTTCCTCTTGATTGTAGTGATCTCAATGCTAACTACCTTAGTGGTAATATACCACATGAATTGGGTTCTATGTAGTTGGAATATCTGTATGTGACTCCTGAGTTCAAGTCCAAGTTAGTCAATAATTGCTCATTCTTACTGATTTAAATGAATTCCAACCTACTTGGGAAATATTACCTCTCTTAAAATAATGTATGCTCTTGTTGTATCTTTCTCTCTCACCAATCATTTAGACAGTAAAAATAAGTCATTTTTTCATTTACTCTAGGTATAATCTTTAAAATTATATTCAGGAGCATAGAGAGCAAACAGTTTTCTGGAATCGTTGCCCCTAAGATAATTCACATTTGATTGGTAATTTTTAAATTCTCACTGATCTTCTTAATCACTTAACAATTGAAATGGTCTAAACCTTCCTTTTGGTGACTGCAGCATTCTTAGTGCTAACAATCCACAGGAGAGTTGTCAGGCACTCTTACTAATCTAATCAAATTAAAAGTATTGTAAGTTGGTGGTATTGATGCCATAGGTGTTCTGACAGTAATTTTAGTATTTTCATTGAATGGTAATCTATTGCGTTTGTATTTTGTTCAATTTTCTTTCCATTTTGGGCCATGTGCAGTAGAATTAGTAGTAACAACTTCACTGGAAGGATGCCTGACTTTTTTCAAACTTGGAACCAACTAAAGAAATTGTATGGGCTTTTCTTCTACATTGTTTTCCAAATCTCTTTTTTAAGTAAAGGATTCAGGTCTGATATCAATCCTTTTGAGCTGTGTTGTTAACAGAGAGATCCAAGCTAGTGGTCTTAGGGGCCCATTCCTCCTAGCATTTTTGCCTTGAGTTATTTAACTGAGTTGTGAGTTCTACCTTCTAAGTTAACAGTTCTTGAGTTTCTTAACCTCTGAGATACATTCTGTGATTTTAAATTTATAGAATTTATTTCTGAAGAGCCTAACAGTAATTGATGATGCAACTCTATTCAGACAAATTAGTGATTTATTTGGAGTAGGTTAAAAATTTCCGTCCTTACGTGGCATGACAAACATGAGCAAATTTGTAAGTCATTATTTTGTTGTAAGATGGTATAATAAATTGCTCAGATCAGTTTTCCTTACATGAATTTTGTATAAATTTAAGGTTGTTGAGGAGGTGTAATATCAATTTAAAGGCGGAAAGAGCAAAAGAAAACTCCTGAAATCATCTTCAATCAGGCTACCAAGTATGTATTGGGATTCTTGGATGCAGATCACTTTGACCCCTTGCAATCTGTGAGGACAGCTCCAAGGTAGAGGCCTCCTGATGTGGGTTGGGTACTACAGAATGTTGGGATGCCTACTTTTATTTGAAACCTAGAATAGTGCTGCATAAAAACATTCAAAATTTTTAACTAAGTTGACATCTTTGAAACCATACATTCCCTTCACATAATGGCTTTCCGAAATTGCATTGATTATTAGTACAAGCTCATAAACACAAATTACAGTAGTAGAATCAAGCACAGTACATGAAAATGACTCCTAAAGCAAAAGAGAAAGAAAACCTCCCATCAAACATTTCAACAGGCGAGACTAAACTTGCATGAGATTTATAACACAACTTAGAAATCCTAGATTGCATACTTCATCAAGGAATTGTTAAAGAGATTTAGTCTTTCAATAGTTTCACACTCCTGAATTTAACAAAAAGTTCATTAGCTCACCCTTGTATACCTTGATAGCATCAATAGTAATAGCTATTGCATGCGATAAATGGAAAAAGAAAATGGACTAGTATTATTATAGGAAGGCTATGCATTTAAATAATTATGAAATTAGATAGGATATTCTAGAACTGATAAAAGATAAATGCAATATCTTTCTTGTATATATAATTTTAAAGAATTTAGGAATTGAAAAAAGAAAAGAAAAAGAAAGTTCATGACTATGATAGTCCTATAATATAAAATATATTTACTTCTTAGTTGGGCTCAATTTAATCTACCTCTATGGATCCTCAAATCAACGAAAGTATTTTTGTGCTTTCATATGGTTTAGACTAATGGTTTTTTTTTTTTTTTGGATTCTAATTTGTTTAAATTGAATTGCAAGTTCCTGTTGTTTTGGTTCTTGTTTGTAATGAAAAACTTCTTTTTGGATTTTCTTTGGTCTCTTGCTTTTTGGAATTTCCTGGTTCTTGAATGTTATTGATTTTTATTAACTAGAATTTTAAATTTTGTATAATTTTGAATGCCTTTCTTGATAGTCCTAGTTGTACCCCGTTGGTTTTTTATTCTAATTGGTGTGGAATATCCTTTCAAATGTATATGGTCTTGCATTAATTTTCATGTTCATGATGTTCTAAAAGATTTTTCATCTATTTTCTATGTTTCTCTTCTAAAATTTGTGGCATTTAGTTTATTGATTAATATGATCTTTCATGTATAACTACTTAAAAAAAAAATTGTTCTCCTTGTGGTTACAAAGAAACTTTATTTGGATCTTGTTATGGAAGCTTATCTTAAAAATATTGTGAGAAAAGAGAAGTAGTAATCAAGGAAACATTTATCAAAAAATTTTAAGAATAGCCAAAGAAAATGTATCCGAATTGTGTTGAACTTATAGATTTTGGAGATCAAAATCTTTCTGCCATCAAAATTTGATAGTTTTCATGTTTGAAGATTACCCATCTGGAGTTTTTGTTATTTTCCATTCTATATTGACTATTATATATATTATTAAATGTTTGTTTCTCCAACTACAGTTGATAGACAAGGATCCAAATAAGGCAATTTTCTTATTCTGGTCTACCATAAATGCTGGGGACCGGGTTGATAGTGCCTTGAAAGACATGGCAGTTGTGATGAAACAATTGGATCTATCTAATGAGGCAATTAAGGCTATCAAATCTTTTTGTCATCTTTCGCTTTATGATTCTCAAGAATCTCTTGACAATGTGTTATTTGAACCCTACAAGGTAAAACCAAAACCAGTTTTATCCAAAAAATAGTTTCTTATATTTTACTTGCCATTCTTTGTCATTTGCCGTTTAGCCTTACATATATTTCATCACCTTAGAAAGGTTATTTGGGTGAAATTCTTGTATCAACTATAAAGGTTTAGGGATAAGGTACTAGATCTTGTTGCTGTAGAGATGGGAAACATATGATTCATATGTTGAAAATTCTTACTTAAAATTCATAAAATGACGTGATTACATGTAATTATGCTTAGTGGAAATTATAAGTTGACACCTATTTATACTCATTTAAAGAAAGTTGACACCAATTTATATAATGCTTACTGTTGATGTAACCTTTTTTATCTTGATGATTTGTTAAAGTAATGAATAACAGAATATTTGAATCTCGTAGTCATTATTACTAAGAAAGAATACCGAAAATGAAAATTCCAATTGATTGTGATTGTTGAACTTTTTTTTTGTAATTTCATAATTGGATACCTTAATGTCTATTGTTGGGAGCTAAATTGATCTTTAAGGTTGTGATTGGATGAAGAATTTGAGAAATACTTATAATTTCCAAATTGAAGGGATTTAAATTGATGGGAATTTCAATCCCATTAATCTAAATCTCTATTCACATATGAAAGGCATTTCTTCCGTCCTTTTGAGTACGCTCTCCAGCCCCCTCTGTGGTATAAGCTAGAGCACGTAGATGTAAACAAGCCTAAGGTACCATGTGGGGTGTCTGAATTGAAGCTGTAAACAAGCCTGAGGTACTATGGGGGTGTCTGAACTGAAGCAATATGATGGTGATGCGAACCTCAATCGACACGCTTTGAGAGCCAACAAATAATATTGGAATATTTTCCCAAGAAAGCTAAAATTTAGATTTTGATAGAACCCTGACCCAACGTTTATAAGTGAAACGCAAACCAAAATTATAAGTAATAAACCTTGACCCAATGATTATAATTGAATCACGAACTAAAGGTATAAAGTTTGAATGTCACAAGGAAGAATCCTTGATAAGTTCACAATTCTTGAAGAACCAAAAGAAGAGCAAAGTCTCATCTTTGTCTGATTTTTTTCAATAATTTATGAGAAACGTTTATAGACTTAGGGGCCTATTTAAGAGCTCCATAAAACTTGACAGACAAGAAAATATATTCTAAAATAACTCCTAATTGATACCTAACCATATCAGGAATTAAATTTGACCTAAAAAACATTAAATGCACTTAAAAACAAGAAAATAAATCACCTAAACCTAAAATAACATTTTTTACATAAAAATACCAAAAATAATAAATTACAATAATTAAATAGGAAATTGTGTCCTACATCACCCCCGTCCACTTGAAACAAACTCGTCTTCGAGTTCATCTTTGAAATCTGAAATCTTCTACTCCAAATAAACAAATACTTTGAATGCTTTAATAACTTGATCTGGTTCTGAAGCTTGAATCCTTTATAAAGTGTAACAAAAATTTCTTCTCATCTACTTTCAATTTATTTGCAACATCAATCAACAAAGGGTTGATAATAAAATTAAAATTTTCTATTCCAAGAAAATCAACATATTGTATAGTCATCTTCAACAAATCAACTAAGACTTAAGAATTGTGAGTTGTGGACTCATCCTCATATTTGACCTCAATTGAATCTTCCACAATGTTTTCAATAATTACCATCTCTTCTTCTTCTTTTTTTGGTTTTTTTTTTCACTTTTTTTTTTTTTTTTATAGATCTTGATGCACAATTTTAAACTGGTGCATGTTACAAAATAAGAACAAGAAATAACAACAAAAAGGAACAAGATAGGATGATAACAAGAAACAAAAGATAAAGGGATTGCAAAACTGATTTTAGAACCTGTGCTCTGATACCAAATGATGCAAACCTTAATCGACACGCTTTGAAACCCAACAAATAATATTGGAATATTTATCTAAGAAAGCTAAAATTCAGATTTTGATAGAACTCTGACCCAATGTTTATAAGTGAAACGCGAACAAAAGTATAAGTAACAGACCTTGACCCAACAATTATAATTGAATCACGAACCAAAGGTAAAAAGTTTGAACGCCATAAGGAAGAATCTTTGATAAGCTCACAGTTCTTGAAGAACCAAAAGAAGAGTAAAGCCTCACCTTTGTCTGATTTTTTTCAATAATTTATGAAAAACGTTTATAGACTTAGGGGCTTATTTAAGGGCTCCATAAAAATTAACAGACAAGAAAATATATTCTAAAATAACTCCTAATTGATACCTAACCATATCAGGAATCAAATTTGACCTAAAAAACATTAAATGCACCTAAAAATAAGGAAATAAATCACCTACACCTAAAATAACGTTTTTTACATGAAAATACCAAAAATAATAAATTACAACAATTAAATAGTAAATTGTGTCCTACATCAGATGGACCTCAGTGTTTTGTTGTTCCTGGAAACCATGGTTGTAAAAATTCTGAGTCTGAGCCTTTCATGATTTACTTTTTTTCCTCCACAAAAGAGAAAAGTTTTTGGAACTGATTCTGTTGTTTTCATTTATGAATTTATTACTACATTTATTTGATAACATGAACTAGTATCAATTTTTTAGACCTTGATTTTGCTCATTGAGAAGCATTTAAACTTTGTAACTGTCTAGATTGTCACTATGGTGAAATAATATTCTCTTTTTGAATGCAGATTTGGTTGATGGTCTTAATATCTTCATAAGGTTTATATGTCATAAAAGCTAGTTGGGCAGGTGGTTTATGCCTCAAAAGAAGAGTTATTTTGCTTTGCAACTCCCTAAAAGGTGGTGGGTATTTGGTCTCGATCTAGCACTCTTTGATATAAAGGTCTTATTTCATTTAGTTTACCCCTTAATAAGACCTTCCTGAAACATGTAGTCCAGAAAAATGTTATGCTCCTAATAACATGCGCAAGTTTTTGTATCTAGTAAAATGTTAGGAGAGGCAAGGCCAGCCATATTGGTGTATGTATATTATTATGTTCCATGTGATGGAAAAATACATGTTTGTATCACATACAAAATATACGCAGCGAAAAATTAACGGATCTACTTCATTCACAATTGATAACATGTACTATGTAGTACCTTGGTGCGGTGAAATTTAAAACCGATGATCAGAAGTTCTTAAGAACACTTTCAATCTTCGCTCTAACTCTACTTGTGCCCAAGAAGTGTGGTCTCTCAATCAATTTCTATGAATTTGTTCAAGGGAGAATTAGAGAGTGTCCAACATTCTTTTTTTTTTCCTTTTTTATTTATTTATAACTGATTATCTAATTGGGTTAGCTTGTTCGGCCATTCCAATTGAGTTTTAGTATGTGGCTTGCAGTGGGACCAAAGGGGAACAAATAAGACATTAGCTCCAATAAGCCTTGGGCTTTTCTATCAATTATTGATAAGTTCAAAGTTACCATTAATTATATTTAATGCCACTATATAAATATAATTGCACTCTAGGCCTTATTAATAAATTATATCCCAAAACTTCATTGTACATGCAACTCCTTCATAAAATATTAGTAGTAATATAAAATAATGAATGTAAACTGTCACTTTGAAGATTATCGTATCTTTATGAAATTCAATTTCATAAATATATACTTTACTAATCTTTACTAAAGTAGTTAGGTCTAACATTCTGAATAATCAAACCCATTAAACTTGTCTCAAGGGAATATTTTATATCTCTGTTAAGAGACTATGAATTCCATCTTGAGAATATATGTTCCATCAACACTAAATGTGGCTGCTTAACATACTGAGATTTTAATCGTGACTTTAGATCTCATTCCTGATATACCAAAACAGCTTACACTTCATGATCAGGTCCTTATTATCTCAAGATTAAAAGTTCATGTAAATAGAAGTCGTGAGATTTATTATTCATTTAATAGTCGTTAGGAGAATAATAAATTTCACAGCGATCCAATTCAATATGTCTTAACTCTTAAAACATATCAACACAGCAACTAAAAGTCTCTACTTCCATGATCAAAACAAATCATCTTAGTTGATATGTTATAGCTTTTACAGATGAAACGCCCAATTTTATCACCAACTACGAACTAAAATTCTGAATTTACAAAGAACTTGTGATTTATATTTTCTGTGACTTTTTACATAAATTACATACTATGCATCTCACGGACTATATGATAATGTCCAAATATTCATATTACCATTATTTTAGATAATAATCAAACAACTTTATTAATCAAATATTAAGTCATACATAATGTCATACATAATATCATACATAGCATCATAGAATAGGATTTAAGGGCACTAATCCTAACACCATGTAGCATATGGAAGAATTTTATTTGATTTGTAAGCTTTTCGTTGCCTTTGATATTTGGGATAATGGTAAGAACTTAATTTAGTATGCATCAAATTAGTTTTGTATATGCACAGCAAGATGCTAGGAGTTTTATGGGACTAAAAAGCATGTCATTCATAATAATGTATTCGCTTCTAAATATCTATTTATGTTGAAGGATTTTGGTTACATATCTTGGTATCAACTAGTTGCTATGTGGCTGTTTAAGTCATGTATTGTTTTTCTATTGAACATTTATGGATATTACATGCATAAGCAAGAAAATAAATTAAAAAAGAATAAGATAATAAATACTTATGTCATCAAAGTTTCCATGATAAAATTATAAATATAGAAGATTTAAACTTAATAAATTAGTGTTTTCTGGGTAACAAGTAGAACATCATATATCACCATTCTCACTTTCCAAGCATGACAACTACATAAAATTTAAAAAACACGAAAAAAATTTGGAACATTAAAATTTAATGGATTGTATTTTTGATATTGCACAATAAAATATTCCAGAAATCATAAGATTTCGTTAGGGTTTATCCAAGAGTGTATCAATGGGGTATATGCTCCTTTACAAAATATAAAGTGTTAGGACATATGTGGAACTTGTTAGAGCATATGTCATGTAGAATTGGCTAATCCTTTGACAAAACGTACTTTACTTATAATTGAGTAGATTTAAGATGTGTTTAATACTTCAAGGAATAAGAGTTCAAGTTTAGTATTGAAACTATGCAAGTCTATCTAAGAATCAAGAAAAAAGTGTTGTTCATTAAAACTCGACAAATAGCTCGATAGATATATCTATCGAGATTTAATGTTTAATTCTCAACAGCTCTCGACAAGAGTTGTATCTATCGAGAATTACAAAATTCAAATTTCCAGATCTGTTTTTCCCACGTATCCAAGCTATTTATATAGGGTTTCTTTTTTCACAACCCTAGACATATATAAGGATATTTTATGAGCCGTCTAAGGTGATGCAAAGTAATTATTCACTCAAATTGTGATTGGAGATAATTTGCCCAAGTTCATCTTGCTTTTTAAGAAGTTGCTGCGTTTGTGCTCTAGTGTTTTGTTACCAAGGAGCTTCTTGATCTTCATCATCTGGATGAACTGAAGAACTTTGCAGCCAACATCTTTCTCAAGTTGGTGTGTTAGTTATGTACTAAGATTTGTGCATCGATTAATTAGTCACGTACTTAGAGCCGTGCATTGAAAGGAGAGATTGTCACTATATTGCCAGTCCAATTGTGTATTGGGGTAAGGGTTCAACTGTAGGTTGGTATTAGGTATTGGAATTCCTTTTACTTGTAACCGCTTATTTTGATAATAGTGGATTCTCAGAAGTGGTTACCTTAAATTCACCTAGTGAGGTTTTACCTTGATGGTTTTCCCAATTCGTAAACAAATCACCTGTGTCAAATTTATTTTCCGTTGCATTTAACTTAGTTGGTGATTTGTTTATGCTACCATGTTTATTGCATGTATTTGAATCTAATTAATTAACTTGGATAATTAATTGATTAATTTACCAAAGGGCTCAATACATTTTTGCCCTATCATAAAGGAGTAAAATTTTCAACTTTAGTTTTTTGGAAGGAATGAAACTACCCCAAACATAAAAGGTGAAAGTGCTTTTTTGCCTCTCTCTTTTTATGTGTGTGTGTGTGTGTGTTATATATATATATATATATATATATATAAAATCGTCCGTGCAGGGTACTATTGGCCAACCATGCAAGCAGATGCAAGAGCCTACGTCCAAGTATGTGACCAGTGTCAACGATTCAGCAACGTCCCCAAGCAACCCGCAGAATACTTGACTCCTATGATGGCTCCTTGGCCATTCGCGCAGTGGGGACTAGACATTTTGGGTCCCTTTCCATTGGGAACCAGACAGATGAAGTTTTTAGTGGTGGGTATTGACTACTTTACTAAGTGGATAGAAGCAGAACCACTAGCCAAGATCACACAGCAGAATGTCAAAAATTTCGTCTGGAAAAACATTTTATGCCGGTTTGGAGTACCCAAGGTGCTAGTATCAGACAATGGACGGCAATTTGACAATGCACTGTTTAGAGACTTTTGCGGACACTTCGGAATTCAGAATCATTACTCCTCCCCCTCTCACCCACAGGCAAATGGCCAAGCAGAAGTAGCAAACCGATCCTTGTTGAAAATCATCAAGACTCGGCTTGACGGGGCAAAGGGTGTATGGCCAGATGAATTACCAGGCGTTCTTTGGGCTTATAGGACGACAGCGAGAACCCCCATAGGGGAAACACCCTTCAAACTGGCGTACGGGAGCGAAGCAGTCATACCCGCGGAGGTGCACATGGCCAGCCATAGAGTGATGAAGTATCAGGATGAAGAAAATGGTGATCAGCTGCGTCTTAACCTCGATCTCCTAGACGAGGTACGAATGGATGCAGAACAAAGAATGATGAAGTATAAAAACTTGATGGCCAAACACTATGATACCATGGTCAAACCCAGGCGCTTCGACATAGGGGACCTCGTCCTAAAAAAGGTTTCCTTGGCCACCAAGAATCCTGCACATGGAAAGCTGGGGCCGAATTGGGAAGGACCCTATAGGGTTATTAACTGTAAGAGGCAAGGATCCTCCTACTTGGAAGCACTGGACGGACGGAAGCTGGAACACCCCTGGAATGTTGAACATTTGAGGAGATACTATCAATAAAACCATGGACGAGCATCAGACGTCATGGATGTCCAAAGTAGTTTTCTACTAAATGCTTACTATTAATGTTTTAGATGTGTACTACTTATGAACTACTGTGTTAAAACACTTGTAATTCCCTAAAAGCACTAGCTCTCAAGCGTGTGCCATTCCTATGGACGAATATTTACATTTTCTTAAAGCATATATGTGATGTATTTTTAAGTATATCTGAGTATGTGTGAAAATGAGCTAAAGACGAGGAAAATCCTTGGACGCAAGGATGTATCGTCCGTGGGCTTTCCTCGAAATCAGGATAAAGCCAGGAAAAGTCGTCCAAACCAAGAGGCGAACTGATACATGTATCGTCCATAAGCTTTCCTTACACAAGGATAAAGCAAAAATAAGGTACGTCCTCTCCTATGGACGAATATTTACATTTTCTTAAAGCATATATGTGATGTATTTTTAAGTATATCTGAGTATGTGTGAAAATGAGCTAAAGACGAGGAAAATCCTTGGACGCAAGGATGTATCGTCTGTGGGCTTTCCTCGAAATCAGGATAAAGCAAGGAAAAGTCGTCCAAACCAAGAGGCGAACTGATACATGTATCGTCCATAAGCTTTCCTTACACAAGGATAAAGCAAAAATAAGGTACGTCCTTCCATATTAAAGGACGAATCGATACCTCAATATACAAAACTAGCCATGGACGAGGGATAACTCAACCCGACCATGGACGAGGAAATACAACCCAGGGGGTATTGGCTGAGGCAACCAAAAGTTGGACGAGTGAAAAAAGTAAGCAAAAATTTAAAAACTAATCCATGGACAAGTTCTCGTCCAATAAAAAGTTGCTTTTCAACTAAACACGGACAAAATCCCTATTAAAGACGAGCTCAAACATTACTGGAATGAAAATAAGTTCGTCCATATCATGAGAATGAAAAATAAACATTCATTAACCATAAAGGGAGGACAACCTACGTCCAAAAAAACCCTTGAAATTGAAACATTGTTTACAAAACCGTCCTAAAAACTGTGGACGAAGAAATTGTACTTATATTACATTCAAAGGTTTTGAGCAAATAGACCAAATAAAAACAAAAGTACATAAAAAACTGCTATTAAAACAAAGTCTTCACAAGGGGGGATCAACACTAGGGTCGTCTTGAGCGGGCTGAGTTGTGGCGTCGTCTTCAACGTTGATGTCTTCAAAGCTCGTCTGGAGAAGCGAACTTGAAGCAGCACCGCCGAGGTTGAGCTTGATAGAACTGAAGTCAAGGTCAGGGAACTTCTCCACAGCGTCCATCCTAAAGTCCTCGAACCCGGCTGCATAGTTTGTATCCAAAGAATCAGTGTATTCTTTGGACGCTTTGAACTCTGCAACCGCGTCCCCCTTTGCCTTTTCAAGAAGAGCACTCAGCTCGTCACTTCTCTTTTGGAGATGATCAAGACGAGTGTCCTTCTCAATAACATCAGCCTTCAGCTCCTCCACGAGGTTCTGCAACTTCTTCACCTCGTCCTTGGCCTTGCCCGCCACTCTAGCCCATCTTTTGCTCTCGTCCTTAACTTCTTGCACCCTCCTCTCCAGCAAAATCCTCGTCTTGTCCAATTCTGTTGCCTGTCTAGACGCAGCAATGAACTTGGACATCGCCTACATAAAATTTAGTTTTGTTTTAGACGAGTATTGTTAAGACGAGAAAAGACAAGGACGAAGAAAAATATTACCTTGAAAAGATCATGAACACCAGAGTGCTCAAAGTCCTTCAAGGACATGTTGTAGCACGCCGCCACGTCCTGGTCAGTCACCACCCTTTCAAACCTCCCCCAAGCTAGGTCCTCGTCTTCAAGAAGGGTCAGAGGGACTTGGTTGGAGAGTTGGGGTGAGACAGGCGTTTGAATTGTGGACGGCGCGTGCCTGGACGATGGATCGACGAACTCCTCGTCAATGTCAAGAACGTTGACGGGAGTCTGCTGGACTGGAGGCACAGAAACAGGCTGGACGTCCCCAGCCTTGGACGATCCATACTTAACCCTTTTTTCTTTGCGTCGACTCGGGAGTTTACCCAAATCGATCCCCTTAGACAAAGCTTTCCTTTTATCACCAACCGATGGACGAGGTTGGGATTGAACTCCCTGCCCAGCCACCTCGTCCACCACTTCCTTGCCTTTATTCTGATTCATTGTAGCCATTCCTATAAAGATGGACGAGAATGATGAATAAACAGGACAAGATAGTAAATAAGTTAAACAAAAAGCAAACACTTACGTCTACGGACAGTGCGTTCGTGAGCAATTGCCTCAACAGACGGCTCTGGTCCTAGACCCCAAGCTGCCAAGCGTCTTAAGCTTACCAAAAAATGGAACGTCCTGTCAGTGTAAAGACGAGCCTTTTGAACTCGTTCAATGTAGAACTTGCTCAAATGAGGTCGTCTAAAACCTGCGAGAAAAGAAAATGTTAGACGGGAACAAACAAGTTAAACATACATAACATCTTAAGACAGACGACCTCATACCTTCAGGACGAAGGTTGCCTAGTTCTCCTGTATAGGGACCAAGTGGATCCCTATCAACTTCACTTGGCCTCCCAGCCCAGGGGCCAGAGACGAAGAAAAACTCCGTCTTCCAGTTCCTGTTTGAGGTAACCAAGGACTGGATCAACCTGCAATCTGCCCCTCTAGCTGTGAATTGATGGAAGCTAGGGGACTGATTGATCTCAGAGGGCTTGTAACAATAAAGGAACTCGTCCACAGGGAGAGGACGGTCCCCCCCAAAGACCTCCCTCCATAAGACTTGCATAGAGACAATCAATCTCCATGCATTGGGATTGAGTTGGCAAATGGCCAAACCTAACCTAGAAAGCAACTCCCTAGCAAAGGCATTAAGAGGCAACCTCAAACCCCCCAAGAGGTAAGCCTCATAGATACCAACTCCAAAGTGGGGTTGGCAGCACCATTCCACACGAACGGGTAACCTAAGGTTTAAATTTTCAGGGATTTGGTACCAAGCTTTTAGGGATTTCAACCTTTTATCATCTGTCCTGGATGAGATATTCAAAGCACAGCTATAGACGATCTCCTCGTCGTCCTGAGCTGATGACGAGGGGGCACTGGTACCGGCTCTAGACCCAGACTTAGCTCTCGTCCTAAACTCTTCCTGGAGAACCTCTAGAGGAACCCCAGGGACCCCAGACGTGTACTCGTCTGAGGTATTCCCTCCACTACTACTATGACTACCACTACTACTATCACTTGACCCACTAAAGCTACTAGGTTCATGAAATTCATCTATGGCTTTGTCAGTACTATTACTAGACGAGGAGAGGACAATTTCAGACATTTTTGGAAAGTTGAAACCTAAGGACGAGGGTAAGGAGAATACCTGGATCTAGATGGCTATGGACGCGGGAAACTTCTAGACGAGGCGCTAAGACGAGGAGTGTCAAGGAAGAAAATTTTCAGAAATGAGAGGGTAGCTCAGGAATTGCACTATTTATAGGCGAAGACTTTAGTACCTGAAACGTCACAACCAATCATATGCTGACACGTGGCATACTCCTCAAAAAATGAGTCGACGTGAATCTCCACTACCAAAACCGTGACACGTGGCAAATTTGGGCATGGATATAAACATAAGCGTCCGAGGAACGACACCACACTACATTTTCCTAGACGACCCACGAACAGGGGGCAACTGATGGTGTCCTAAAAATTATCAACTCCATACTCGTCCGTGGGGGTCGTCCAAATAAAATGCTTGACACCTTGGCGAAGAAAGCTCGTCCATGTCAGCTTCGTCCGTCCAGGAAGACCCTTGAACGGCCCACATTGACTACAAACATCATCACTGCATACCGTCCCTGGACGAGGCTGATGCACTTAGAACATATGCAAAACCAAGGACATTGTCCCGAAACCACCTCCTACGACCGCGTTACGAAACGTACGGCCTAATAGAATAACCTCCATAGCAGTTATGGAGGTTACTTCCGAACCTTCCGACATCCTCCAATATAGGAGCAGTTACTACATTGGTAAACCATTCCTGGCCCGCGTTATATAAGAAGAACAATCGACAAACAAAAAGGTACGGAATATTTTTTCCAAGTATTTGGGACTTCCAAAGTTTAGAGAAGATACTGACTTTACCATCGGAGGGTTTCTGGCCGGTCCACCCCGGTCGCCTCTGACTGTTTTGTTCATCTTCCCAGGTTTTCAGTTAGATTTATCATCGCCGCCGTTGAAATCCGAAGCATCCAGCCTACTGATTTTGTCGTGCATCATCAAATGGTAATTTTGGACTTGTCAAGAGTTAACAGAAAAGCCCCAGGCCCATTGGAGCTAGTGTCTTATTTGTT
The DNA here is from genome assembly GCA_033629205.1 of Lithocarpus polystachyus. Taxonomy (NCBI): domain Eukaryota; kingdom Viridiplantae; phylum Streptophyta; class Magnoliopsida; order Fagales; family Fagaceae; genus Lithocarpus; species Lithocarpus polystachyus. The sequence continues at coordinate 51,341,611 of CM066163.1, forward strand.
CCCTTTTGGTCCAACTCCAAGCCACACACTAAAGCCCAATTGGGAAAACCCAAAAGGCTAACCCAATTAGATAATCAGTTATGTGGAGAGAAACATACAGAATTTTTATTAAGATGAAATGGTTTGTATGTTGTTGTAAGACACTCCTTCATATTCTTTCTAAAACAAACACATAGAACTGATTGAGATACCACACATCTTGGGCATCAAGTGGAATTGAAGTGAAGATTAAAAGTGTTCCCGAGTACTTCTAATCTTTGTTTTGAATTTCACCATATCAAGGTACATTCTTTTGTTCTTATATTTTGAAATTTACATAACACATGTTATCAATTGCGAATAAAGTAGATCCATTAATTTTCCGCTGCGTATATTTTGTATGTGATACAAACATGTTATTTATCCAACAATGGTATCAGAGCGGTCTTCATTTCGAATCTGTCTAACTTGTTTTGTGAGTTTTGGCATTAGAGATAATAGTTTCATGATGATAGAAGATTATATTTGCATTTAATTTTCTGCGTGGTTGTTGAAACTATGATTTGATAAAAACTGATATTGATGTTATGATGTTGTTTAAATATTGAATTTAAGTATGTTAAATTGATCTTTAAGGCTATATCATCAATAGAATTCAGTTTTGATATCAATTTCCATCTGCTATGTTCATATGGTAGTTGTTTGTTTAGAAAAACCGTTGAAAACTGTTAATATCTACTTGAAAAAACTGAAAACACGAGTTTTTCGTGGGTAAACTTACCCACGAAGCTACCTGCGAAAAACTGCCACTGAAGTACAAAAAATTTCGCTGGAAGCGTTCAGTCGCAAGATACCCGCAAGTCACTCGCGAGTCAATAGTGAAAGTCACGAGATACCCGCGAGACAGCCGCGAAAGTTTCTATATGATTTTCAGTGTTTTCATTTTTATGTTTTCGCGGGTAGCGATCAGTCGCGAGATACCCGCAAAAACTGGGAATTCAGAGTTTTATTTTCAAAATGTTTTTCTCATGTATAAAGTGCAAGGCTATGTGTAATTAATTTATGTATGTTTAATAGATAAAAACCTTTAATTTAAAACATCTAGTGGGAGAGAGATGCAAGGGTTGCATCTCACGGCCTCCATTGTCGGTTTAAAGTAGTGTGATTAAGCACCTCGCCTTGGCGTATATGCCTTACTTCCTTCGGAGGGTGTTTAATTCATGGTACTACAGATTAAATTTCTTAATGATACATGAAGTGTATTTTTACATTGAGAACGACCATGCTTCCGTGGAGTTACTTGGTGACTCACATTCATTCTAGACAATGGTGTACACTAGACTAAGTATGATGTTAACCGCCCTTCGAAGCTATGTCATTATTACTTAGAGGCTAAAGGAAAAATAGCAAATTATTTTTGTTTGGTAAGAGTTACCATGATAGCATTAATAATGAGGATCATCCTCGCGTAATCATAGTAATTGGTATAACCTCGCCGTTCTGCAAGGCAAGAAACCTTGAGGCAAATTTATAATACCAAAATGGCTGAAGGTAGTTCAGTAAGAGAGCATTGTCTTACAATGATCTTTAATCTGAATACATTAGAGGTTTTAGGTGCTGATATTTATGGAGAATCCCAAGTGGATATAATACTCCAGTCACTACTGAAATCATTCAAGCAATTCAGACTTAATTATAACATGAACAAAAAGATTTATTCTTTGTTTGAATTAATGAATGAGTTGATAGCGGCGGAAGGCATCCTTGGTACTTCTAATGTTGAAACTAATGTGGGTGAAGTTTCTACTTCTCAACCTAAGTCGGAAAGACAAGGATAAGAAGAAGAAGAAGAAGAAGAAGAAGGACTTCACTAAGTAAGAGGGTAAACAAATTGTCTTAGAAGTTGCCGACAAAGGAAAGAAGCTGAAAGGAAAATATTTCCATTGTGATGAGAAAGGACATTGGAAAAGGAATTGTCCAAAGTTCAAGGCTGTCAATAAGGGTATGAAAATTTCATTCCTTCTTGAAATATGTTTAGTACAAAATCCCACGGATTCTTGATGTGTGGATTCAGGTTGTACTAATCATATCTGCAATTCTTTGCAAGGGTTCCAGGAGACAAGAAGGCTTAATAAAGGGGAATTGTTTCTTACTTTGGCTGATGGGAGCAAGATTCTAGTTGTAACTATTGGTGTTTATAGTTTATGTTTTAAGTCAAGAGTTTTAATATTAGATGACTGTCTGTATGTACCTAATGTTCGTAGAAATTTAATTTCTGCAACTTATTTGGGTAAACATGGATATTGTGTTATCCTTAAAGACAATGTTGTAATAAAGAAGGATACAATGTTTATCTGTTCTGACAATATTGTGGATGGTCTTTATATTCTAACTCCTGATAAGCATGAATTATATAATTCTGAATTAGATAATAACTCTCATGCAAAATCATTAAAGAGAAAGTTTCCTTCTACTAATGATGCATATCTTTGGTACTTACGTTTGGGTCATATTAATCTAAACAGAATTCAAAGACTGATCAAAGATGGACTCCTAGAGCCATTGGACTTTGATGAATTTCCAGTTTGTGAATCTTGTTTGGAAGGCAAAATGACCAAGCGACTTTTTAATGCAAAAAGTAGAAGAGCCCAAGAGTTGCTTAAATTAGTTCATACGGATGTATGTGGTCCTATGTCAACCCAAGCAAAAGGAGGTTATGAATACTTCATTACTTTTACTAATGATTACTCTAGATATGGTTATGTATACCTAATGAAACGGAAGTCCGAAACCTTTGAAAAGTTCAAAGAGTTTAAGGCTGAAGTTGAGAATCAATTAGGTAAAAGCATAAAGGCCATTCGATCTGATCGTGGTGGCGAATATCTTTTTGGGGTTTTTAAGGATTACTTAACTAAAAATGGGATTGTATCCCAATTGACTGCACCTAGATCTCCCCAACAAAATGGTGTAGCAGAAAGAAGGAATAGGACTCTTTTAGAAATGGTTAGGTCCATGATGAGTTACTCAACTTTACCAATTTCCTTTTAGGGTTATGCCTTAAATACATCAATACATCTTTTGAATTTAGTTCTATCAAAATCTGTTCCCAAAACACCCATGGAATTGTGGAGTGGACGTAAGCCTAGCATAAAATATCTCCACATTTGGGGTTATCCAACACATGTTTTAAAAGGGAAAGCTGATAAATTGGAACCAAAATCAGAAGTGTGTTTGCTTGTGGGTTATCCAAAAGAAACTAAAGGTTATTTATTCTATAGTCATAAAAATAACAAAGTTTTTGTTAATACAAATGTTAAATTCTTGAAAAATGACTATATGAATAATTTTACTCCTAGAAGTAGAGTTGTGTTGGCTGAAATGAATGAACCTGTGATTGAACAACCAATGGTTGAAACTAGGGATGATGTGGTTGTATTGGATACACCACAAGATACTACTCATGAGATGTCTAGTACACAGGTGCCTCATCGTAGTGGGAGGATTGTTAGGCCACCTATAAGATTCATAGGTCTTGGAGAGACTTATGAAGCTATCTCAGAGGAGGCCGAAACTGATCCTTACACTTATGAAGAAGCAATAAATGATATAGATGCACATCATTGGGTCCAAGCTATGAAATCTGAATTAGATTCCATGTATTCCAATCAAGATTGGGATCTTGTAAAGGCGCCTAACGGCATTAAACCTATTGGTTGCAAATGGGTTTGCAAGAGGAAGAGAGGGATAGATGGAAGGATTGAAACCTTTAAAGTAAGGCTAGTGGTGAAAGGGTATACTAAAAAAGAAGGTATTGATTATGAAGAAACCTTTACACCAGTAGCAATGCTTAAATCTATCAGAATTCTCTTATCCATTGCTGCTCATTATGATAATGAAATTTGACAAATGGACGTCAAGGCTGCATTTCTCAATGGCAATCTTGAAGAGGAAATCTATATGAAGCAATCAGAAGATTTCAAAGCAAAGAACCAAGAGCATTTGGTAAGCAAGTTGAAAAGGTCCATTTATGTACTTAAGCAAGCATCTAGGTCATGGAACATCAGATTTGATCAAGCAATCAAGTCATTTAATTTTGAACAAAATCTTGATGAACTATGTATGTACAAAAGACATCAAGACAAAGTATTAATGTTCCTAGTGCTTTATGTTGATGATATTCTACTAATTGAAAATGATGTAGGTGTAATGTCATCAGTAAAGATTTGGTTGTCAAGCCAATTTGATATGAAAGACTTAGATGAGGCTAACTTTATTCTAGGGATCAAGCTTTGGCGAGATCACAAGAATAAGATGTTAGGCTTATCACAAGCTGAATATATAGATAAGGTTCTAGAACGGTTTAACATGTAAAATTCCAAGAAAGGTTTACTTCTTTTTAGATATGGAGTTCCTCTGTCTGATGACCAAAGGCCTAAGACTCAAGAGGAAGTAGATATGATAAGACAAGTTCCTTATGCTTCTGCAATAGGAAGTCTCATGTATGCCATGCTTTGTACTAAACCAGATATCTATTTTTCAGTTGGCATGGTCAGCCGATATCAATCAAATCCAGGACCACAACATTGGCAAGCTGTAAAGCATATTCTCAAGTATCTATGGAGAACAAGAGATTATATGCTTGTTTATTGTTGTGAGGATTTGATTCTCATTGGCTATACAGATTCATACTTTCAATCGGATCTCGATTTTAGAAAGTCCACATCAGGATGTGTATTCACCTTGAAAGGTGGAGCCATAACTTGGAGGAGTGTTAAGCAATCTTGTATTGCGGACTCCACCATGGAAGCTGAATATGTTGTTGCTTGTGAGGCGGCAAAGGAAGTTGTTTGGCTAAAAAAATTCCTTTCTGATCTTGGTGTAGTAAGAATGGAGCAAGTTCCCATCACATTATTTTGCGATAATAGTGAAGCGGTTGCACAATCCAAAGATCCAAGGAATCACAAGAAAGGAAAGCACATTGAGAAAAAGTACCACATCATTCGAGACATTGTTACTCGTGGAGATGTGGTAGTAGCAAAGGTTGAAAGTGTAAATAATCTAGCAGATTCCTTTACCAAAGCCTTGCCTTAAAGGACCTTCGAGTTACATTTGGAGGGAATGAGAATTAGATTAGTGCACAATAGTCTTTAGGGCAAGTGGGAGATTGTTGGGATTAGTGCCCTTAAATCCTATTGTATGATGCTATGTATGGTATTATGTATGACTTAATATTGTGATTAATAAAGTTGTTTTATTTTTTCGTAGTCGGTAATGAAATTGGGCATTTCATCTGCGAAGACTATAACATATCAACTAAGATGATTTGTCTTGATCATGGAAGTGGAGACTTCTAGTTGATATGTTGATATGTTTTAAGAGTTAAAACATATTGAACTGGACCGCTGTGAGATTTATTATTCTCCTAACGACTGTCAATTGAATAATAAATCTCACGACTTCTATTCACATGAACTCTTAATCCTGAGAGAATAATGGACCAGATCATGAAGTGTAAGTTGCTTTGATATATCAGGAGTGAGATCTAAAGTAACGGTCAAAACCTCAGTATGTTGGGCAGTCACATTTAGTGTTAATGGAGCATATATTCTCAAGAGGGAATTCATAGTCTCTTAATGGAGATACAAAATATTCCATTAAGATAAGTTTAATGGATTCAGTTATTCAGAGAGTTAGGCCTAACCACTTTAGTAAGACTAAAGTATATATTTATGAAATTAGATTTCATAAATATATGATGAATAACTTAAAATATTTCAACCGGGTACTCAATGATTAAGATGTAGTAATTTACAAAGTGGCAGTCTATATTCATGACTTTGTATTACTACGAATATTTTATGAAGGGGTTGCATGTATAATAAAGTCTTGGGATATAATTTATTAATAAGGCCTAAAGTGAAATTATATTTATATAGGGTATAAAATATAATTAATGGTAACTTTGGACTTGTCCAGAGTTAACAGAAAAATCCAAAGCCCATTGGAGCTAGTGTCTTATTTGTTCCTTTTTGGTCCCACTCCAAGCCACATACTAAAGCCCAATTGGGAAGGCCCAAAAGGCTCGCCCAATTAGATAATCAGTTATGTGGAGAGAAAATATACAGAATTTTTATTAAGATGAAATGGTTTGTATGTTGGTGTAAGACACTCTTTCATATTCTTTCTAGAACAAACACATAGAACTGATTGAGAGACCACACATCTTGGGCATCAAGTGAAATTGGAGTGAAGATTAAAAGTGTTCCTGAGTACTTCTAATCTTTGTTTTAAAATTCACCATATCAAGGTACATTCTCTTGTTCTTATATTCTGAAATTTACATAGCACATGTTATTAATTGTAAATGAAGTAGATCCGTTAATTTTCCGCTACATATATTTTGTATGTGATACAAACATGTTATTTATCCAACAGCTAGCACTAGTGTACCGTGGAACATAAGTGCTAGCCGCCCCTTCAAAGGGGTGGCTAGAATTGGTCTACCCTGGTACACCAATGCTAGCTCCATCGTTATCTGTATCATCAGTGCCTCGTCAGCATTTTTCATCTTTTTCTAATTTCTGGCCTAGCTTTCGCGTGGTTGTTTGGAGGCCTTTTTGAGTTTTTTTTTTTTTTTTTTTTTTTTTTTTTTTTTTTTTTTTTCGGATTTTATATGTATTGAAATCTCTAGGTTTCTAGTTTCCAATGGGTTTGGCCTCGTTCGATTTAAAACTGTGACCGTTAAGATATTGCGCTCGAGGGAGGTGTCTCAAAGTTGAAAAATTTTGGACGTCTTCCCTTGAAAAATTCATATCTTTTAATCTGGAGTTGATATCGTCGAGCCCTTTGGCGACAATTAGCTAAGACCTTGTTCTTCAAGCTGGTCTTGCCCGTTCATCTCAATTCTTGCCTAATTGGTACAGTTTATTGTTCGAAGTCGGTTAAGAAAATGCCAGTTTTCCTAAAAAACAGTGAAGGTTTTATGAAGGTTTTGGTATTTTTGAGATATCTCTTCCGTTTTAACTCCGATTTTAGCCTGTAAACTATCATTTCGAAGGGTAAACATGTCCTACGAGACAGTTTAAAGTTCAACACAACCAACGGTCGGATAAAAAAGTCAAGTTTTTTACCATACCCAATTAGGGTTTTGGCTAGATTTTCTATAAAATTGATTTTTCAAATATTGTGACTTTTTGATTCGCTGTTCGAACATGTTGCACTTATTTTTGCCCTTTTTGGCTTTGAAACTTTTATTTTTTTGTGCATCTTTTCTATTTTTATTTATATTTTTTTGGTCATTATTTTGACGGGTGAATCTGGGCTGGAAAATATACAGTATCGACACATAGCATTTTCATTACAAATCTTAGGTGGTAAATTGTTACTGATTTTAAACTATGTATTTAAAAAACAAACAAACATACAAAAAGCCAATTGAAAAAAAAAATAGTGCTTGAAACAATAAATTTTGGCTCATCAAATTTGACTAAACAAGAAAAAAGCTTGGAACACAACAAAATATCACAACATTTTCACAATATCTTTTATTTCCAGCTGTGGTAGGTCCCGGTAAGATATTTTATTTTTTACATCCACAATATTTTCACAACAAATTTTAAGTGACAAATTGCTACTTATTTTAAATGGAGAGAAGTTCCATGATTTGGACATCTTGTTATTGGATGAGTTTCTAAAGTGATGCAAATTTTAACATAACCTCTTGGTGGCAAGCCACTGAATATTTGCATAGGTTTTGAAAAACTCTTGGGTTGAACCCTTCTTCACAACAAAAAATCTTAAGGTGTAACACCTTGTTCCTTTTAGGAAAAATTTTGGCATAATTTGTATAGCAAAGGTTTTTGCAGTGATCAAAAAAAATACAAAGCTCTTTTTCTAATACAATATTTACAAAGATCATTGAACAATGAAAATAATTTCAATACAAAAGGTATTTGATACAAGGAAAGCAAAGTTCGATCCCTTTGAAAATTTTGATGAAAAACTTGGCTTTTTTGCTTGTCCTTATGGGGAGACCCGGTTGCTTGTCACCCAATTTATCATTTGTACAGTTAAGTGAAAGACATCAGCAAATGCATGCATGCCCTTGTAGGGTCGGGGACCCTTAGAGCTCAGGTGGATACTAATGCACGAGCAGTTCTGGAACTGTCTCTCCTAGGGTTTCTCAATGTTATGTAACGGGGAAAAGATCATACCTTCATTTAAGAATTGTTCGCTTGCAATCAAAATACTTAAGGACATGCTCCTATCATTTTCAAAATTTTGGCTTGAACCCTTGATCGGGTTTTTATTATGGTAAGTTTCTACAATGATGCAGAATTAATACAAATGCTTTGGCAAGTCACTTAAATGTTCAAATCATGCTTGAAAGTACATAATGAACCTCTCTTTTTACATTACAATGAAAGAATACTTTTACAAAACTTTAGCTTTTTACAATGACCTCAAAACTGGGCCTTTTACAATGGCACCAAAACAGAGCTTTTTACAATGCCCTAAGGCGGATACGAAGAACTTCAATTTTGCAAAATACAAAGGCTTCATTCTTGATAGCCCAGCTTTCTTGAAAAATATCTTAGACTTTTGGCAATGTCCTCCATGATGCGGAGTTCTGGCTACTTGCCACCAATTTTATCCGTACGCATTTAAATGACGGAGCCGTTAATGTATGAACACATGCCCTTGTAGGGTTGGAAACCCTTAGGGTATAGGTATGATCTAATGTGCAAGCAACATAGTTGCTTTTCCCTAGGGGTTAGTGTTGACGCAAGGGGTTGTTTGTTTTAAGAGTCGCCACCTAGTTTTTGCAATGGCTTAGGAACCATATATATAGTGTCCTTTAGAGGAATGACGTTTTGATCTTACTACCAAAGATATGGGTTCAGAGTTAAGGTACGGTTTTGTGAAAGTGTTAGGCACCTAAAACTGCCTAACTCTAAGGTTGGCTTTCCATCATTGTGTCTTATGTCTTAACCCTATTAAAGACACACTCAATACTTGTATCTAACTCACACACACACACATTAATCATGCATCTAGCAATCAACATGGCATCAAACATCCCTAACCATATATCATGCTCACAAACAAAGCCTACCATACATCTAATCAAACAACCTATCATTCATCTAACATACTTCGTCACATCATCCTAGCATTCATCTAATCATGACATAACATATCATCTCAAACAAAGCAGCACATGTACCATCAAATCAAAGCAAGGATATAGGTAGCAAGCACATCATGTCATTATTAAGAGCATTGTATGTGTGTGTGTGTGTATATATATATATATATATATTTCATTTAAGAAGGATAAAGCTTATAAACAAATATATGCATGTACATATGAATGCATAACTTACCTTTACTTACCTTGCGGCAACTCAGCACCTATGACATTATGAATGAGCATATGAATGCATGATCATGGCAAAAAAAAAAAAAAAAAACACTAAATAAATCCTAGTTCTAACATGTGAAAGCAAGCAAACAAATAAACATGTGAAACAGAGACTTTGAAAGCATAAAAACATGGAAAAAGAAGTTAAACAAAACAAACATGTAAAGGTAGAAGCAAAACAAATAAATAAAATTAGGATTTTTGGGCAAGTTCATACGCATGCATGAACTAGCCTGTGTGTGCATAATTAAGCCTGCGTGTGCAGGCAAGATTATGCGTACGCAAGTTTCTGCCTAAAAACCCTAGAAACACAGCAAAGACTTAAAACACTAAATCTAGCATCCTAACATGCATTTTAAACATACACAAACATAAACCTAGACTACACAAACATATTAAAACATAATATAACAAGAAACTAACGCAAACAGAAAGATTAAAAAGCAAAATTGAATAAAAAGAAAAAGAATGGTTTAAAACTAATACCTCAAAGAAAAGCACTTCAAGCTTGATTTTTGATTGTTTCCCTCAGTCAAATCTATTCACAATTCAATAAAACAGTGATTAGTAATCTTGGACTTGAAGATCAAGGCCAAAAAATGCCTTAATCAAAAGAAAATTGATTTGAGAATATTTTGTGAAAAACTCCCTCTTTGATTCACTATTTCTAGTGAATCTTTAGTGTTTTCCCATGGGATTTCTATGTGTTTTGAAAATATACCATGTAAGGCTACTTATAGTGTGAAAAAAAGGGTTTGGAACGACTCCTAGGTGATGTGGGATTCATTCCAAACCTTAACATTTATGCGGAAAACTTGCCTTGTATAGTTTCTGGAAATTACTATGCGTGCGCAAGATTGGGCCTGCATATGCATGCAGAAAGTTGCGTGCGCAGGCTGATTCTTGCGTGCGCATAACAAGGGTTTCCTTTGGCCTTATTTTTCAAAAATAGATTTATTTGCTCATTAAAAGTTATATTTTTCATTTTAATACTTCTCTAGTCAATTTAACTTTTGATTGGGCCTTAAACCAATCTTGGGTCTTAGAATTTAGCATCATTGGGGAACAGGGGCCCGAGTCGTAAGGGGTATAAAATGCAGTGTCTACAGTTAGTCACAAATGCTGTGTAAGAGGGATGGAAAGAACTTGGAGCAGAGCAACACTTTCTAATGCAAGAAAGAATGCATAACCTAGAAAAGGTAAATAGACACTTTCCCCTTGACTCATTTTTTAAACAATCCTAACAAGGATATCCTACCCTAGGCTTGGATGTTTACTCAAGGCTTTGCTTAGTCCTCATGGGAATTTGACTTACTCTAGGCCAGCTATATGAGACACGGCTTACCAAAAATTAGTTGGTCCTATCCTTAAGGGAGACCTCGACCATCTAATCATTCCCTTCATAGAAGTTATGGGATAGAAAGGATCAATGGGAGCCTTTTCAGCTACTCCTGTCCACCTATGGACCCAAAAGTGCCTACAAGTTGGTGCCCAGTAACTGTCTAAGGTATGCGCGTCAGCAATCGCCTTAAGCACTGAGTCTGGGTTTGACCCAAAATGAGGGGTTATGTCATGCATTTTGAAATGAAAGGGGAAAGACTTTCCAAACAAGCAATATAAACAGATAAAGGTGTAGTAGAAATTATTTGCAGCAGAAAATAATTTGAGAGAGTGTTGACAGAGTTCTATGTAGTTTTCTTATGAATAACATCTCATGAAGGACTAAGTGTTGATAGAGAACAGATGGAGAATTACAGGGATACGCAAAAAACATTAGTTTACAAAAAGTTCATTACAATCTATCTAATAAAGATAAATTTCTTGTAGTTATAATATTTTTTTATTCATTCTTAACTACATTTTCCATTAACGAAATATTTTTAACAATCTTCTTAAGGTAATCAATATATTAGTTTCAAATCATTGTTATCTAAACTCATTTACCTATTACCTATCTCCAAATTTTACAGATCCAAATTGGGTAGGGCACGTCTACCATCTCAAAATAAATTTAGAAAACAATGGCATGGGTACACAAAAACCACTGTTTACAAAGAAGTTTACAGCAATCTTCTTAGGTTAAACTTCTTTCAATTATAATATTTTCCACTCATTCACAAATAAATTGCATTTGCTATTAACAAAATGAATTTAACAATCTTCCTAAGGTAATCAATTTTATTAGTTTTGAATTATTCTTAACTAAGCTCAATTACCTATTATCTTCGAATTTGTACATATCCAAATTGGGTAGGGCATGTCCATCATCTGAAGATAAGTTCAAAAAACTATGGTTTTGTTCCAAAAGAAACATTTTTTTTGTTTTTTTTTTTGTTTCATGTTTCTAATTTTCCAGGTTAGATGATCTTATTTTGTTTTTATTATAATAGTTTCACAAGTTGAATTCAGATAATTTTACGTTCAGGTTACTATTCTTTTACCTGCATAAATAAACAAAGAAAAAGACCACGGTTTTTCAGAGGGATAGAAAACACCAAGGCTAACATAAATAAAGAAAAAGGACACGATTTTTATAATATTTATAAGTTTATTTATTTTAAATAAATAATTAAAGAACAAAGGTGCCAATGGGTCAAAAACTAGAGGGCCGTTTGTTAACGTTGTTTAAATAACAGTTTTCATTGTTTAAACACTACAACACGTATTTCTATAACACTTAAACAATGTTACTAGAAATCTCTTATCGAATAGACCCTAATACTCTCTATCAATAGCAGAGTAATATATTAAAGATAGATAGATAGATTTTTTTTTTAGATAGAATAAAAGACTAGACTAAGTTGTTTCTACCAAAAAAAAAAAAGAAAACACTAGACTAAGGGTCTGTTTGGAATTCGCTTATTTTGCTGAAAATGAAAACTTGTTGCTAAAAGTACTGTAGATAAAGGTAAAACCTAGCTGAAATAGTACAGTGGTACCCATAAATAGTATCAAAAAGTGCAGTGGAACCCATAAATAGTAGCAAAAATAAACTGAATAGTAAAATAAGTTGCCAAACACACAATAAGTTTGCATTTCGCTCCAAATTAAAAAGCCAGCTTATTTTACTATTCAACTTATTTTTGCTACTATTCATGAGTCTCACTGTACTTTTTGGTACTATTTATGGGTCCCACTGTACTATTTCAGCTAATTTTTATTTTTATCTATAGTACTTTTAGCAAAAAGTTTTCAGTTTCAGCAAAATAAGCGAACTCCAAACAAATTCTATATTGAAAAGGAAATAAAAATATTTATTAGAACCCCAAGGACTTGGAATATCTAAAAGTTGCTTGGTCGACGACGAGAGAAAATGAACAAGAGATAAAGTGGGATAGAGATACATTTGGTAGCTAAGAAAATCAGAAGAAAAATCAATGAGAGGGATTTTTTTTTTTTTTGAAAATCAATGAGAGGGATCTGATTTATAAGAAACAAAATGTTGCATAACAATGCTAATGTTGATCCACTCAAATAATTTCATAAATAAATAAGGCTTTCCTCAATGACAAGAAGACAAAAATATAGAATGAAATAGGCATTGACATCACATTAATCTCTCAATTTTGCTTAACTTTGATGCCTTAGTATACACATCATGTGTTGTCTTGGTTATGGTTCGGTCATGGCAATCACTGTTCTTGATGGTGATTTGGCTTGATTCGCTTGTTGGTCATTCCCGAAATAATGTTGTGGATGAAAGGGTAATAATATAATACACACACACACACACATATATATATATATTTATTTATTTATTTATATATATTATAAACGAGAGTGAAAGGGCAATATTAAATTATGCAAAGTGAATTTAGACTAAACAATTGATCCAAGAGAAAGATGCTTATAGTTTCCAAATAACATCAAAGGCTTTTGTTAATCAAATATTATCAGTTATCAGGATAGGTGTGCCTCAAGGGTCTAAATTTTCTCTTACTCAAACCCCAAGGATTGTTCTAGTGGTTCCTTAGGCCTCGTGAGATCCTAGTGGAACTTTAGCCTTAGATAGTTGTGACCAAGAGACTGATAGAAGAACAGAAGATTCTAACAGCTATATTCCAGCTCATCTACAAAATGGCTGCGTATGAGTTAATATAGCGTGCGTTTGGCATGATGATATTTTTCAGCTTTTTTTTATTATCCAGCTTATTTTTACTACTATTCATGGATCACACTATACTTTTTGGTATTATTTATGAGTCCTACTATACTATTTTAGCTCACTTTTACCTTTATCCACAGTACTTTCAGTAAAAAGTTTTCAGTTTTAGCAAAATAAACAGATTCAAAATAGATCCTAAGGGTGTGTTTGGATATCGCTTATTTTGCTGAAAATTGAAAACAATAAAAAAAAATAAAAAAGTTACTGTTCACACGTGAGTTATTGTTCATTGGTCTATTTGTACTGTTCACGTCCCATGAACAATGCAATAGGCGCTGGTCTTAAAAAAAAAAAAGAAAAAAAAAAAGAAACTGCAGACGTTGGACGCGCATAAGCGCTATCCAAACGTTGCTTAAGTGTGCCTTTGACATTGATTATTTTTGCTAACTTATTTTATTATTCAACTTATTTTTATTACTATTCATGGGTCCCACTGCACTTTTGAGTACTATTTATAGATCCTACAGGCTACGGTAGTATTTCAGCTAACTTTTACCTTTATCTACTATTCTTTCAGCAAAAAGTTTTCAGTTTCAGCAACAATATAAGTGGATCCACCCACTCGCTCAACTAGAATAGACTATAGAGAGAATGAGATTTTTTTTTTCAAAATAACATTAATTTTTAAACAATTTTGTTAGTTAGCACGTTTTCAAAAAAATTTAGGAAACTAACATCTCGAGTGTAAAAGACTCGATTTTGGGAGTGCTAAATTGAGTTCACTGAACTTGATTTCAAGATCATGGTATATAAATTAAGTTTGCAAAACTCGATTTCATTTAAATTGAATTCGAGCCATACAGACTCGGTTTCTCATCCATGCTTTTCCGTTACACACCATTACTCACACCCAAAAACTCTAATAGAAACCCATGAAGAAACCTAAACCACAAAGACAGAAAAAACAAACCAGAGAGATCAAACCCAGGCGGCGATAGTGAAGGCTCTTGAAGGCGGCGACGATTGAACCCAGGCAGCGAAGGCAAGTGTTGGCGATGGGGTTTGATGTTTCTCTCTGGATCTTTGGGTGCGTTTCTTGATACTGCTCTCTCTCGGTTTTTGGGTTTCTTGATTCTTGATGTTTCATTAGGTTTGTTGAGTGATTTGAGCGAGGGAGATTCCTAAGTGAGGGAGAGATAGAGTGTGTTGCTAACGGAAAAAGACAAGATTGAGAAATCGAGTTTGTAAGGCTCGATTTCAATTTAAATGAAACCGAGTTAGATGAACTCAATTTTAGCACTCCAAAATCGAGTCTATTATACTCAATATGTTAGTTTCTTAAATAGTTTAAAAAATGTGCTAACTAACGAAATTGTTTGAAAATTAATAATATTTTGAAAAAAGATCATAGAAAACGTGGCAAAGATTTGACTTGACAGACGACCAGAAGTATTTGGAATTTGGACCCACTTTGAAATTTGCAAGTGCGCACACACAGCGGTCGGCGAGTTTTGGGTTTCTTTTGCTTGAAACCGAAATCGAAGTCCCGGGGGAATCTGAAAGTTGGAAATGACGGAGCAGATGAAGTTCAGCGTAGTGTGCAGCCTATTCACTTGGATGCAGCGGAGTAAGTCGTTGGCCAAGAAGCGCTCCAAGTTCCGCAAATTCCTGGACACCTTCTGCAATCCCCGCGATTACTTCACAGCAATCCGCCTCGTGCTCCCCAACCTGGACCGCGAACGCGGTACCTATGGCCTCAAGGAGTCCGTTCTCGCCACCTGTCTCATCGACGCCCTCGGCATGTCTCGCGACTCTCAGGACGCCCTCCGCCTTCTCAATTGGCGCAAAGGAGGCACCCAAGCTGGTGCCAATGCCGGCAATTTCTCTCTCGTTGCTGCGGAGGTTTGCTGCCTTGTCCTAAATTTTATGGTTTGCTCAATTATTATTATTATTATTATATTTTTATTTTTTACTGACTGAGGCAGTCTCGTGCGTGCAAACAGGTTTTGCAGTGTAGACAAGGAATGGCGTCTGGTGGACTAACAATTAAGGATATCAATGACTTGCTTGATCGTTTGTCTTCCAGTGAAAACAGGTATATTGCATAAAAAGAACAAAGTTTGTTTAAAGAATTACAATAAATCAGATAGAATAACTAAGATAGTTTTCAAAATCACTTGTGGAATTACATTGCGTAAAACCCCAAACCTACCCGAGTCCAGTTTCGTTGAGCTGCCAACTCCACTTATTTTAGATCTGTTTGGTTATGTTTTCAGAAATTTGTTTGCAAAAACATTGAGAGTTTTAAAAAGAAGATGTTTCAGTGGTACAATTAACTGATAGCTAGTTCATGAACAGTACAAAGCACAATATAGTCTAAACATTATTTATTTTTATTATTATTGTTTTTTTCATGATGTCAGTATGGACCGTCTTGCTCATTTTGTTTCTTTGTATGATGCACTCATGGCTACAGGGCTGAGAAGACATCAGTTCTTTCTACTCTGATAAACAAGACAAATGCACAGGAAATGAAGTGGATTATTATGATTATTCTTAAAGGTGTTTGTTCATTGACATTGTCCATAGTTTGTTGAGCTCTTTCCTTCGTTACTGCAAACTATGTTTGTTATCTAACTCTTTATTTTTATTTTTTGAAGATCTAAAGCTGGGGATTAGTGAAAAAAGCATTTTTCATGAATTCCATCCTGATGCTGAAGACTTGTTTAATGTTACCTGTGACTTAAAATTGGTTTGTGAAAAGCTGAGGGATAGAACTCAACGGCACAATCGACAGGTCTCTTACTAATTTTCGAGCAATTCTTTGATTCTTTTTGTCATAATTTATTTTCTTTTAGCATTTTTTTTCTTGTGCTTTTGGAGGCATGTTATTTTTAAGCACTAGTTTATGACACAACGTTGTAATGAATACGAGTTGTCAAATGAAGCCAGATATAATAGCATTTAGGGTTTGACTTAATGTGCGTATAAAGAAACTCACTTGAAGAGCTCTCTTTACAACTGTTAGTGCAATGTTTGGAATCTAGACCATTTATGTCTGCCAAATCAATTCCTCTTATTAGTACTATCTTTGATTTTCTTTTGTCGCTTAGAATAGTTTTATGATTCCTTTATTTCTCTTTGTTTCGGTTTTTTTCCTTTGTTCACTATTGTGAACTCTATGTATATTTTCTTCTATTCCTTTTTTAATTATATTACTTTCTTACCTATCAAAAAAAAAAAAAAAAAAATGAAGTACTCATTGAACCCTAAACACCAAGAAGACAAAGGTCCACAATGCATATGCAATGTCACATTGTAACAGCAAATAATCCACAGTTTCGCAGCTTTTGCCATTTGTTTGCAACACTAATCTACTAGAGTGACCCAATTTTAAGAGATTATCATGTGTTAGAATCTTTAACCAAGCTGTTGTCCACACAAAGAATGCAGCCCTTTTGAGAGCCATAGCTTATTTTATTTTATTTTTTATTATTAAATAGAGCCATAGCTTTTCTAAGAGAAATGTGCATCATTGAACCTCTCAATGCCATGTAATTGCCATTCAACCTCCACATCATATGATCAGAGTATTCTCTCCTTGGAACGCTTGAGTACAAAATATCACAAAATGAATTTGCTGACTCTAGTTCTCAATCATTGAAATTTTTAATGAACATGACATTCCATTAGCGTGTACTCCCATCATTTTGATAAAGTAAGATTTAATTGAGGATCTTTATCGTTAGCCATTGCATACAACTTGGGGTACATGTACATCTCCTTCAAAGATTGATTACCACACCCTGCAAAATCTTACCTTGTTGCCATTTCCTACCCAAATTGTGCATGATCCATTGATTGCCCATGAATGCTTATATAGGGTTTGTTTGGGAACAACTTATCTAAGCTTTTTGCTGAAAACTTTGTGCTGAAAGTGTGCTAAAGAATACTTGTACCTTGAAAAAATTTGAAAAAGTGAGGAAAAGCAGGAAAAAGTGAGGTTTTAATAAGCTATACATAAAAGCTAAAAGCTTAAAGCTAACGCCAAACTCACCCATAGTCCACTCAGATTTGGCATGCCACGTACAAGTTAGATATGGAGAAAGCATATGATCATGTGCATTTAAATTTCTTGTTGTATTTGCTTAAAAGGTGAGGTTTTGGTCCTAGATGGAGGCGATATACGCTCATACTCATGTATTTCTGCGGTTCGATTCTCATTGCTTGTGAATGGTAGTCTGGGTGGTTTCTTTCCATAGTTTTTACAGGGATTTTTTTATTTTTTTGATAAGTAATAAAGATTTATTGATATAAAAAAGAGACACTTAAGTAGACAGGGAGCATACAGGGGTGTACAGATTAAATAAAAAAATTACATAAATCAAGTAAATCCAAAATTAAAAAAAAAAGGGTTGGTTTCTCCACATTGACAACCAGTCCAACAAGGTTCTAAAAAATAATAACTTGAGATTAGGCATAGAGTGCTCACTATCGTCAAATCACCTACTATTTCTTTCCTTCAAATACAGCACATCAAACAATAAGGAACAATGATCCATATATATCCGTTACGATGGCGACCAAATCGACCTTGCTAGCAAGAAAGAAGCTCAACAACAGACTTTGGCATAACCCAACAAACTCCAAATAAACCAAAAACCATAGCCCACAGATCCATAGCAACCAGATAATGAAGGAAGAGATGGTCAACAGTTTAACTATCATACTTGCACATATAACACCAATCCAAAATACATACCTTTCTTTTCTTTAAATTGTCAATCGTTAGACATTTCCCTAAGACAGTAGTTCATACAAAGTAAGCCACTCTAAAAGGAATCCTCTGCTTCCAAATGCTCTTCCAAGGGAAAAATTGATAACTATGGCTAGCTAGAAGATGGTGATATGAACTAACCATACACCCCTTACTCTTATTAGGTAACCAGCACCTCTTATCCCCCCTAATCCCCTTATAGGTTTGCTATAGATGGAATCCATGAAGCTCTAGAAAGCTTCCAATTCCCAATCATGCACATCCCTAAAAAAAATGTATCCCCCATTGAAGGACTCCATTGGTGTACCTCATTAGATTAGCCAAACTTGCCTTCCTTAGTTCGACAAATCCTAAATAATTTAGGATAGTAGTCAGCAAGAGAAGTCGTTCCACTCCACCGGTCTAGCCAGAATTGCACTTTTGATCCATCTCCAACTTCATACAAGATAAACCGAGATAAAGAGGGCCACCCTCATCTAATATTTTTCCGCAAACTGACTCCATATGGACCAGAGATTGAACTAGAACACCAACCACACAATTCACATCCATACTTCACCTCTATCACTTGTTGCCAAAGAGCATCCCTTTCTTGCCCAAATTTCCACAACCCTTTCCTAATAAAGCTACATTAAAAATTATCAGATTCCTAATCCCTAAACCACCTGAAGAAAGTGGGGCACAAACAATAGCCCATTTAACAAGATGAAATTTGGGTTCATCTCTTAGGCCAACCCAAATAAAGTTTTGCTGAAGTCTTGCAATTTGGTTAGCCATTGAAGCAGGAATAGGAAATAAAGAAAGAAAATCAGTAGGAAGATTTGAGAGAGTGCTTTTAATAAAGTGACTTTACCTCCCTTGGATAAATAGAATTTTATCCAACCCACTAATTTCCTTTCCACCTTCTCCAAAATTGGATTCTCGATTGTCTTGTCCTTGAATTTTTCCCCAAAAGGAAGACCCAAATATTTCATTGGAAGAGACCCTTCCTCAAGTGTCTTTTTGAGTGGATAATTGCTTTTGGGCTTGCTTTCTTGTGCTTTTTTGCCTGATTTGCTTGCTCAATGTACTTTCCGCATGTAATTTTGGTCTTATTTGTTGTACGCTTCTTGTGTACTTAGGTTGTGCCCTTTCAGGTTTTTTAAATGAAATTTTACTTATTATTATTGTTATATTTATTTATTTATTATTTTTTCCATAGACGGGCTAACTCCCAAGAATAACATATCATGTCGGTTGTAGAGGTGTATGGTATAATATGTGAATAGGTAGAGGATTTGGATATCTGAGAACATATTCGTAGTTTCTATAGAACACTTTACCAAGAGCCAAAGAGTGGATGCGTCGGAGTTCTCTTCAACTGATGAGCAGGAACAATAGTCACCAGAGTGCGAATTTGATAGGGAGAAGATAGTTAAGGCATTGAAGGGGGTAAATGGTGATAAAGCTGCAGGACCTGGTGGTTTCACTATGGCATTCTTTCAACACTGTTGGTGGGTTCTTGAAGGTGATGTTATGGCTTTTTTGCTTTAAACCCCAAAAGAGTATTGCCCTTAATATTAGGGATTTTTGACCTATTAGCTTGGTCAGAAGCATATATAAATTGTTAGCAAAAGCGTTGGCTAACCGGTTGAAAGTCGTGTTAGAGAAGTTAGCGTTTGATTCATAGAATGCCTTAGTAGGAGGAAGATAGATCTTGGACTTAGTCCTATTGCTAATGAATGTTTGGATGGCTGGATCAAGGGCAGTGTTCCAGGTCTGATTTGCAAATTAGACATTG
Organism: Lithocarpus polystachyus; assembly: GCA_033629205.1. Lineage (NCBI taxonomy): Eukaryota > Viridiplantae > Streptophyta > Magnoliopsida > Fagales > Fagaceae > Lithocarpus > Lithocarpus polystachyus. The sequence continues at coordinate 51,361,676 of CM066163.1, forward strand.
AAAATGCCTATGATGATTTTAACTGGGGAACTTTGCTGTATCTGTAGGGGATAATGGGGTTCGGTGGAAGATGGAGGGGTTGGCTCTAGATGTGTGTATATTACGGTCCGGTTCTCAATTATGGCAAAACAGTTCCCCTGTAGGCTTTTTAATAGCTTGAATGGTTGAAGGCAAGGTGACCCTCTCATGATCTCACATCTGCTGTTTATTGATGATTCGATTTTGTTTTGTGATGCAAAAAGGGAACAACTCCTTTTATGTTAAAATGGTGTTGAATTGGTTTAAGGTGGTAACGGGTTTGAAATTTAATTAGAATAAGAGTGAAGTAGTCTTGGTCTGAAATGTTGGGGGACTGGAGGAGTTGGTTTATATATATATATATATATATATATATATTTGGATAATAAGAGATATTATTACAAAAGAACTATCTCATGCATAAGATTTAGAAGTAACACCAGGCATCCTAATATATATATATATATATATATATGTATATACTATATACATATAATTACAAGAAATAGAAAGCGATTCAGTAAATTCTGTAATGGTACCACTATCACACCATGACAATCGACCATTCACAAAGAAGTTTAATAAAGGAACTCTTCAGTTGAAACTCTAATGTTTCAATGTCTTCAAAAGTGTGGCAGTTTCATTCTCTCCACAATATCCACCTTAGACACAAAGGAGCTAAATTTCACACAGCAGAACAATTACCAAACCAATTTTTCCAGCCAGAAGGTCAACCACTATCTACAGCATCACTCAACGAACTCCAAACAGTCCAAAAAACAGTTACACATCACATAAGAAAATTTACAATGAAGTAGTAAATGACCCACCATCACTCTGCCTACATAAGCACCAAGCTGCTGATATGACGAAAAAAGAAACCTTTTGGAGCTTTGGCACACCAATTTTCTTTCCACGGAAAATAGATCTACCTTGGGGCACATAACACAGCGCTGTAAGATCTAACATCAAACACCCCAGTATCACGCAAGTGCCATCTCATCCTATTAGGACCTACACCCTTCATTCAGTAAACCAAGTAGGGAAGCAATAGAATTAACTCCCAATCATTAAATGGTCTAATGATTGAACACTCCAATCCTTCTCATTTCCATTGAAGCTAAATTCCAAATAAGTGGATTCAAATGCATTTGGATTGGCAACTAATGGGAACAAAGCTAGGTACTACTTCTTCAAGGGTTGATCCCCTCGCCACCTATCATGCTAGAAACCCACCCTATCTCCAATCCCCACATCAAACAGTCCCACCCCACAGTACTAATAAAATAATCCCACCCCACTCGAATATAAGCTACACCATGTGGCTATGCACTGACTTCTTTGTTGTAAAGTTGGGAATCTGCCAATAAACTATTTTGGTATGCTTTTTTTTTTTGATAGTTAAAAAAAAAGGAGTGACAGTAGTTGGTATGGAAAAAGTTGCATCTATCAAAGGGGGACGGTTAATCCTTCTTAAAAGTACACTGTTGAGTCTTCAAGCCTTCTACCTCTCTTTGTTTGCCATCCTTTATCATGTATCAAGTAGATTGGAGCAGTTGGAGAGAAATTTCTTATGGAGTAGACTATGGTGTGTTCTCCTATTGCTTGTGGTGGCTTGGGGGTGCATATATTAGGTACATTTAATCACATGATGCAGTTCATTTTTAAAGTTAGCTGTACTAGTGCTTATGTTGTATGATAAATAGCTCCTTTTACTTTTAATAGCCTTTATCACTTGTAACAGAAAGTTAGTTAGCTGATAGGTTGTTAGTGATAAGTACAATAGCCTATTAGTTAGTTAGAGAAGTTTGTTAGGCTTTGACCAATCACATGACAACCACATGGTGGGTTCTTATAACTAACTCAATAGCTTGCTTATGTAACTATAAATAAGCAAGGTTGTTTGTAACTAGTTGAATTTGAATCCAAGAAATCTCTACCTAGGAGGTATTATTCTTTTTTTGATAAGTAGCGCAAAAATATTATTAATAATAAAAAAAAGTGCCAAACCGAGTACATTGGGGATGTACTATGGGGGCACCTATGAGGTATTATTCAGTGTGTCTCTTGAGGAGCTAGTTTGTTCTTTCTTTTCTCTAAGCAACTTAGCTTTCTAAATTGGCTTTCCTTTTTGCAATTTTGCTCCATCGTAATTTGGTATTAGAGCTTGAGATCCATTTGCGAATTCAAGTTCTTTCTTGTCCTTTCTATTCTCTAGCATAGCCTATTCAAGATTCAATAGTGTGCCTAAGGATTTGTGTAGATGGCACTAGTAGTATACAATAGAAGGAACAAGAAAGCTTTTGCAGCACATGAACCTGAGGTGCTGGTTCATCCCAGGCAGCAGCCGCAACTAAACCAAGAAGGAGAACCCCAGGTGACATTGGAGCAGATTATGGAGCTGCTAAGGGGGCATCTTGCTGCCTTGACTGAGGAAGTGAGAAGAAACCAGCATCATCATCCTAGAAATGTTGATGAACTTGTTGAAGATGCTGAAACTGACAGTCACAGCAACTTCGGTAACCCAATTGGTCAGCCTGGAGGAGGTTTCCCAAGTCAAGTGTCTGGTCCTCCAAGGGGATAAACAAAATGGGAATCCAACTTCAAGATTGAGTTACCTGAGTTTTATGGTAGCTTGAATCATGAAGAATTTGTGGATTGACTTCCCATGAGGTACTAGATTCCAAGAAGGTGAAGTTAATCTCTATCAAGCTGAGAGGGAGAGCTTTAGCCTGGTGGGAACAACTCCAAGTTTAGAGAGTTAGGGGTAAAAGAAAGATCCAAGATTGGTCCAAGATCAAGCAGAAAATGAGAAATCAGTTTCTGACTTTTAATTATAGGCAGTCCTTGTACAAACAACTGCATAATTTGAAGCAACATGGCGGAGTGGAAGAGTATATAGAGACATTTTATCAATTGGTAGCTCGAGTAGACCTGAATGCGAGTGAAGAACAGATGGTTGCAAGGTTCTTGAGTGGTCTTAAACCACCAATTCAAAATTCCTTATCTTTGCAGCAACTGTGGTCTGTTTCTGAAGCTGAAGCTTACAATAGAACCTTGATGTTTGAGAAGCAACTTGCAAGAAAAGCTTTTGTGTAGTCCCAAGCTTATGGTGGTAGCAGAATTACCCAAGTTGGCATTCAAGGAAGGTTAACTACTAATGGTTCATAGTCTTTTAAGATTGACAGTGGAGGTCTGCCTTAAACTTCTGGTGCAGCCAAAGTAGTCCTTAAAGCAACACAAAGTTTTTCATTTAAGTGCTACAAGTGTAGAGAAGTTGGACACAAGGCCACATATTGTAAGAAAGGGGGAGTTAATGCTCAAGGCAAGGTTAAAGCTTAGATGATTGAAGGTTGTGAAGACCACGAAGATGAGGAATTTCCAATCTATGAAGAAGAAATTGTTATAAGGGACTCAAATGAGGAAGAAGGCCTAGCTTTGGTCATGAAGAAGACCTTGTTAGCATTAAAACAGGAGTAGGAGGATTGGTTGGGGAGCAACATTTTTCATAACCCTTGCAATATTGGTGGCAATATTTGTAGCTTGCTTATTGATGGGGGAAGCTGTGAAAATGTGGTCTTTGAAGAAGAAGTTGATAAACTTGGTTTAAAGACTGAAGATCATCCTTACCCCTACAAATTGACATGGCTTAAGACAGGCAATGATATAAGCGTCTCCAAGAGATGCATGGTCTCATTTTCAATTAGAAAGAAGTTCCAAGATTTAGTTTGCTGTGATGTAGTGAAGATGGTTGCTTGCCATTTGCTGTTGGGAAGACCTTCGTAGTATGATAGTCACACCAACCATGATGGAAGGAAGAACGCCTACTGCCTATACAAGGATGGACAAGGATGGACAGTAGTACACCTTACTGCCCATGAAAGAAAAAGGTGATTCTTAGAACTCCTACTGTGCAGCCTAGTTCTTTGTACCAACTCGTTTAACCCCTAAGAAGGATGGCAGTTGGAGGATGTGTGTTGACAGTAGAGCCATTTACAAGATCACAATCAAATCTAGGTTTCCTATACCTAGGCTAGATGATATGCTTGATTGTCTAGCTAGTTCTAAAATCTTTTCCAAGATAGATCTTAGAAGTGGCTATCATCAAATTAGGATTAAGCTAGGGGATGAGTGGATGACTGCCTTTAAGACTCATAGTGGGCTATATGAGTGGTTTGCATGCCCTTTGGTCTTACTAATGCACCTACTACTTTCACGAGGGTAATGACTTAAATGTTGTAGCCTTTGCTTGGTGTATGTGTTGTAGTTTACTTTGATGATATCTTGGTATATAGTAGGACTTTGAATCATCATGTAAATCCTTTGCAATCTGTGTTTGAGTTATCAAGAAGGGATAGGTTCTATGCAAATAACAAGAAATATACCTTTGCAGTAAGTAAGGTAGGTTTTCTTGGGTATGTGGTGACTGATAAGGGAATTGCAATGGATGAGGGGAAATTTAAGGCCATTCTATATCGGCCTGTTCCAACATCAGTGTCTGAGGTAAGAAGCTTTCATGGGTTAGCAACATTTTACAGAAGATTTATTAAATGGTTCAGCATGATTTCAGCACCACTTACTGATTGTCTTAAGCTGTCTACTATTGCATTGGATGAGGCCAAGCAATAGAGTTTTGAGGCCTTGAAAGCTGTCCTTACTATAACACCAGTATTGCAGGCTCTTGACTTTGAAAAGATATTTGAAATGAATTGTGATGCTTCTGGAGTTGGCATAGGGGGTGTTCTCATTCAAGAGGGCAAACCAGTGGCCTATTTCAGTGAAAAACTCAACTCAGCCAAGCTCAAATACTGCACCTATGATGTGGAATTCTATGCCATAGTACAAGCAATAAAACATTGGGAGTACCATTTGGCTTACAAGGAATTTGTACTCCATACTAACCATGAGGCTCTTAAACACCTCAACAGCCAAGCAAAAATAAATAAATGGCATGCAAAATGGGTTGTCTACCTACAACAGTTCAACTTTAGTTTAAGGTACAAAGCTGGAGTCCTTAATAGAGTTGCAGTTGGTCTTAGTAGGAGGTCTTCCTTACTAGTGCAGATGCACAACACAGTTGAGGGCTTCGAGGCATTTAGGGAGCATTATAAAGAAGATTCCAAGCTGTTTTAGATTATGTAGAATTTGCTACAAGGCAATAGAGTTGCTTGTCCTAAATTCAACCTGCAAGATGGTTATTTGTTTAAAGGTTTGCTCCTTTGTTTTCCAAAATGTTCTCTCAGGTACAAGATTCTTCTTGAAGTGCATAACCAAGGCCATTTTGGGAGAGAGAAGACCTTGCATCTCCTACAACAACAATTCTATTGGCCAGGCATGCTTAAGGATGTAGGAAGACTAGTTCAAAGATGTTGGATTGTATATACCCCTTCCAGTGCCTAACAAGCCTTGGACCAACATTAGCATGGACTTGTGCTTGGATTAACCCCTACTGCTAGAAGATCAGACTTTATTCTAGTGGTAGTGGACAAATTCTCCAAGATGGCCCATTTTGTGGCTTGCAAAAAGACTAATAATGCCTCCAATATTATTGATTTATTTTTCGTGGATATTTATAAGTTACATGGAGTTCCAACCAACATTGTGTCTGATAGGGATGCCCAGTGTAGTCAAAGGCGTTTTAGGCGAGCGCCTAGGCGCTCAGGTGAGGCGAGGCGGCGTAAAAGCGCCTCAAGGTCACTGAGGCGAGGCACCTTTAGTGAGGTGAGCGCCTCTGTCGACTAGTCGCTCGCTTTGAATAGTTTTTCCAGGCGTTAGGCCAGATCCTCCGTCACCTTTGTTTGCTTTCTGTTGCTTATGTTTTCTTTCTGGTGCAGAGGACTTGGTTTCGTTAAAAACAAGATGACTTGCTTTTTTTTATTTTTTATTTTTTTATTACTCAATTTTGTCTTTAAGTAACATTAGTGGGGTTTGAGTTGGAAACCACTAATGTTTAATAAAAAGCACATTAGACTTGAACTTTTTAGAACCACAAATAAATAATAAAATAATACATATAAGTACATGGACCTTCTAGCCACTACAACAGTTGCCCAACAGTACTCTACCTCACTAGGTTTTATTTCTACTTTTAAATTTTATAACATTATTTTATTCCTATTTCCTACATGTAATTTTAATTTAGAAAGCTCTCTTTTTCACTCTTCTCATTCTCCGGACCTCTGTTCTCTCTTTTTTTTTTTTTTTTTTTTTTTTTTTTTTTTTTTTTTCTTGTCTTTCTTTTTTTCTACTCCTTTCTTACTCAGAGCAGCTCTCTCTGTTCTTTTCTTCCCCTTGTAGCTCCCCTCTGTCAGTTTTTTCCCCTCTACTCTCTAATAGCAACTCTCCTCTTTTTATTTTTATTTCAATACTCTCTCTTCTCTCTCTCTTCTTCTTTTTTTTTGGGCTCTATTGGATTCAACACAAAAACTAGTTTTATAGACTAAATCCTATGCATTAGGAACAAAGTAAGAGAGGCTTGATTTTAATTTTCAGTACATTAATATATATGATTTAAGCTCTATATATGAAAAAAAAAACTATATTTAATATTTAGTGCCTTGCTTCACTCGGGCTAGCGCCTTTTTGGCGCCTCGTCGCCTTGGGCGATACAAGGCCTTAGCGCCTCAAGGTTGCCTAACGCCTTCGATTGCCTTGGCAATGCCAAGTTTCTTGCCCATTTCTGGAGAACTTTGCGGAGGAAATTTGGTACTGACTTGCAGTACAGAACCAGTTTCCATCCTCAAATGGATGGGCAGACTGAGGTGGTCAATAGGAGCTTGGGCAACCTCCTAAGGTGTTTTGTAAGGGACAAACCTAAGGAATGGGAGAATGTCTTACCTATGTTAGAGTTTTCCTACAACTCATCTACCAATAGAACAACTCAACATTCTCCCTTGGAGATTGTTTATGGGATGCAACCATCTAGTGTTCTTGACTTGTCAAGCATACCATTACCCAAGAAGGAGCATCCGAAAGCCATTGAATTAGCTGACTTCATACAACAGCTAAATGCAAATATTAAGAAGAAAATAGAGGCCAGTAATGCTAAATACAAGGCATAAGCTAACAAGAAGAAAAGGCAAGTGATTTCAAGGAAGGTGACCTAGTATGGGTGATCCTGACCAAGGAGAGGAACCCTGTTAGACCTTATACTAAGTTGCAGCAAAAGAAGATTGGTCCTTGTCCTATACTGCATAAGATCAATGACAATGCCTACTAAGTCAAGCTACCTCATCATCTACGCATTTCTAATAGTTTCAATGTACATCACTTGCTGCCCTATCATGCACTAGATCAACTTACAACTAGCCACACTTGAGGACAAGTGTGTTCTAAAGATGGATAATCTTGATGCAGTTCATTTTTAAAGCTAGCTGTTACTAGTACTTATGTTTGTATGATAAGTAGTTCCTTTTACTTTTGATAGCCTTTATCACTTGTAACAGAAAGTTAATTAGCTAATAGGTTGTTAGTGATAAGTGCAATAGTCTGTTAGTTAGTTAGAGAAGTTTGTTAGGGTCTGGCCAATCACATGGCAGCCACATTGTGGGTTCTTGTAGCTAACTCAGCAGCTTGCTTATGTAATTATAAATAAGCAAGGCTGCCTTCATTGTAACTAGTTGAATTTGAATCCAAGAAATCTCTACCTATGAGGTATTATTCCAAGAGTGTGTCACCCAAGTATACACCAGGGACAAGAACAATCAAAAACACAAATTACAAGAATGATTGTCTACTATAGACAACCAATCCAATAAGGTTTTGAAGAAGAAGAGTTTAAGATCAATTATTTTCCTTTCAGAAATCTGGTTATTTCTTTTTTCACAAATGCACCGCATCAAGCAATGAGGAACAACCATCCATACAGCACCATTCCGATGTCGCCCAAACTTCCCTTGCCAACAAGCTAAAAGTTCAACCACCTTCTTTGGCATAACCTAACGAATACCAAACAAGGAGAATGCCATAGCCCACAAGGGATATCTCTTTCCCTTGGAGAGGAATTTGGTGTGCCAAAGCCCGAAAGCAGTACCGGCTTTCTTTGTGTGAATCACAAATGGGGAAATATATTGACTAATGATAATGTTAGAAAGAAAGGAATCACATGAGTAGGTTGGTGTCGGGATATGGATTATTTGTTACTTCATTGGGAGTTTTGTTTTGTTTTGTTTTTTTTTGTTTTTTTTTTTTGTTTTTTTGTCTCTTTGGAGTTCGGTGATGTTGCATAGAGTATTTAATGTACTTGCTTGTTGGTGTAATTGGTTTGGTAAATGTTTGTCTGCGGTGTGGAATTTTGCTCCTTTGTTTTATGATTTGGCAGGAGCGGAATTCCTATACTTTTGAAGATGTATAGTTAGGGCCTTGCAGCGTTTTTTTATTACTCTACGAATGGTCAACTGTCTTGGGTCTAAGTGATAGTGGTACTATCACTGAGTTTGCTAATTTGATATCCCTTACTTGTAAGATTATTTGGAAACAATTCCTTAGACTATCTTGTGCTTTGTATTGTTCATCAGGCATGGTTTTTTTTTTTTTTGGGGGTTGGGGGGGGGGGGGGGGGGGTTACAAAGTCATTTATTAATCAAAAACAAAAAATCACACCTCGTAGGCATTGGTACTTCTTGATTCTCCACTCATATATGCATTAAATCATTAATGTATACTTATATCTATCCACAAGCAGGAATTTTAATAGTGATTAGCTTTTTCTTTTTCGTTTGCTGCTTTCTTTCTATTAGCAATGGGTGGTTCCACTTTTTTCGTCATTGAATCCAACACGTTTGAGTTTTCCGTTGAGGAAGGGGTTCTTATTTCTTATTACGGATCTTTGAGAGAGGCCATACCTAAATGCGCTCTGTTTTTATGGGAAAGGAGAGTGCAAACCTTTTTTGGTTCTACTTGGAGGAATTAATTTCAAAGCGATCACCTGGTCATTATGCAAGAACGATTAGAGTGGGTGACTTGGTTTTCATCCTTTAATTGGGGTCCAACGCCCATGGCACGTTTTTAATGGTTTATGAACTTCTTCATGGTCGATGGAAGGGTAACATAGTGATACTGGAGGGAAGGTTGGGTAGTGGTTGGCGCGGCTTTGGCCTGAACCTGAGGAAAATTTTAAAACCAGCTTCCCTGACTAGTCAGGGATTGTTTCCTAGAATACAAAGTGCATTGAAGGCTAATGCGGCGGTGGTGGTTGGTAGACCTCATACTCATGGCGGTGCAACTAATAAAGGCAAGGAGAAAAGTATGGTCTTTCAAAATTTGAAATCTTCAATTCCCCCATATTGTGATCAAGGCAGTAGTTTTTCTGGGAAAGATATGGCATAACTTGGGACTGATATTTTGTCTAATATTGATGTGATTGCCAAAAGAGATTTGCTGACTCTAGAGATCTCTTTACGCGTGGAGCGTGGGAAAGAGGGGCAGTGGGCAGTTGTTTCTTCTTTTATTAAAGATGTGGGCTCCAATCAAATTAGCCATGGAATGAGGCCCAACACTTTCAAGGGCCGTAACTTGTACACCCAAAACTGGGCTCCCAAACCCAAGCCTAAAGCCCAACTTGTCTCTTAGCAACTCATTAGTTCTAATCCAAAAGCCACCCACTCTCATCAGACCACTGACTCGATGCCGATGAAGCTCATCTCCCCCTCCATGCATCCTCCACCTATCATCACCACCAACGACACTTCTAACCCACCGAGGAGCACCAATAGTACTGATTCCGATATGCCTCCGACGTCCACCACCATCAAGGATGCCACTTCCCTTCCGTTGTTCGACATCGTCATCTCCCCTCTAGTGAAGAACTGTCCCACTCCTCCATCGACGACCTCCATCATTAATGGCACCACTTCCCAAGTGAAGAACAACCCCACCTCCAACTGCAGCAGCTCTTCTCCACCACGGGCTGATTCTTTAGTATTTGGGTTTGTGTCGGGCATCATTACTACACTGTTGACCAATGGCATTTCTCAGTCGAGCGCTACTGCGCTGACTAGTGCTACGCTCTTTGATTTGCCTGTTGCTTCGGTGCTAGTAACTGCTGAGGATCGTCATGTTGAGCCTCTCCCCTCCATTAAGAATTTCGTTGAAGATTTGGAGCACACTTGGGGTAATTCAGAAAAATGGGTCTTAGAGCTTCGTGGAGGGAGGCAGATTGCTATTCCTCTCTCACTTTACCACTCACATGGGAGCATGTCGGATTTTTCCAATCTCGAGGGAGCTGTGGGACAGGGTAGCAACACTTACAAGGAAGAAGGGCATATTGTTAGTTGGGCGAATGATTGTGATGGTGCTCTGGATAATGTTTCTGTTGTGTTAGGGTCTGATTGTGAGTTGGGGGGACTCTGATGGGGGTCTGGTAAACTAGGAAAATGTTAAAGAACCATTGGTTGTGCAACCTTTGGCCATGGCTAACCCAGTTGCTCCACTTGTAGAAGTGGCAGATGCTTCCACTCATTTATCAACTTGGGTTGAGAAACGAATTAAAGCCTTTAGGAAATCTGTGGGTACTTCCTTGGAAGGCTTCGAAGCGGAAATTACTGAGATTTTTTTAGCTTTGGAGGCTAGGAAGAAGGCTAAAATGCAGGTAGAATGCTCTCAGAAGGGAGAGCTTAAGGCAAATTCTAAAGGGCGTTGGGAGTTGAAAAGTCTGCTAAACTCTTGGAAGTTTGAGAATAATTCTGATTTGGTAGGAGATGCCAGTAGGGAACAGGATTCTGTGGTGCCTCAATGAACTTGAAAATTATCTCCTGGAATGTTAGGGGGTTGAATGATTGTGAAAAAAGACTTTGTATTCGGAATATGATCAGAGGTTGGGGTGCAGACATTATTTGTCTTCAGGAAACAAAAATGGAATTAATAACAAGGAGAGAAATTCGGAGCTTGTGGGGTTGTTAGCATTTGGATTGGCTATATTTGGGCTCTATAGGTGCTTCAGGGGGTGTTTTGGTGATGTGGGATAGAAGGATGGTGGAAAAAGTTGACGAAGCAGTGGGAATGTTTTTTGTCTCATGCAAATTTAAGAATGTGGTAGATCATTTTTTATGGGCTTTCACTGGTGTAAATGGACCAAACTCTGATCGGGATAGCGTCTGCTTTGGGAAGAGCTGGCTGGAATCCATTATTGGTGGAATGTGCCTTGGTGCAATGGAGGTGATTTTAATGTAGACTCTTTCTTTTCAGCCATGCTTGATTTTTCAGATTTCATTTCTGAACACAATCTTGTTGATTTACCGTTGGAGGGTGGTACTTTCACTTGGTCCAATTCTAGAGCAGTGGCTTTGCGGTCTAGGCTTGACAGGTTTCTTCTCTCTTTTGACTTGGAAGAGCACTTTCCTAATATTCGTAAAAAAAGATTGCATAGATTACTTTCAGACCACTTTCCAGTTCTTTTAGAAGGGGGAAATTTTCTCAGAGGCAGCCGCCCTTTTTGCTTCGAGAATATGTGGTTAAAGGGGCAGAGGGTTTTGTGGAGAAAGTGAGAACTTGGTGGGAGTCCTATCATTTTAAAGGTTCCCCTAGCTTTCGGGTCGCAAGCAAATTGAAAGCTTTGAAGCTAGATTTAAAGAAATGAAATGCTGAAGAATTTGGCAATGTGGAGGATAAGATGAACAAGTTATGGAAGAACCTTGAAGTTCTTGACTTGTTGGAAGATAGTCGCCCTCTATCTTTTGATGAGTCTTTGGAAAAAGAACGACTTCGCATTGATCTTGAAAAAGTAACCCTTATGGTTGAAATATGTTGGAGGCAGAAATCTAGGGCCCTTTGGATTCGAGAGGGGGATAGCAACTTTCATTGCTCTCATTCCAAAGAAAGTAGATGCTCTCAATGTGAGAGACTTTAGACCTATTAGTCTAGTGGGCAGTATTTATAAAGTCATTTCCAAGTTGCTGGCTAATAGGCTGAGAAGGTTGATTACTGGAATTATTTTTGAGTTAAAACGCTTTTGTTTTGGATAGACAAATCCTAGATTCTGTCTTAATTGCTAATGAGTGTTTGGATAGTAGGCTCAAGGCAAGGATTCCTGGGGATTTATGTAAGTTAGATGTGGAGAAAGCTTTTGATCATGTCAGCTGGGATTTTCTTATGTATATGTTGCAGTGCTGTGGATTCTTTGAGAAATGGAGAAAGTGGATTTTGTTTTGGATCTCTGCTGTGAGATTTTCGATTTTGATAAATGGCTTCCCTAAGGATTTCTTTGGGAGCACTAGGGGACTGTGCCAAAGAGATCCTGTCTTCCCGCTCCTATTTGCTATTGTTATGGAGGCAATAAGCCGTCTGTTGGATGGTGCAGTTCTGGCTGGATACATTTTCGGGTTTCACTGTTGGTACCAGGTCTAATACCCCCCTCATGGTGACCCATCTTCTCTTTGCGGATGACACTTTAATTTTTTGTGATGCCTCAGCAAGTCAGGTTGAATATTGGGAGGAGATTTTAGCCTCTTTTGAGGCGGTGCCAGGGTTGCACATTAACCTGGCTAAGTCAGAATTAGTTCCAGTTGGAGAGGTGACTAATTTGGGGGAGCTTGTGGCTTTGCTAGGTTGTAGATAGTCATCTTTGCCAATGACTTACTTGGGATTGCCTTTAGGCGCTAAATTCAAGGACAGGGTGATTTGGAACTCTATCCTAGAAAGAATGGAGCGAAGATTAACGAGTTGGAAGCGATTATACTTATCAAAAGGTGGCAAGATTACCTTAATCAAAAGCACTCTCTCAAGTTTGCCAGCTTATTTCCTATCTCTCTTCCCTATTCCTATGGATATTGCTATTCGTATTGAGAGGCTTCAAAGGAATTTTCTATGGGGTGGGATAGATGAGTCTCCTAAATTCCGGCTAGTAAAATGGGCCCAGGTTTGTTCTCCCTTGTAGTCTGGCGGTTTGGGTATTAGAAATTTGAGAGTCTTCAATCAAGCTTTGTTGGGAAAATGGTTGTAGAGATATGGAAGAGAGACAACCCATCTCTGGAGGCAGGTTATTGAGACTAATTATGGGAATGATTGGGGAGGTTGGTGCACAAAAGAAGTCTCTAATCCTTATGGTGTTAGTCTTTGGACAACCATAAGACAAGGCTGGCCAGTCTTTTCCAAATCCATTCAGTTCGAGGTTGGTGTTGGTGACAGAATTAAATTTTGGCATCATGTGTTGTGTGGGAGCTGTACTCTCTGGGAAGCTTTTCCGGAACTCTTTGATATTAGTTGTAATAAGGAGTCCTCTATTGTAGATGTTATGCACTTTCCTAACCAGAGGCTTCATTGGGATCTTCTTTTTTCTAGAGCTCCCCAAGATTGGGAAACTGAACATTTTTACACTTTTCTAGATCTTATCTATTCAATGCTCCTTAATGGTGAAGGTCAGGACAAACTTTGTTGGAAACCAACAGGGAATAAGAATTTTAAAATGTGTGAGTTCTATCTCTTCCTTTCCTCTACTCTTGACATCTCTTTCCTTTGGAAACCTGTGTGGCGTTTAAAGGTCTCTCCTAGGGTTGCTTTCTTCTCGTGGATTGCCTCACTAGGTAAGATTTTGACTACTGAAAATTTATGGTATGAGGGTGTTGCAGTTGTAGATTGGTGCTATCTGTGTAAAAAGAGTGGGGAATCGGTGAATCATCTTTTTCTTCATTGTCCTATTGCCTATGAATTATGGTCTGTGGTGTGGACTCTATTTGGTCTTCAATGGGTTATGCCGCTTGGTGTCTTTGATTTATTTTCGAGTTGGCAAGGTTCCTTCAGTGGGCATCGGAGCATTGATTTATGGAGGGCTGTCCCTTATTGTGTCCTATGGTGTATTTGGCGAGAACGAAACTCAAGATGTTTCAAAGGGAAGGAACGGTCCTTTTCAGATTTTAAATCTATCCTTCTTCATACCTTGCTAGAGTGGAGTTCTTCCTTTAATCTTTTCCCTTGTTCTAATTTATTAGAAATGCTTGATCTTTGTAATTTATGTGTTTGACGTGCTGTTATCCATGTTCACCCCCGGTGTACTTTGGCTTTTGTTTAATACAATTCCGTTATTTATCAAAAAAAAAAAAAAAAATGTCTATCCACAAGCTAATGTAATTGAGTTTTAAGTTTTGACAAAATTGGTTCTGGTGATTCACTTTTATTTATTTTTTTAGTAGTTTTAATTTTCTAAATTATGTTGAATGATGTTTTAAATCTCTTGGGATTGTAACTTTCACTATTCTGTTGAGATTTTATTCTATTGTGTTGAAAAAATCTGTGAAATTATATTGAAAATTTCATTATGACAGCTACCTGCAACTGTTTCTTTTAGGCAGAAACAGTTGCAGGTAGATCAGGTGCAGTCACTGACTAACAAGATAAATAGTTTGTTGCTTCATAGATTATTTAGAGCAATTCTACTTCAATAGTGCCTTCTATGTTCTTACTATTTGGAGTTGGTAATCATTAGGACATTTTTGTTGACATCTTTTTGCAGGACATTGAAATTGGAAAAGCTGTGCGCCCTCAACTAGCTATGAGAGTTACTGATGCTACGGCTGCATGGAAAAAGGTGTTGTTTCAACAAATATTTAAATATCTTTATCACTTATGTTTAAAGTGTAATTTTCCATATTCATCTAGGAGGCCTTGACATTCAAAAATAACTAAGGGCTCTAGTATTGCAAACATTCTTTGTTCCCTCAAACCAAGTTTCATAACTCCCATATTGTTTTCTTCATCAATTCAATATCTTACCCCCTAATTTGATAACTTTTTCCCATCTGTTTAGCTCCATGGGAAAGAAGTGGTTGTTGAGTGCAAATTTGATGGTGATCGCATCCAAATTCATAAGAATCTAACTGAGATACATTTCTTCTCAAGGTAGGTGCACATCCATACCTTATCACCAATTTCTTTGGTATATTAAATTTAGTGTCTGTTTGGGAATAGTTTATTTAGCTGAAATTGAAAACTTTTTGCTGAAAGTATTGTAGATAAAGCTAAAAGGTAGCTGAAATAGTACAATGAGATCCATGAATAGTACCAAAAAGTGCAATGAGACCCATGAATAGTAGCAAAAATAAGCTGAATAGTAAAAAAATCTGGCTTTTTAAGCCAATGCCAAACGCACGCTTAAGCTTCCAACCTTTATCCTGGTGATGCTATTGTTTTGTTAATTTCCTTTAAACTTTTAAATGTTTTTGTACCTAAGTTTTAAATTTAAATTTTACTATTTACCTAATTGACCACAAAATTAGGGAATCTTTTTAACATGAAATTAAGCAAGGCCTGGGCCATCTTATCCAAGTGATATGAAAATTAAGTTTATGAAATTCCTAAAACTTTATGTTCTTTGGTCTTGGTATGATTCAAAAGGTTGTTTCTTTTCTGCAGGAACTTTCTTGATCACTCTGAATATGGACATGGGATGTTAGACATTATCGTACAAAATGTTTTGGTTGATAGGTAAATATTCATGTCAAGTTGTCATTTCAAATTTTGTGTTATGTCAGGTTGGTTTTTCTTATATTATCCTATATTTGTCTTCTAATTCTTAGATATAACCTACCCAATAAGCTTAGCTCAAATGCCATGTCCTTTATCTGAAAGACTAGGGTGGAAGGTGAAGTCTTAAGTTCAAGACTATTGGGGTGCTTGTGTAGCTTATCTATAAAAAAAAAAATCTTGCATTTTACCTACATTGGGTATGAATCAGTTAAGTCATTTGTTGTTTCTCTAGTTAGAACAAATACTGAGAGATGAACTGAAGGGGATAATCTGCCCAGCAAAATCAACCGGCCTCCTTTAGAAAAGTAAAGCGTTTCCAACCTACCAACTGGCGTTCAAACTTCTCCAATATAGGATTTCAAATAGTTGTCGATTTGTACTAGGCCCCTAAAGGCATACCAAGGTATGACACAGGCAAACCCCCTACCTTGCAGCCCAAAATATCCGCCAAGGCATTCACATCCTCCACATCCCCATTAGGAACTATCTCACTAGTACCCACCCACATTGACCCTTAAACCTGTCGCAGCTTTAAAACAAGTCTACAACATTCAAATATGGAGGATCTGCTGGACATTAGCATGACAAAAGAATATTGTATCATCTGCAAACAACAACTAAGATACATAACCCATCTCCTCCCACATCATCTGCCCTGAATCCTTTTATAATGCCAGCCCCTTTATTATTCTAAGCATCCTTCTAAGCACCTCCATCATCAAAAGGAAGAGCAAGGGGGATAAAGGATCCCCTTGCCTTAAACTCCTCGGTCTACCAAAAAAACTAGCTAGAGATCCATTAATTAAACAGCAAATTGTACCGTAGAAATACAAGTATGTATCCAAAGATTGAATGAGGGTGTTTATAACAAAAGGAAAGATAAGAAAGAAGACATTTATGCAAAGGTAGGGTTGGCCCTAAAGAATTATCAGCCCACAAATGGAAAGTGGTCCTTGTAGCTCCTTACATATAGGACTTACCCAACATCTGTGATGGCCTCAACTCTAATTTTATCATATTCTGCATGCAAATTACATTTACTAGGACAAACAATTTGGTATATGGAGCTCCATATGTATATCCAAATGGATAATGGCAGAAGAGTGCATATATTGGCCATTCATGCTGATTGCAAAATATGATTTTTGGCTTAGTAAATGACAAATGAACTGATTTTCCCACCCCTTCGATTTTTTTTTTTAATTGGTAAGTCACACATGTACTTCCCTTGTTAGTTTGCTATATCAGAGTGTAGCTTAAAGGTACACGCCAGATATAAATGGATATGTATTCATTCACTTTCAAAAAGGGTGCATGGTCAAGGAACCAAGTAATTTTTATTTTTATTTTTTGGGATGAGTAAACCTGGAAGATTTTCTTCTAAAAGAAAGAAGATTGTGATCTGTAGTGATGCAGTGTAATATCTCTCTAGCATTCTAAGTTGAACTTGAACCTTGATTAACATGAAAGAATTAAGCAGTGATAACATTTTAGAGTTAAGAGTTTTGGTTTAAACCTATAAAAAAGGCTTCAGTTCATATCACAATGTCAGTTTTCCATCTTCAATCTGAAGGACAATGAAGTTTTCCATCTTCAGTATGCATGTAATGCTTGTATCAGACAAATCCTTAGATTACACAATGTGCTTGGCGTGAAAAACATTTAGACTTTGTCATGCATAAAACAGTTTTGAATCTCTTATCTTGATAATTTTCTTCTTGTAATGTTGTTTAGATGTATACTGGATGGTGAAATGTTAGTCTGGGATACATCTTTGAATCGTTTTGCTGAGTTTGGCTCAAATCAGGAAATAGGTTTGTGTGCCACTTTGATTTGATTGCCTCTTTTTGCCTTTTCATGTATAGTGTCATCAACATTTGTAAGTAGTTTTATTTTATTTATTTTTATCTTTATTTTCTCTTTTTTACAGCCAAGGCAGTGAAGGATGGACTGGACAGTGATCGACAGGTTTTCTTTTTTGACTTTTCCCGATTTTTATTTTGGAACTTTATAAGCAGAAACTCTTTTCTTTTCTTCCTATTAGTTTTGATATTTTCTTTTTCCTGATGCAGTTGTGCTGTATCCTTTCTGTGCCTGACTTCACAGTTGAGGTCTGGTCTCTAGTTCAGGGACTCTAATAAGACTTTGATGGTGAACATACTTTGTATGTCTCTGTATATTTGTAAATTGAACTTGCAAGTAATTGGTTAAAGTTTCTTTTGTTCGTCTTGACATGAGATTGGCTAGATGTTGCATTTGATATTCTTTATGTTGGGGATACCAGCATAATTCACCAAAGCTTGAAAGAACGGCATGAGCTTCTACAGAAAGTTGTGAAGCCTTTGAAGGGTCGTTTGGAGATCTTAGTACCTAATGGTGGTCTTGATCTTAATACTCACTGCCTTTCTGGTAAAAAGTTATACTTGAGATTCGTGTTTTAATAATTATTATTGAACATAGTACAAACTATTTCTCATGCATGAATGCTTATTCATTGTTGATTATGACAGTCTTACTAGGTAGATTTAGTGGTCTTGTCTTCTTGGTACTATTATATGAGTAAATGTTTTACTCTAAGAGCTGAATAGTTTTTGTTGAGATAATGTATGCTTGGATGGATACTTTTGGCAGCATTCCTTCTTTTATTATTATTATTATTATTATTATTATTTATTTATTTATTTATTTTAATTTTTTTATGACAACAACAACAACAACAACAACAACAACAACAACAACAACAACAACAAAGCCTTAGTCCCAAATTTTTTGATAAGTAAAAATAATTTTATTCAAAAGGCAATAGATCAAATTGCACTATGCAACTTGAGCTACTCCCAAAGAATTACAATCTCAAGCTCAAAAGATTTACTAAATTTAGAAAGAAGATGAAGGGATGCTGCCTAGGCCTAGCATTGTCATCCTCTCATATGGAGATTGCGACATCCTTTGCCTAATTACATTTATAGGCAGGCTGTTCAACCCCAACAAAAGTTCTACTGACCATCCATCTCCAGATGGCCCACCGCGTGCAGAGTTCCACTCTGCGACAACTGAATAATGGTTTTTGCATGACCTAAGAAACCTCAAAAAGAGCAAACACAAATGATCATTAGTCACTCACCACTAAGCAATGCATACTCTTACACATGTAGCATCAATTATTATTCGTAAGGGATCTTTTTTTGACGATTATCCATTGTTAAAATGTTAACTCTTGTTGCAATCTAAGCAAGGAAAGTGATGTTGTGCGCTATTTTTACATTCCAAACATTCATCCAAGGGAAATGGACTCCTGTAGATTTTATAAGAAGCTCATAAAAAGAGCACACGTCAAACTTACCCCACTTTTAGTTAAACTTTATAAAGCCTGATCTTCAGCTTGGCCTTGAGGAGAATGAGAGTACAATAAATAAACTAAACTATCCACTGCTTCTAACTCCCTATCTTGAAAAGATCGACAAAAAAGTGGATTCCAACTCTGTTCACCATTCAAATAAGAGGCAGTGGTAGCATCCATATCCACTTCCAACTGAAACAAATTAGGAAGCCCGTTTGTAGGACAGGAGACACCACACCATGGATTGTGTCAAAAGACACGAAACCTGACCCTTGTGTCATCCCTAAGTGAAAATTTGAGATATTTGTGAAAACATCCCACCCTCATCAGATGGTTTTTCATTAACTGACCCAATGTATGTCGCTGACAGTCTGACTCCCTGGGCTCTTCCCTTGTCCATTCCCCCATAATTTCACATGGTTCATGCAAATAACAGGTCTCCATAACTTCTGCCTCTCAGTTGCAAATCTCAATAACCATATTTCCCTAGCAATGCTTGGTTAAAAGTACTTTGTTTTGGTTAACGTAAATTTTATTGAAAACCAAGCAGTCCCAAGTACACTGGAAATGTACAATACGTAGAGAACAATCAAGATCCCAAATTACAATGATCCAACATATGTACTATAGGTTAAAAGTACTTGGATTCCAAATTTCCTGTCCAACTTCCTTCAAAGGTGAGCAAACTACCATATGAAAATTCTTCTCATCTCCATTCCACCCCACAAAAGGTAAAGAGTGACATAAGGTAAGTACAAAGAGATGATAAAGTACTTTTGATAGGAGTGATCCTACCCCCTTTTGAGAGAGAGGAGTTTTCTCCATCATGCACACCTCTCCATTTCTCAATAGTTGTATTACATACTGCTTGAGCCTAAAGAAGATCCCAAAGGCAATTGAAGATATTGGAATATGACTGTTGGAAGAATGGTAAAAGAACTGCATATTGGATTAAATGGTAAAAGAACCACTTTTTGGATTAAATGGTAAAAGAACCACTTTTTGGATTCCAAATGGTAAAAGAACCACTTCTGTTTCCTTCAATTGTGCTAGGCTGCTAGCCTTTCTATCTTAGATTTTAGACCCTCCTTCATTCGATCATCTCTGGATCTGCTTATTGTCTAACTCCTTAGCTCTTCCAACTTATGTTTCTTTTTAGCTCCCTCATTGCCAAAAACATCTCTATTCCATGCTCACAAGTCATCCTTAGGAGCCCATAGTTTTTTAGTCATCCTCCCACCATGTTTGGACTTGTTCAAGGAAACTTCCAGCTTTCAGCCACATATTTTAACCCACATATTTATCGTGGAACTTTTTTAGAATTTTGGATATTTTGAATTAAGATTGTAATTCTTTAGGACTAGTTGGAAACACCTTTTTATCTGGACTATCTTCTTCTTTAATAAATTATTTTACTTACAAAAAAAGGAAGAATGAAAGAGCTGAACAATGTACACCCCCGGTTTACCGGCGAATTTTGATTAATACAATTTTGTTATTAAAAAAAAAAAATTAAGAGCTCATTTTCAGTCCAATTTAAGCTATTATTTTTAATTATGGGTGCCAATTAAATTGTTCAAATGGCTCTTCTCTCTCCTTGTAAGAACCTAGGTGATTCAGGAGGCAATGGGAAGACATATTTATTATATTTTATTTGATTTTATGTATCAAGGGAAATTTTGTAATTTCATAATATTCTAGAATGGGCTTTGCTAATAGTCCATTAGATCTTCTTTTGGGTTTATATTTTAAGTTTGGTTATTTAGTTGTGCTTGGTAGTAGAAGCTTAAGGAGTCTAAGTACAAGTCCAAGTCCAAGTCCAAGTCCTTTTAGGGGGAGTTTGGTTTGCTGTAATGTTACAGTACGCCATAAAAGCATCCGTAGTAGATGTGCCAAATGTGCCAAATGCCAAATATTTGGCACATTTGGCATACCAAACACAAAAAACCCCCTTTATCAGATGTGCTAAATGTGTTAAATTTTTGCAACATGCTATAATACCCTCACAATTTTGGCACGGTACGGACAAACAATGATATATGATTTATTATTTTTTTATTCATTTCTCTCTCCTCTCACTTCTTTAATTGATTTTTTTCTCTCTCCTCACAATCTGTCTCTCCCCCAACTGGTGTTCTTTTCTCTCTCTTTGCACCTCAAATCAAACCCAAATCTTCATCCTGATCAGATTCCCAGCTCCTCCCTCCCTCAGATCTTCATCCTGTCAGGTCAGAGCAACATGGCCGGCCGCGGCGGCGTAACCAAACACCACAAATGGGACGGCGTTGTTCTCGCCTCGATCTCTCCTGCCGATCTCGATCTCGCCTGTTGTTGTCTCGCCGTCCAGATCGAGGCGAGATCGAGGCCGCCGTCGATCTCACCCTCTTCCCTCTCCTCTTTGTCTGCCTTTCACTTTGCCTTTCTCTGGTTGTGGGTTTTTTTTTTTCTTTTTTTTTGCTGCAATTTGGGTTGGTCTGATATTGGTGAGTAATTGTGATGGTTGTGGGTTGATTGTGGTGGTTAGTGGGTTCAGTTGATCTGGGTGGTGGTGGGCTGTGGGCTATGGGTGGTGACAATGGCAGTGGTGGTGGTGGGCTATGGGGGTGATGGCCGGTTCAGTCGATCTGGGTGGTTGTTGTTGTTGATAAAATAGGAAGGAGATAATATATTATTTTAATGTGTAAATATTATTTTAATGTATAGAATTGAATGATAAAATATCTGATAACTGAGATGTTGTAAAATGATGTAAAATAATAAAATAAGCTTTTGGTATAGTAAAATGACATTTTTTTTGCAACATCTGCTATGGATGCTCTAATATTACGTTATTGTAATCTTACATTAATGTAATTTCAATACAAGAATACAAGAGAGTCCTGTGCTTTTGAGCACCTTCAGCTTGTGCTGAATTGCATTTCTCTCAAGAAATTATTTGATAATGTATAAACATTAAAACCCTCCTGAGTTGGTGTTTGCTCTGTTTTATTAGCTCATGGGCTATTTCTGTGTGTGTTAAGCTGAATTACTTATGATTTTCTCTTTCACAGTATATTAACTTAGTCATGTTGACATATGCCTTATGTGGTATCCTTTTTATGCTTTTTTGGACTTTTTAAATTTAGGATTATCACAAAACTTGAGGCCTGGCTACCTCGGATTAGTCACAAAATTTGAGGTTTTTACTCTGTTGATATGGGAGGTTTCATTTTCTTTTTCATCGAGTCCAAGACCTTTGAGTTCTTTGTTGAGGAGGGAGGAACTTATTATATGTTACGCATTTTTGAGAGAAATCGAGATTCTCTCCAATCAGTTTTCATGGGCAAAGAGAGTGCAAATCGTTTGCTAGCTATTGTGGAGGATCTCATGTCCAATGTAATCGCTGGTAATTTTGCACGAACTTTTAGAGATGGTGAAAGTATTTATTTTGCAACTAGGATCCAATGCACGTGGCAGTTTTTTTATGATCTCGGAACTTGCCCATGGCCGTCGGAAAGGCTTTATTGTGGTGCCGGAAGGATAATTGGGTAGTGGGTGGAGAGGGTTTGGACTTCATTTGCGGAAAGCCATTGCTCCTGAGACGCTAGTCATCAAACAGCCACAATCTGTCCTGAAACAGACAGTGGAGAAGTCCAATTTTGTTTTGTTGGCAATGGCAGAGACTGACAGGAGAGGGTGGTGGTAGCAAGAAAGGAAAGCCATTAATGCCAAATATTCAAAATTTAAACAAATCAAACTTGCACAATCATAGCCATGATACTCGTGAATTGAATGCCAGGAAAGAACAGGCGAGATCCGATTCTAAATTTATGTTTGAGATTCAAGACATTGTTGGCAGAGCTGACTCTCATTTATCGCTGGATGTTTCCATGAGATTGGAGCGTGGGCCGGATGGTGGATGGAAAGTTCAATGGTCCAATGTTCAAGAAGTGGGCCGACTTGTAAAGCCCAAGGAAAACCATTTTAAAAACTCTGTTAAGCCTACAGCTCCCTTCAAACCAAAGCCCAACCCCATATTAGTTTGGCGGCCCAAACCGAAACAAACCCACTTTCATTCTTTTCCATCTGGCGAGACCCAAAACACTGGGATCTCTTTACCATTGGTATCAGCGATTTCTGAGCGAGACTCTAAAAGCAGTAATGCAGTGGTAGTGAAGCCGATTCACCCTCAAGCCAATCCTTGTAGCTCTACGACGCTAGCCCAGTCGTTGAAACTTTCCGATGATGCCGATATTGAGATTCTTGGTACCGACGAGGCCGATACTGACTCTTTTGGCTTCGATGAGGCTGACGAGTTGGCAACAACCTTTGACGGTGAAGATAACTTGCAGCGAGACATCCGATTGTTACTTCAGGAACATTCCGGCAATGTTATTAAGAAATGGGGAAATTCAGAGCAATGGGTGCTTGAATTGAGAGATGGAAGAAGAGTGGCGGTTCTGATACAAATTTCTTTGCCACGGGGTGAGGTAACAGAGGTTCTGGAAGAGCAAAATCAGTTGGCCTTGGTTCCATTCTCGTCTTTAGACTTTTTCGAGGTGTCAGCAGCTCAGTTTGAAGGGGATGAAGTACTTGTGGAGGATTGGGTTTTGGACACCTATTTGGAGGCTGCTGAGCTACCTAACAATGGGGGTTTGTCACCTCTGGCGGTGGAACCACTGGCCTTTTCTCTCCATTGGTCAAGGAAGGATAGGAAATTGTGGGTCTGGAGAGTCCAGTGAGGGAGGAATCTTACTCTGACTGGTTTCAAAGTAAATTCAATGGGGTTTGATAACTTCCTGGGCATGTCCTTGAAAGGTTTGGAAGATCAAGCGACAAATTTCTTGTTAGCAGTTGAGGCTGAATTACACCGTAGGGCTGCTTTGGAGAATAAAGCATGTGACTTGAAGAGTTTAGGAGTGAAAGGTATCAGAGAGTTGAAAGGTCTATTTAGTTCGATTAATGATGGTTCTACTTCTTCTAGGCGTAAGGGTACTAATAGGGTGCGGGCACTATCTGTTTCTTAATGAAGTTGAAGATAATTTCATGGAATGTCAGGACTGAATGGGGTTGAGAAGAGGCTTCAGATTCGTAATTTGTTGCGTTCATGGAGGGCTGATATAGTATGTTTGTAGGAGACTAAACTTGAATGGATCACTAGAGGAATTGTTAGAAGTATATGGGGCTGTCCTTATGTAGATTGGCTTTACCTAGGTTCTGAAGGTGCTTCTGGAGGTATTGTTTTGATGTGGGATCGAAGGGTGGTGGAAAAAGTGGAGGAAGCAGTGGGGCATTTTTCTGTTTCATGCAAATTTAAAAATGTTGGGGATCAATTTGAGTGGGCATTTACAGGTGTCTATGGGCCTAATTCGAACAAGAGGAATAGGAAAATGTGAGAGGAGCTGACAGGGCTGATCAGTTGGTGGGATTTGCCATGGTGTCTAGGAGGTGACTTCAATATAATCCGCTTCCCATTGGAAAGATTAGGGGCTGCAAGTTGTACTCGGGCTATGTATGGGTTTTCTGATTTTATCTCTCTCCATGGGCTGATGGATATACCTATGGATGGGGGCCTGTATACTTGGTCTAATACTTCCTCTGCTTCTAGAATAGACCGATTTCTTTTCTCTCAGCTTTTGCCAGAACACTTCACTCTGTTTTCCCAAAAAAGGCTTTCCAGAGTACTTTCAGACCATTTCCCAATTTTGCTGGAGTTGGGAAGTCATCGGAGAGGTAGAACTCCTTTTTGTTTTGAGAATATGTGGTTGAAGGTGGAGAATTTTGTTGATAAAGTGAAGGCTTGGTGGGCATCTTATTTTTTCCAAGGCAATCCGAGTTTTATACTAGCTAAGAAGTTGGCAGCTTTAAATTGGATCTAAAAAAGTGGAACGAAGCGGAGTTTGGTAATGTCACTATTAAGAAACAGCAACTATGGAACAATTTGAATGATTTGGATGTTAGAGAAGAGATTCAGCCCTTAACAGCTGAAGAAAAGTTAGAACAAACTACTCTCCGTACTGTTATTGAAAAGCTCACTCTCTTAGAGGAGATTAGTTGGAGGCAGAAGTCTAGGGTGCTGCGCTTGAGGGAGGAGGATGCCAATACCAAATTTTTCCATAGAATGGCTAATTCCCATAGAAGAAATAACGGAATTGAGAGCCTTATGGTTGATGGAATCTTGTCTTCCGATCAAGGTATGATTGCTGATTGTATTACTTTGTTCTTTAAGAAATTATACTCTAAGGAGCAAGTTGATAGACCGTTTCTAGAAGTATTGGTATTTCCAAGAATATCTGGTGATAATGCAGATAGGCTAGATAGACCATGAGACAGAAATTTTTGAGGTCACAAAGAATTTTAATGGTGACAAATCGCCTGGACTAGATGGGTTTCCAATGGCTTTCTTCCAAACTTGCTAGAGAATTCTCAAACCTGATCTTATGGCTGTTTTTCATCATTTTTTTTGCTAAAGGTCAGTTTGAGAAGAGGTTGAATGCAACATTTATCACTCTCATCCCTAAAAAAAATGTAGCCATTGAAGTTAAGGATTTTTGCCCCATTAGTCTTGTTGGGGGGTTTATAAAATCATTGCTAAGGTTTTAGCCAACAGACTTCGCACAGTCATGGAAAATATAATTTTAGCTTCACAGAATGCTTTTGTGAGGAACAGGCAGATTCTTGACCCTGTACTAATTGCTAATGAGTGTCTTGATAGTAGATTGAAAACTGGTTTGCCAGGACTACTTTGCAAATTCGACGTTGAGAAGGCCTTTAATTGTGTAAACTGGGGATTTCTTATGCAACTATTAGAAAAGGTTGGGCTCTCTGCCAAATGGCGGCAATGGATTTTCTTTTGTATATCTACAATTCGTTTTTCTATTCTGATAAATGGCTCTCCTTGTGGGTTTTTTGAGAGTTCCAGGGGGTTGAGACAAGGCGACCCATTATCCCCTTTGTTGTTTGTACTGGTTATGGAAGCCCTTGGGAGGATGTTGGATAAGGCTATTCATGATGGTCACATGTCAGGCTTTGATGTGGGTTGTGTAGAGGGAAGATCATTGGTGGTGTCATATCTTCTCTTTGCGGATGACACTTTGCTTTTTTGTGGTGCTGATCTGGATCAGGTTTTGTTTCTCCGTATGATCCTCATTTGGTTTGGGGCAGTTTTTGGTCTAAAGATAAATTTGGGCAAGTCAGAGTTGGTTCCTGTTGGTATGGTGCATAATTTGGACTTATTGTTGAATGTTCTTGGCTGTAAACAAGGTACTCTTCCAATGAAGTATTTGGGTCTTCTTTTGGGAGCCAAATTCAAGGATAAGGCAATATGGAACCCAATTTTGGAGAAGATAGAACAGAGATTAGCAGGATGGAAACGTCTGTACTTATCCAAGGGAGGTAGAGTCACTTTAATTAAAAGCACTCTATCTAATTTACCCACTTATTTTCTATCTCTATTTCCTATTCCTGTAACTGTGGCTAACTGAATTGAGAAATTACAGAGAAATTTCTTATGGGGTGGAATTGGAGATGAACCAAAATTCCATTTGGTTAAATGGGCTACTGTCTGCAGTCCCATTGCTTCGGGTGGCTTGGGGATAAGGAAGATAAGACCTTTTAACGAAGCTTTGCTTGGTAAGTGGCTATGGAGATTTGGGATGGAGAGGGCTGCCCTTTGGAGGCAAGTGATAGAGGTGAAATATGGCTGTGAATGGGGTGGTTGGTGTACTAGGCTTGTTAATGGTCCATATGCTGTTGGCTTGTGGAAGAATATTAGTCGGGGATGGCGTTCTTTTTCTTGCCACATTCTATATGATATTGAAGATGTGTCAAGGGTGAAATTCTGGCAAGATCATTGGCATGGTGAGACTTCCCTTGTAGTCAGCTATCCAGAATTTTATAGATTTTTCCGAGACAAGGAGGCTACTGTGGCTGAGCTTATGAAGCTTGAAAATGGAGTCCTTTTTTGGGATGTCAATTTCTTTAGGGGCGTGCATGATTGGGAATTAGAGGCACTGGCCGATTTCATGGATACCATTTATGGTGCTTCGATGAAAGGGTTTGGTGAGGATAAGATGTGCTGGAAATTTGATAAAGAGGAGCTTCTTGGTTAAGGATTATTATAGTCTCTTAGTGGGCTCTAATGTTTGTTGCTTTCCTTGGAAAAGTATTTGGAAATAGAAAATCTCTTCTCGATTTGTTTTCTTTGTTTGGACTGCTGCTTTGGGGAAGTGCTTAACGATTGACAATTTACGAAAAAGGAAAGCTTGGATATTGGATTGGTGTTACATGTGCAAGTGCAATGGTGAATCGGTTGATCATTTTTTCTTCACTGTCCAGTTGCAATGGATATGTGGGCTATGGTGTTTGGATTGTTTGGAGTGAGCTGGGTTATGCCGCAACCTGTAATGGGGCTTTTAGCATGTTGGCAAGGCAGATTTAGTTGTCATCGAAATAGGTATATGTGGATGATTGTTCCCCATTGCTTACTGTGGCGTCTTTGAAGAGAGAAATAGCAGGTGCTTTGAAGATAAGGAGAGATCTATCTCAGATTTGAAGCTATTTTTTTTTAGAACCTTAATAGATTGGTCGACTGCTTTGCAGAACCAATCATTTTTATCTTTTCTTGATTTCTTAGATTCTTGTAATTTTTGTTCTTGATTGTTTAACCCTTGTTCACTCCCTGTGTACTAGGGTGTTTCCCTTTTTTTGGATATCAATAAACTTATTACTTATCAAAAAAATACAAGAATACAATATCACATTATTTAGGAAGGTGATAAGATTGAGATAATGTGATATATTTTGTCATTTTAAATTATGGGAATTTTAGAAAAAATAAAATAAACAAAAAATCTTAATGTTACATCATCGTAATGTGCATTACATCAAGGACACATCACAGCAAACCAAATACCCCTTTAGGGTTTTAAGAAATCCTAGTTCAACTAGGATTAGGTATTAAACTTCTGTTTAAAGAGTTGTAATGCTTTCTATTCAAATGATGACTGTTTTCAAAATTTAAGAGCTAGGAAGCTTTCTTTATGGTTTGTGTGATGCAACCTTCTCCGGGGTGTGATGCCTAGAATTTATCTATTTTCTTTAATTTTACTATTCACGGTTACTATTTACATTACTGTTCACAGCAACCCAAATCTTGATTTTCACATTTGTTTTCATTCCCGACCCCTACTAATTCTTGTCTCCTTTGGAAACCCTATAATCCCTATTATTTTCTAGCCTATTCCCCACCAAAACCTAACCCTAATTCTTCAAAACCCAAGCTATCCAGATCTGCTCCCAAGAGTTATAAATCAGGTTTTGGTTGTTCCTATTGTCCTTCATCGGTTTGGTATCAGAGTACGGATTTTATATCATGTCTACACGATCAGGGAGATCGTTTAGGGGGGGAAATTGAGTGATGGTGACTGCGATGATTTTAATCTTGGCTCAACTCAATGAATATAACCTTTGATTGAATGATTTAGAGAGTCGAATTTTTAAACCTTATGATCAAGAAGTTGCTGGGACAGAAGGGGAAACATCTGGACCCAATAAGGGTGAGAACGGTAAGAATGAAGAGGAACAAGCAGCAAATGAGCGTGTCAACACCAATCAAGGGTCTAAATTGAATGGGTATCGTACCCAAGGAGTACCACAAGATCAAATTCTTGAGTGGACTAGAGATATTTTAGAAAGAAGGCGATATGAACCTTATGACACAGCTGATGATATCACAAAGAAGGTGAGGATGGAAGTTCCAGATTTTGAAGGAAGGGTTGATCCCACGGTATTCTCAGGTTGGATTGCTTCTATTGAGGAGTACATTGATTGGTATGATATGGTGGACGATAGGAGAGTAAGGTTCGCTAAGATGAAGCTTGTAGGCTTGGCGAAAGTGTGGTGGTCTGATGTCGAAAACGATAAGAGGAGAATAGTCCAACCGCCCATAGGCACATGGCAAGAGATGAAGGTTAAGCTTCGAGAAAAATATATGCCTTCTAATTATTGAGATAAGTTGTGTGAACAACTTTCTAACTTGAATCAGGGTAGCATGTCAGTAGCTGAGTATATGCAGAAATTTGATGAACTTAGACTAGGAGTTAGGTAGCCGAAGAGCCTTGTCAAACTCTAGCTCAATTCAAAACTGGTTTGAGGGTTGATATACAAAGGGAGATGCTTAGACAACCTGTCTATAATGTGGAACATGCATTCCAAGTGGCCCTAGACATGGAGGAATACTTGAGGTATCCAATTACTAGGAAAATTGGGTCACAAACTGGAGAGACAGAATTTAAGAAGTTTGTTGAGTTAAGTAGTGGCGCTAAACCGTTTAATTGATCGAATGGGTCAAAACCATCTACCAATTTGGTTGAATCTAAAGGCAAAGGAGTCATGTCAAATAATTCCAGTGGAAGAGACTTTAAATGCTTTAAGTGTGGTGAATAGGTCATATAGATTATCAATATCCAAAGAAGAGAAGCTTACACATTGGAGTTTAAGATGAAGAAGAAGGAATACAGCAAGATGAAGACCATAAGGATGATGCATTTGATTATGGAGCGTTTACTACAAATGACTTGGAGGAGGACGAGGTGGATACTTCTCTTGTTTCTGTAGTGAGACACATTTTAGCAGCCCTAAAGTAGAGAAAGAGGATTGGAGGCGAACTTCAATTTTTCATATGTTGGTTCGTTGTGGAAACCAAGCTAAAAAGCTTATTATTGATGGGGGAAGTTGTATAAATGTTGTCTCATCTTCCATGGTTGAACGCCTTAAGCTTCTGGTAGAATCTCATCCTCAACCATACAAACTGGCTTGGATAGACAACCTCTATTCTGGTAACTCATAGAGGCCTTGTTTCTTTTTCTTGTGGTATATATAGTGACTTTATCATGTGTGATAGAATTCCTATGCAAGTTACACATATTCTTTTGGTCGACCTTGGCTCTTTGATCAAAATGTCCAACATGATGGGAAAGAAAACACCTATGCTCTAATGGTTGGTGAAAAGGAGTTTGTTTTGAAACCTTAAGTGAGATGGATAAATTTAAAGGATTGAAGCCAAAAGTCATTGAAGGAAAAGAAACAGAACCTAAAATTTTTGTTGTAGCAACAGAAGCTCCCAAAACAGCAGTTGATCAGCCTATAGAAGTGCCTCAAATTCTAGTGAATTTGTCCAAAGATTGCACTAGTTTCTCTGCGAAAAATTTATCAAAGCCCTTATGTCCTATGGATGAGTACTCAACTAGCTTTGTCAAAGGAACAAGTTGTCTAGTGAGCAACATAGGAGATGTTGGGTTGAAGATACATGCAACTGAACAAAGGGAGCTTGAAGTAATGCAACAAGACTTGAAAGAGATGGAAACTGTTGATGAAGTAGTTGAAATTGAGATGGCAACCTATCAAAATTACAAGGCAAAAGTGAAGACTATAACACTTGAAGCATCTTATTCCCAAGTTCATGTCGCGTGCCAAAGCTGGGTTCTATTGCATACACCAACTTTTCAACATATTGATTTTGTCATTCCTGAAAAGTTTAATGGGTCAATTGAATTGGTGAGCATATCATTATCATTATTGTTACCACAAATGAAGAAACAAAAGGACATTCAAATTCAAAGTATTTATTCAATGTTTCAAGAAACCAAGATTTTTTTTACTTCAAAACTCGAGGTCTAGTTTTCTCCAACCAAGGGAAAATGATGCAAGAGGCAATGGGAAGATAGATTTATTATATTTTATTTGATTTTATGTATCAAGGGCAATTTTATAATTTCATAATATTCTGGAATGAGTTGTGCTACTAGTCCATTAGATCTTCTTTGAGTTTTATTTTAAGTTTGGTTATTTAGTTGGACTTGGTAGTAAAAGCCTAAGGAGTCCAAGTTCAAGTCTTATTAGGGTTTTAAGAAATCCTAATTCAACTAGGATTAGGTATTAGACTTTTATTTAAAGGGTTGTAATGCTTTCTATTGAGATGATGAATGTTTTCAGAATTTAAGAGTTATGAAGCTTTCTGAATGGTTTGCGTGATGCAACCTTCTTCGAGGTGTGATGCTTAGGAAGTCTAGGTGTGATGCCTAGAATTTATCTATTTTCTTTAATTTTACTATTCACGGTTAGTATTCACATCATTGTTCACAGCAACCCAAATCTTGATTTTCACCTTTGCTTTTATTCCCAAACCCTACTAATCCTTGTCCCCTTTGGAAACCCTATAATCCCTATTATTTTGTAGTCTATTTCCCACCAAAACCGAACCCTAATTCTTCAAAACACAAGCTATCCAGATTTGCCCCAAGAGTTATAAATCAGGTTTTGTTTTTCCCCCTTGTCCTACGTCACTAGGAGGATGGATTGTTCATGGGCTGACAAGACATTTTTTAAGTAATAAAATTCATTAAGAGAAGAAGTGCAAAAGGAGTGCAACCGTAGTGCTTAAGGAGGATACCAAGGGAAGCGGCCCCATAACACCCCACCCCCCCCACCCCCAAAAAAAAGAAAAAAGAAGATAAAGGTACAAAAGATAAAGGTGCAAAAAATAATTGCTCTTGGGTGAATGCCCTTGGATTACCCGGCAACTAGTTTTGGTGGGTGGGATTAGTTGCTTGTAGGTTTTACTAGCTAGAGGTGAGTCCAAATGGCTTTTCTTTAGAAAGGTTCTTTGTGTTATATAAAAAGGTACAATATAATTAACGGAAGTTTAGGGTTTCATATAAAGTCTTTTGGAATACGAACTTTAGCTTTGCCCAATTTATCACTTTTACCTCAAAGCAACATGTATGTCTTTCTCTCAAGATACACCACATTAAATGCATATGAACAATTTTCCATCTCTCTCCATTGCTTCTTTTTCCTAAATGCCCTTCCAATATGACAACATTTCCAAGTTTGAAATGCTATTACCCAAGAGACTCCAAACAAATAGAAAATCAAAGACCACACTTAATTAAGAAAAAGATGAGCTGCACTCTCTCCTTAGTTCTTGCACATAAATCACCAATCTCTAAGTATCAACCCTCATCTTCTTTGATTATCAATACTTGACGTCTTTTTTAACACCATACGGTGCACACGAAAATAAGCTACCCTTGGAGGTACCCTAACATTCCAAATGCCTTGCTATGGAAAAACTTTCCTCGTCTCAATACTTTATAGTATCTCTTAACTTGGATGTGTGCTTAACTTATCATTCTTAAAAAAGAGAAAAATTGCGTTTAATTCTAGGCTCAATGCCTTGTACCGATTGCATATTTTGACTGTAAAATTCTATATGAACTACAAGATGTTTTGATGAACCCAAATCCCCCTTTTATTATCAACTCGATTTCATTTGTTGGCAATTATTTATAAGTCCCATTTGTTAATGTGGAGTGTGATATCCTAAAATATATTTTAGCATGTGCGGACTCTTGTAATTGAGATTTGACTTTATGGATACATGCTTCTTTAATTTTTTACACCCAGTTTGTTTTAAAGTAAAATATTTTCGGACGTAAAATATTTTACATGTAAAACATTTTCAGTACAATATTTTCACAACCAAACCACCAAAACTAATGGTCAGCACCGAAGCCTCTAGATTTGGAGGTTCGATGACCAGACTGCTGGAATTGGCAGTTGGAATGGTGGCTCCGGCAATCAGATTGCCGGTGATCACCGTTGAAGCAGTATCTTCGGTGACCGGACCATGAATAATGGTTGACAAAATGATGTCTTTAGTTACTGGACCTTTGGCATCGGTTGTGTGCGGCATCTCTGGCCACCGGATGGCTGATATCGGTCGCCGGTGCGACATCTCCAACCATTGAATTGCCAACACTGGACCGATGACTTAGCGACCAGATGGGCTAGGGGAAGCCACTGTGTGTTTTTGGAAAATGTTTTACCAAATTTTCAAAAGTAAAACATTTTACAACTTTTTATAAAGGATTTTACAGTAAATGGAAAATATTATATAAGTTTGATTATATTTTACCTGTAAACAAACACCTGAAAATGGGAAAACATTTTTCAGAAAATATTTTGCTTTGAAACAAAAACAAATGGAGCATTAGAATGTAATACCTTAGGTCGTATTTGGGATTTGTTGCATCTGGATTTTCCTGCATCATCCCCCCCCCCCCCCCCCCCCCCCCCGCTTCCCCTCCCCCCAAAAAAAAGACAACCCACCCCATTCAATTTTTTAATCTTGAATTTATTAGCTTTTGTATATTTATGGTTAGATATAGTGTCTTATTTGTGCTTACGTAGGGGAGCCTTGTTGGTCACTTATTGCTCATAATGTGGATGATGTTGAGAGGTTCTTCAAAGAAACCATTGAGAACAGGTCAGCTTTATTTACCATGCATTTAGGGGCAAAAGTTTAACTTGTCATTTAGCTACAGGTGCAAATAAACTCAGTAGCTGAGTTATTATGTATGGATTTTTTTTTTTTATTGCATTATTATGCTTGGGCATTATTGGACTTTAGAATTGGTATAGTGTAATATCTTCTCACCCACCCCCACCCCCTTTAAAAAAGAAAAAAACTGCCACCATTTTTTTCCTCAGTTTTCTTCAAGGACATTTTTAGCATTATATATTGGGCTTAGAGGACTCCAACCTTTGGATTACTCACTTCAAGTTAGGTTTGTGTATGAAGTCTGATTTACAAGATTTTGTATAAAGCATATGCTAGAGGATAACATGGTGAAACTATGGGCTAAGGTTAACTTGAGGAAGTTTCAGTGTGTTTAAATTTTAAAAGCATACCTATGCAGAAGTTTTTTTTTGTTTCCTAATAAAGAGTGAGTCGGTCCAAGTTGAGGGAACAAAAAAGGTAGAGGAAGACTGAAAATCACATTAGTGGAAGTTATGAAAAAATGACATGTCAATTAAGGGAGTAATAGAGTGTATGAATTTAGACAGAGTAGAATGGAAGAAAAGAATACATATGGCCGACCCTAACTAATTTTTCTAGGATCTAAGTTGACCTCAAAATTTTGGGAATTTTGGGACTAAGGCTTTGTTTGTAGTTGTAGGCCTAGACGTAAATTTGTCCCCCGACATTGGCAGTATGAATGATTTTTCCAAATACAAATATTCGCACCCAATTACCCATGGCAATGAGACCTAAAACAAAAATAAATACCAAAAGGGCCCTGCTACTGTTTTATGTCCGTGTCTGAGTGCATGAAGTCTCTATGATTGAAATGATAATCTGCAATTCAAAATGATCAAAACCTGAATTATAACTCATGACTCTGTTCATGTGATGTTGTGGCTTCTCTCGCCTTGGATCTTAATTTAAAATTACCCCGCCTAACCCTTAGTTCTGAGCAAGAATAGAATGTAATTCCAGTTCGTAGTTTGAGTTCTGGTACATGATTATTTCTCTTGTTCTAGAAGTATGAAATCTACTGCAAATAAAATAACAGAAAACCATAGTATTTGTATTTTATTTTGTATATTGTCAAAGTTAAAAGTTTAGTGACCCAAATATATTTGTTTGATTGGTCCTTAAGCATTAATTAGTTTTATTTCTTTAGAGATGAAGGGATTGTTTTAAAGGACCTTGGTTCCAAATGGGAACCTAGTGATCGGACTGGAAAGTGGTTGAAATTGAAGCCTGAGTACATTCGTGCTGGTTCTGATCTGGATGTTCTAATCATAG
The DNA here is from genome assembly GCA_033629205.1 of Lithocarpus polystachyus. Taxonomy (NCBI): domain Eukaryota; kingdom Viridiplantae; phylum Streptophyta; class Magnoliopsida; order Fagales; family Fagaceae; genus Lithocarpus; species Lithocarpus polystachyus. Next base: position 51,396,124 of record CM066163.1, read on the forward strand.
GTCTGTAATTTAATTTTTCTCTTTCATTTTTTTAAAAGATATATATATATATATATATTTATATATATATGATAAGTACATCAAAGCAATATATTAGATGCCTTTGCTTGCATACGTTTTCATAGGAGGATACTATGGATCTGGACGCCGTGGTGGGGAGGTCAGTTTTCCATCCTTTGTAATGTATAATTTTCTTTTCTCCGCATAATATATGTTTTATTTGAAAATCTACTTATGGATATAAGTACTTACTATTGCAGGTAGCTCAATTCTTGGTGGGCATTGCAGAGCTTCCAGCCCCTAATACCTATCCTAGACGGTAAGAGTTTCTCAACAATTAGCTTGAATTTCTATGGTGACTACTGAGTAGCTTTATACCGGTAAAAATACCACATAAACACCATGTTTACAGTGGTATCATCTACATATATGTTGTTAGGAACACAGTTGGGGGTTAGTGTTCCTTGATGATGGAATTCGGTTCTTGAAGGTTGGGTGACTGGTTTTAGGTGTTAAGGGCTAGGGGATTTGGGGGTAGCAAGGGGTATGAGAAGGTCTAGATGTGGAGTGATGGTTCTTGAATAGAAATGAGCCTAAGATGATAAGAGAATATTGAAGGATTAAGAGAGAGAGAGAGAGAGAGCTGAAATTTGTAGGGAGAATTCAAGAGAGACATCTAAGCAAATGAATCACATTTCATTAATGAGCTTAGGAGTTACAAGTTGAGTATTTATACGAGTTCATGCTCAATTCTTATTGGATGTTCATCCTCTAGTCCCTATTGGATGATCGATTAGCACATGGAGGTTATTCCCCACACTTGACATGTGTTAGATGAGCTCTAAATTACCCTTGTATGTGCTACCATAAACTATTCTAACTTACTTCCTAATTGACCCTTTACATGAGAACTTTCAATTCTGGACCTCCAACTCAGGTTCTCAACTGGCCAACAAGTGTTTTTAGCCTTCAAGGAGCTGATGTAGAAAAATAGAGGCAAGAGGAGAGGCATATGAAAATATGCTCTCGTGTTAGGAAATTAGTGCCGATTGAAGCCATCTAAGTGCGGTTAAATACTCTAGTTTCTACTTCCTCCGTTTCTTGAGTTGGCAAGGTGGCTTCGAGATTGAGTTCCTTTCATACATTTTTTGTATTGTCTTCAAACTGGTTTGGGTTCACTTGTGAAAAAGAGCTGATGTTTTGTGTTAACTTTCACTATAATCATGGATTAGAAAGCGGCAAGAAGTGGCCTTTGTACTTGCTCGATATCAAGATCTTTGTGTTAATATTCAAAAGAAGATGTAAAGGAATTATGAAGCAACCAACTAGTTTTATTGTTTAGGGGGTCACTGAAGGTTCGCAAAATTGAAGAGAGCAATTAATAGCCTCAAAATATCTTGTATTGCATGATTCAATACATTTAATTAGGTAGTAGCAACATATAGATTGAAAAAGAAACAATGTCAGATCAGATTATTCAGTTTTATTAGAATAAGCTCTAGTGGAGTGCTTGTTCTTGCTTTGTAGATATCATGGTTGGTTCTGGCATTTATATAAATGGTATCAGGGCATCAAAGGCCATTTAGTAGTCATTCTGATATGAAAGATTTGGGTGAGTTGTTGTACTTTCTTGGCATTAAGGTTGCAAGGTTGAAGCAAGGTGTTTTACTCTTTCCAAGAGGAAGTATGTTTCTTATACCTTGTATATGAAGATCTGACAAAATGTACCCTGATTTGCTAAGGGGAAGTTTTCATATTACTTATGCAGACGGCAAACTGATTGGTGATCAATAGAGGTGTATTTGTATTGACTCTTTCTAATTGCTAATTTTGATTGAATATCAACATTATGTGATAGAGGGTTACTTGGATGTGAGTATGACCATTTAGAACCTTTTTTTTAATTGGTAATTATACAAGCACCTAGTGGGTCTTGAACCCATGGCCTTGCCCTCTGACCTTATTCTTACAAGGTGATAAAATGCGATTTAAGCTAGAGCTCATTGGCAACAAAACCATGAGGACCTTAACCTTCCTGAGGTAGGAGATAAATTTTGTTTATTTTTGGCCTTTAATTTTGGCTGTGCAATTGAATTTAATTATGGGGTCTCCAACATGGTTTCTTGCATTCATGAAGAGTTGCAATCAAACTGATTATATTATGGATACATTTTCTGATTTTAGTTGGATTGTTATTTTATCAAATATTTTAGGAATACAAATGCTTTAATTTTTGGTTTTGGGTTAGCCTTTGGATAATGGGTTTAGGTCATTATTTGGGTAGACTGAATAGTTGACTGGAACGCATGCTAAGCTTGTGGTCTTGAAAATCCTAAAACTCTGAACTAATTTTAGGCTGCAGCTAATTCACCTGATGCTCAGATTTCAAAATTGTAATTGTTGTTTGTTTGACGTGTATGCGCAATACGTCCATGAAAGATTCTAAGAAAGTTCAGTCTTGCAGATTTCTTTCTTTCTCCAGAGTGGGCACTGGACTTTCTGATGACGAGCTAGATGCTGTTGTAACCAAATTGAAGCCTTATTTTAGGTACTTCTTAGATAACTTAAATACTTAAATGTTAGAAAAAATGTGTTTCCACCGTTCTGTTGGTTAAAAATGTATGCTGAGCTAGATTATTTAGTTGCAAAGCATCTAAAACTGCTTTGGCTATGAGGTATGCCTGCCTGACCACTCAACTTGGGGGGTATCTGACCTAAACTCGATCTCATTGCTGATTTCCAGTATGGCTTTGGTCAAGTTTAGGCATAATAATTTGATTCAATATTTGGCAAGTGAGAAAAATGCCACTGAGATGGATTTTATTCTGACATCCAAGGATGTCATATAGGTTAAGCATCAGAAGAGGGCTAGATATGCTTGCATTTGCAGGCTACTAGGCATGAAAAAGCTTTTAGGTGTTTTAAAATGCTATATGCAGGGTTTATTTATTATTTATTTCACTCTGCTTTCTTAGGAAATATGAGTACCCACGGCAGCAACCACCAAGTTTTTATCAAGTAACGAATAACTCGAAAGAAAGACCGGATGTTTGGATTGACAGCCCGGAGAAGTTAGTAGCTTTTATATTACCTTGTGCAATATTGTTTTTTTCTTTTTTAACATCAATACTATATGTTACCCCCTTTTATTGCCCTTGTTGCAGATCAATAATTCTTTCAATTACCAGTGATATCCGAACAATAAGGTCTGAGGTGTGTCCTTAAACCTACACAATTTCCCTTCAGCTAACTGAAAAAAAAAAAAAAAAACCATTTTTATACTTGGAAGTTTGTATTTTGTTACTAAAGTAGTTAATTGCATTATACCAAATTTATGCCATGTCACTATACTGTTGATCTGTTCACTCTGGCAGGTATTTGCCGCTCCTTATAGCCTGAGATTTCCGCGTATTGACCGAGTGAGATATGAAAAGCCTTGGCATGAATGCTTGGATGTGCAATGTAACTAGATTATTTACATTCCAACGCTTCTCTTGGTTTTCTCACTTAAGATGAATAGTATATTTTTATTTTGCTTTCCTTCCATATTTCTTTGATTTAAGCTTTTAACTGAATTATATTCTATTAAAACTTTTCTTTTGTTGCAGCTTTTGTAGAACTAGTACATTCAAGCAATGGTACTACACAAAGGGGGATGGATTATGGTGGCCTTCAGGAAAGTAAGCCAAAACGAATGAAAACCTCTAAGAAGGGAAATGTCTCCATTGTTCCTTCTCATTTAAGTCAGACTGACGTTTCTGGCATTAAGGGAGGCTCGTCAATATTCTTGAATATGATGTTTTGTATCCTATAGAATTTTTTCTCAGTTACCAATTTCGTATCCCTCAAGTGATTGACAAAACATCTGATCTTTTGAACTGTATTCTGTGTTGAATACATAACTCTGTCTTTTGAATTTACTTGTCTGCAAGCCCCTGTTGAGATAGGGGCAAGGCCAAAGAAGTCTTAGTGTTTGACATGTTCCTCAAGGCCTGCCCTGGTGGTATTCCTATTTCTCTGCTCACCTTGCATTCCTTAACTCCAGTTGGTGGAGATATATGCATTGCCTTTCACTAAGGGTTTGAGGCTTAGAAACATGTAGGGAAGACACAATTCTGGTCATTTAACCAGTTTCTGCAATCCATTGGACACTGTCTCAATTCTGACCTCACAGAATCTGCTAACACACATAAACCATATTATTTATCTACTTCATAGCACAATTGCATGTACATACTGTTGATACTGTCATGCTCCATATTATATTTTGATACTAGTTTCCCTTCTTGGCATAGGAAAAAGAAAGAGGAGAGAGAGAGAGGATGTAATGCAATACTTTTAGGCAATGCATTCTTTTTTATATCATGTTGCATGTCTTATCTCTTTAATGATGGAGACAATTTGATTGCATTTAAAATGGGATTTTAATCTTAATGGTTCTTTTTATGTTAGAAGTTGTTAAATTATTTCAAAGCTGTGCTAATCTTTCCTTGACATGTAGACTTCGTTAATGTCCCACCAACCCATTCTCTTGATTCATTCCACAAAATGGTTGCTGAGAATGGAGGGACTTTCTCAATGAATTTGAACAGCTCAGTTACCCATTGTGTTGCAGCTGATAGCAAGGGTATTCTTCTCTCGCTCTGAAATTCATGCATGCACAACCACTCACTCACACAGGTGCACATATGCATTCACAAATTCACATCTATTACTGGCTGGAATATATGATGACAAAGAAAATCTGGCAGGGATTAAGTATCAGGCGGCGAAACGTCATGGAGATATTATTAATTACTCTTGGATATTGGATTGTTGCTCACAGAAGAAGCTTCTTCATTTACAGCCAAAGTTAGTCATGCTTTGTAATCTATAAACTTACAGACAACCTTTTATACTAGTAAAGTTCGTTTGGCTGTTTTCTGTTGAAGGCACTTCCTCTTCCTTTCCAATGCATCAAAGAAGTTACAAGAAGAAATTGATGAATTTTCTGACTCTTACTACCAGGATCTTGATCTTGCAGACATCAAACAGGTATATCTGCATAGGAGCTTAAGTTTTCTACTTTAAATTTGTTATTGTGAATTAGTGTGATTTATGTGATTGGGAGAATTAGAGTCTGCAGCCTAAGTGAGGTGGCTGCACTCTTTATATATAACTAACATAAAATAAAATAGATTACAAAAAGCCCTTTTACGCTAATTAACAAAATTTAATAATATTTTGTGCTATAGAGTGACTATACCATGTATGGAAACTTTGAAAAAGTAATTATGGAAAAGAGGAGATGGAAAGTCTTGCTATGAAATTCCAGTACAAACATTTTGGCTTTTGAATACTTAGTGTTGCTATTAATGAAGAAACATAGAGCAAGCACTTGATAAAAATGAGATGATGTTTTTTAAAAAGTGAGAAAAATGAGATGATTTATTTAGTTTCGTTCTTTCCAGCTCTTAAGTAATGTGAACAGATATGAAGATACAAAAACTGTCGACTGTTATAAGAAGTACTGTCCAAAGGAGAAATGGTCCCGTTTTCATGGCTGCTGTGTTTACCTTCACCCTCCAGTACCTTCTTTGTAAGATTAGTGATCAATTACAAGTTTACATTTATTGGTGATCTATTTTCATTGAATAAACTGATTTACCTGGTGTTCTGAACAGTTTGTTTTTCCAAACAGCTGTTCAATTGTATTTAAGTTTAACTTTTGTGTGAAGGAAACCGGATTGGGAAGTTCTGATGGGGCTTGCATTGAAGAGGTTGAAGCTTGAGGTTTCCATTGCTGGTGGAAAAGTCAGTGACAGTCTTGTCCTTGCTACCCATTTGGTAGTCTTGTCAGTACCAGGTTTCGAAGTGGACTTCGAAACTGTATTAAATAGGTATGCTTGTGTTCTGTGTTGATCATGGATTTTTGGTCTTTGTATTTGAGGATGACTGTTGAGTAACTTAAAAGGCGTTTGGATAGCGTTCTCCTGTGTTTTGGCATTTGGCATTTGGCATTCCCATTTTTTTTTTTTAGAACGTGCACTGACTTTTTTAACTGTTCAGTGGGACCCGTGCACTGTTTACGGGACCCACAAACCTCTTTTTTCAACAAAACTTTCATTAAAAATGGGTTACACGGCACTATTCACACATTTAAAAATTTATTTTGCTACAGTATTTTTCAGTTTTCAGCAAAATAAGCGATATCCAAACGGACCCTGTAGTCAAGAAGTGTTTTATTGTCAGATAGTTTCAGATTTCATCAATGCTGGAGATGAAGTTCCTTTTTATTTACTTATTTCTGTTGTAACCACTTCCATTGTGGTCCTATCATGACACTGCACCACGTCATAGTATAGGGCATGGTGTTAGCTACAATTATATATAGTTGATTAGATATCAAATTATTCATTTACTTTTCCGATAAAATTGACAAAGGGTCTTCCTTTCTAATGTGATGTGGCATGAATTGATCAACAATTTGTTGGTGAATGGTGTGAACTTGATCATTCAGGATAATACTTTGATTTTCTCATATGAAGAAGTGCCTTTCAGGATGCATTACAGTTTGCTTATTGAGATATGTCTATGATAAACTAAATTTTTCTAATTTGTTTCTTATCTTGACCATGTTCTAAGCATTAGCAATGGGGGGTGTAAAACCCCCCAGATTGTTATCTTACCAACATACACGCCTAAAATGAGCTTTACCAGGGTATGTATTGCTAAATTTGTTTAGCGACTGTGAAAGTAAATTCTCATATATACCAACTACTGTAGGTATATAAAACCAAATATATTATTTTATTAAAAAATATCTCCTCTTTCTCTCTCTTTAAATGTAAATAAAGAATAATAAAATAATATTTAAATGAAATGGTTAAATAAGAGATTGGGATGTCTGGTGTATTGTAAAGTGGATTGGTATAATAGATAAAGTAATTTTTTAGATGGTAAAATAGCAATTGCTATGCAAACCCGGATGTGAATGCTAATGCATGGCTTTTGTTATGGCCATTATAATGGGGTGATATTTTCAAAAATCCAATGAATTATGGATTTGTTAGTATGAAATATGCAATGGTATGATGGAAAGAAATATGACCACCACAACTATGATTATGCTTGTTATAATGGTTCCTTGTGTGTGCGCTTTTTTATTTTATTTACTTTTTTTTTTAATTACTTTGTGGTTAATGTTAGTGTTATGAAATTATATATAATTATTAATGTATTAAATTTAATAAACTTTGTTAGAATATTTCCATTATAAAAGTTGTTTTTCCACTTGTTTCTCTGAATTGGTTCCTAGTGTCAGTCAATCAAAGATTTGTCATCCAGAGAGGTATGAGCATATTCTTTTGGTTGTTAGGCCAGTCTCATCTTTCATGCAATTCCCGTCCATAGAATGATCACATGTCTGATCTTATCTATTTTCTTTCCACCAAATTATTAATATTCAATTTGTTCTCTTTTTGATTGCACAATAAATCTAGTTTGCTTCACTTGCTAACATTTGTCCTAAGACATACCTTGACCCAATACCACTCATTTGCCATGTAAAACACCTTTATTTCATTGCTACTTCTGTCTTCATGTGTGAAGGAGAGCTTATAATGTGTTTTTCTTGTATTTCCCCCCACCCCACTCCCTTTGACAGCTTCACTTCATCGGAGAAGCATCTTTTAATGAACAAGAGGTTGCATGTTGTGAAATATCAATGGTTAGAAGACTGTATGGAGAGGGACAAAAGATTGCAAGAAGAAACGTATAGCTTGAAGACCATTGAGGTGGAAGATTCAAGCACTGTAGAGTGGTGAGTTCCTATATGCTTTTAGCTTTATAGGATAATGCATATGCTTTGAATATTTTGAGAATTGGCATTCTGGGAATTTTAAATCCTCTGCATTGGAAGGTCTATGTGAGTTCTGATTTGCCATAATATTGATTAACTTTGGAAGACTACAAACTGCTGATAACTTGGAATCTAATAATCTATTTTTCCAAGAAAGAAATGATTGAATTATCAAAAATGGATGTTATCATGAGACAGAACAGTAACATGAATGTTTAGATCTCGCTCTAGATTAATGAAACCCTTAACTCCATAAGGGGCTCATTGAATACACAAGGAAAACCTAGAATCCACCCAAAAGAAGAAAAAACCCATCTGAAAAACTTATTTTGGAATTAGGATAAGATTTTGAGGGTTATTTGATGGACTGTTGTCTGTTTTAAGTAACTAAAATGCCTGCCAATTTCATACTCTTGGAATTAGGATAAGATTTATCACGGCGGCTCCTTTACATGCATGAAATATAGATTACAATGCTGGAAGCTTGAGGCCTGGCTACCTCGAATTAGTCACAAAACTTGTGGTTGTTCTCTGTTGTTATGGGAGGTTCAATTTTCTTTTTCGTAGAATCTAAGACTTTCGAATTCTCAGTTGAGGAGGGAGGTACGTATTTCATGTTACACATTTTTGTGCGAAGTCGGGATTCCTTCCGATCGGTTTTCATGGGCAGAGAAAGTGCTAAGTGTTTGCTAGCTATTGTGGAGGATCTAATATCTACTAAAACTGTGGGTAACTTTGCACGAACCTTTAGGGATGATGAGAAAGTTTTTATTTTGCAATTGGGTTCCAATTCACATGGCAGTTTTTTGATGATCTCGGAACTTATCCGTGGCCGTCGGAAAGGATTTCTCGTGGTGCCAGAAGGGAAATCTGGTAGTGGGTGGCGAGGCTTTGGATTTTATCTTAGGAAAGCACTTGCACCGGGGACACTTGCCACCAAACAGCCTTTTAACTCTGTCCTGAAACCAGTACTGGAGAACTCCAAAACTTTTCTGCGGGCAGCGGCGGAGGGTGATCGGAGAGAGGATAGTGGTAGCAGAAAAGGAAAGCAATTAATGCCAGAGTTTCAAATTTCAACCGAATCAAATTTGAGCAATAACAGCCACAATATACGCGATTTCAATGCTTGGCAGAAATTAGCAAAGTCTAAGGCTAAATTGTCGGTTGAGATAACAGAGGACATCAGCAATGTTAATGATTTACTCTTAACGTTGGATGTTGGTTTGAGACTGGAGCGAGGGCCAGGGTATCCTCAAGATCCTCCCAGAAAAGGTCGTCTCTTCAAATTAACTTCATCCTGACATACCTAACTTTCTTATCCTCAACCTAATAGTAATAGTCAAAAATTTTCTCCATCTGACATAACCAATCAGTGAAACCCCATGGGTCTCGAAAACCATCAAAGTTGGGTACTTTTATCTTTTCCTTGGACATCCTATCATCATAATCTTTGGGCCATTGTGATTATAGTGACCATGCTCAAAGCTTGGACCCCTATTAAAGTGACCGTGATGATTGTGTCTAAGCATGTTATTTCCTCCTATGTGGGACATCTCACCTTCATGGTTATTGCTCTCTTTTTGAGATGCTTCAACTAGCTCTACCTTCTCTAGTAAGGCTTAGATGGTTTTTGCTAGGCCCTCAATGGTTTGCTCTAAGGAAGACTTAGGTTCAAAAGTGGATTGATGTTCAAGGTTTGACATGATGCAACCACTATGTAGATGCATGCACTAGTACATTTATGAATGCAATTGAGATTCAGAAAAATTTTCAAGTAATTAATTCTCAATATAAAATTAATGTCAAGCAAATGTGCATGTAGAGACTAAGTCAATGAATCAAAGGGATAAATGCTGTCAAGTAGTGATAGTGTTCACAATATTGAGAGATAGCTCAAATGAAATTCAACTTCCAATAAGCTCCACAATTAATTATGAGAATCAGTACTTCAAAGAGATTGGTGCAAAGTTTTGTTTTTTGTTTTTTTATGATAGGCACTGAAAGAAGGAACTAATAATAAAAACAACTAACTTGAGCACAAAATGGGTAGGCCAAAGGAGTTATGGTGGAATATGCACATAAAAATATAAAGATGATATCTTAATGAAACAAAATTGAGCCACCAAAGAAGAGTAAGAAACCGTAGCCCTATGTGGGCCAACTTACTGCACTGGGATGACACGGCTTGGCTCCTCAAGTGAGTGGGTCTGTTTGGACGAAGTGGGATTGTGCATGTGCAACTTAAGAGTCCAATACCCGAAATGGGCTGTCACATATAATACCTTCTCACTTTCTTTCTTTTGTTTTCTTTTGTTTTGATTTTTTTTTAATGAGAAATAATAAAATACACAATACAAATACGAAAGAGATTGAAAGAAACAACAGAAACTCAAAGATAACCCAACAAAACTCAAAATTCCGTTTGGTACATAAACTTAAACACATGTTTTCAGTTTTTAAACAACATTACGCGTATTTTCACATTCTTTTTCATCTACACGTATTTCCAAAAAAACTGAAAATTGTTGTTTAAACACACGTACCAAATGGGCCTTAAAACTCTCTGCAATGGTCTTGTTGGGGATTGATGGCTGGTGGCGGTACGAAGGCGGGGAAGATAGTGGTAGCGTGAAACAAAGGAGACAGGTGGTAGCTTGTCTCGGGGCTTGGCAGTGGTGGCAATTCGACGATCTTAGCAGCGGTGAGTTGAGGTTGATGGTGGATCTCGGTGTCTGGTGAGCTGATGGGTCTTGTGTGGGTTTTTTTTTTTTTTTTTTTTTGTTGTTGTTGGCTTGTGGTTTGTGGGTTATGTGATCATAGGTGCCTAGGCAGGCACAGATGATGGTCACATGCTTGGAAGGAGTAGCTGGCTTCTCTGTTGGCTTGGGGATGACAAATTCATGTGGATAAAAGGGGTATATACAGACTGGGACTGGTTTGGGATTATTTAAGATCTCATAGGATAGGAACTTGAAGGGTAACATCATATTTGGTTGGTTTGTTCTTTGATGGTTTTGTTTCTTCAAGTGGTTGTCTACGGTTGTGTAGCATGGAATATAAGTCTGCTTTGATACCAGAATTAATGCAGGACAACCACACTATATCATTGATAAAATTAAACAACAGCAAACAAAAGAAAAAACCCTAGGAGTTAGCATCTAGGGGTTGCTTGAAATCAGTACCAAGCAGCAAAATTGGAGTCGGCACTAGTGTAAAAAAAACACGTTTATTATAATTCTTAAAATGTCTTACAATAATAAGACAAAGTGCTTAAATAGCAAACAACAAAATGCATAAAGAAAATCTAATTATTTAAGGATTGAGCTTGCTTAATCTTCAGGCCCAATTGCTATTAGGCTCCATCCATAAAGCCACCGGTTGGGCCATCTTCTTTTTGCTTTTCTGCCCATGCGTGCGCATAATTGGAGGCCTGTACCTTATGTCAACACCATCGGACTTCAATCAACTCTTGACAAGTCCAAAGTTACCATTAATTATATAACATGTACCACTATGCAAATATAATTGCATTCTAGGCCTTATTAATTAATTTTATTCCAAGACTTTAATATAATATTATTTGACCCTTTCATGAAACATTTGTAGTGAACAAAGTCATAATAAACTGTTACTTTGTAAATCACTATTTTATCCCTTAAGTCCTCGGTTTAAATTAGTTATTCATATATTTTATGAAATCTAATTTCATTAAATAAACTTTAGTAGCTTTTTATTAAAATGGTTGGGCCCAGCATCTTGAATAACCAGTTCCTATTAAATTTATCTCAATTAGATATTTCATGTCTTTATAGATAGAGATTATGGATTCTATCTTGAGAATGTGTTTTTCCAACACCACGTGCGGTTACCTAACATATTGAGATTTTCACTCATGTTTTTCTGTACATATTCCTGTATGTATATTCCTGTTTTCTGTACATATTTTTTCTGGCTACTTCATGCTTTTAATAAATTACTCTTCTCTTAATACAGTTTTTCTTACCTATAAAAAAAAATCAATAACTATTCTCAGTAATAATTCAAAATCTAAAGCCTCCTAACAAGATATATTAAAATGAAATAAAACCCAATTATGAGCGATCTCATGAGTTAAATAACCTTATATCAGGGTTTCCAAATATTAACTTATTCATTGACCCCCAGGAAATTGCTAATAAAATTTTTGGCCCAATCTAATAAACCTTTTTTTTTTTGGTTCAGATACTACAGGCAATTTGGTACTTGGTAGTTATTTGGCTTTTGATTAATTTGTGCTGAGAAATATATGATATTTCTATAGTTAGTAGAGATAAAGGGTACAAAAGTTGTATTATTTCAAATTTCTCTCATTTTCTATAATGATTTTAATTATCTTTGATATATAACATCATCGCTACTTGCAATTTTTCACCTTAATTATTATTATTATTATTATTATTATTATTATTATTAGAAAGTATAAAAATACGATCTTCGATCCTATCCATGAGACTCTCACAAATCCTATGTAGGGTTCCAGATTTTAACAACCGTACTTACAACGAGGTACATGGATGGCTTAATTCTGAAATCTTTCTATTGTGAGGGAATAATAAAAATTAAAAAGAAAAAAAGAGAGAGCTAATGATGTCTTTTCCTTTTTTCTTCATTTCTTTCTATTATGGGTTAAATTAAATCAATTGAGAATTAATAGAAGATAAAAAAAAAAATGCTCCTTTTTTTAAACTGTCCAGTATTTTTTCAGTGCTTAATATGCTCCGAGATTGCAAATTCTCACAATAAGTTCCTCTTTAGCCCACCTGCAGTTGACTAGGAGATAGAAAACCCATGATACAAAATGATGATAATGAAAGAATTATAAAATTAGAATCCTTCAATGATTTGGTGTGTTACATTGAAGTAAAATTGTTTGAATTTGGGCATCACTTTTTGGTGGTACCAGGTGGCTTGTTGACAATGGTAGTTTAATCAATAGCATAACCCAACTTTGAAAACGCTGGTCCAATTGGATTGTGGTCCCATGCTCATATATGTTCTCCTAAGTTCACTGCAGAATTGATTATTGTCCTGGTTGAAGCAGAAATTTCTTCAAAGTTTCTGTTTGAAACTACTGGGAAGAAGATTGAAATTTTGTTAGAATATTAAAAGAATTTTTTTTTTTTTTTTCATAATATGAATGCTTTCTATAATACTTTTTCTGTTGGCTAGATGTTGTAATTGATAGTTTTGCTCTCGCTACCTTTCCAGCAAACATGATGTGGATCTAGGAGCCCTTTCTGGATTGGACAATTTAGACAATCAGAATATATCCTCTTCTCTTGATGTAAGGGAACAGAGAAGGGAGAAAACTGCTCCAGAAATTCCTAAAATTTTGGTCTCACATGAGGAGGTTGGGAAAAGGAAAAGAGGAAGACCTGCTGGTTGTACAAGCAATAGAAAAGGAAAACCAACTGTGGCACAAGCTCGAAGAACACGAGCATGTACTGGAAAGAAGCCTGCTAAAATATGTGATAATGAATCAGATGAAAGTGGATCTCACGACGAGAAGACTAGCAGGGAAGAAATCAAAATTAGAGAAGGAAATCATGAAATGTCATGTAAGGAAAGTTCAGAAATCCAAGAGACTAAAATGGTCCAAGATTCTGAATCATCGTATAGAGGCAAGGCAGCTGAGGAAGTTGAAAAAGATGTTAGATATGAAGAGTACAATATAGTTCCTAATATTGAACTGATTGAAACACATAGAAGCCAAGACAGTGAGAGGCCTGAAAAATTCGAAGTTATGATCGATCCTGTTCAAGCCATGTTGTTGGACATGATTCCGAGCCTTGGAGTGAAGAAAATTGAGACTACAGATACAATTCTTGAAGACGAGAAACTGCTCTTGGATCCCAATGCAGAGCCTACAAAGAAAAAGAAAGTCAGCTACAAGGACGTTGCTGGTGAGCTCCTGAAGGATTGGTAATATCTTATATCTGTGTTGGCTGTAAGTTTTGTATCAAATGTCTGTTGCAGAGTGAGATAGGGTTGGGGAACAAACTAGCTTTTCAGTAAGCTTGTTTTGTGCTTGTGTACTATTTGCAAAATTCTTGTTTTGTTCTCTTGTACTATTTGCAAAATTCTTGTCAGATGCAGGCGCCATAATTAGTCAGTCAGTGGAGAAGTAGATGATAGTATCTGTTCAAAATAAATTATTTTTTTGTCAGTTGTTGGTTTGGTCTGAACACATTTCATTTATGGGTACGCCCCTAACATCGTCCAGCAACGTATTGAAGGACCAATAGTTTATACCACATGATTTGTTCCTCCAGATCTTTTGGTTGATGTGAGCCACAATTCAAAAGGAGCGTATGGAAGTGTTTCTAACTTTCTATTGATTTTTACATAGAAACATATAATTAATGTTGTTATTGCTGTTATGTTGATGATCTTACTGCAAAGCAAAGTGGATTAAAACGTTGGGCTTTCAAAATATGTACTTCGTTAATGGTGCTTCAACTGTTATGTGATTAGGAAACACTGAGAATACAAGGGTTACGTGATTCAGCCTTGTCGTTATACGTCCACGAAGGCCTTAAGGGCTACATCTTTATTGTATAAAAGTGTAGTACAATAACTAGTATTACAATGAACCATAACATGAATAATATAGGCAACTTAAACCTTAGACTACTAGAATATAGTAGATATGGGCTTGGGCTTATTACATTGGCTAATATATATTTAACACTCTCAAACTCAAGGCAGAAACTTGATGAAGGTTTAAGGTTAGATAAGCATGAGAAGATCCCTTGAAGATGCCTTGAATTCACCTTTGAAGAAATCACGATGAAGAATGTGCCAATTGACTGCTTTCGAAGCTTCAAATGAAGAAACAAAGTCCAAAATTGGAATCTACACTAAAAAATGAGCAAGACATGTCATTTCAGAAATTTTGATCTTTTGTCAATGGTCAATGCAAAGGTCAAAGTCAAAGGGCAAAAGTCAAAGTCAACGGGGCAGTCACGGGTTAGATCCAGGATATACGGGTTAGGTTGGTCCAAGTCAGCAAGGTTAAAGATGATGCGATGCTGACGTGGCAACTAACATGCCTAGGGCTAATGTGGCTCTTGATGATGTCATCAGATGATGTATTTCTTCAGCACGTGTATGGCGTATGATGGGCAACAACGCGTGGTGAGAAATCCAGGTGGTGCGTGTGAGCGCATGCCCTAATTTACAAGCTACATAAAAAAAATTACAAAGCTTTGTTTCTTAGTTACAATTTATTAATAATAAAGGCTATTTTACGAACCTAAGACCTAGATTTGGGGGCTAAGTTATAGGATCGGAATATGTAGTTTGGGTGTAAGAGCTCGCGATGCGTTTTTGGTGTTCTCGTGGGAAGTACGCATTGGCATAGGGTGGATCAGGCAGAGGATATAAATGGAGTCGCCACCTAGATTAGGTCTAAGAACCATATATATAATGCCATTTATGGAATGATTGATCTTTACCAGAGTACGTGTCCGGAGTTTAGGTATGGGGATGGGAAGGTGTTAGGCACTTAACTTCATCCGGCCCGTAGGTCGGCCTCCACTTATTGTGTTCCAAATCCTAATCCCATCAAAGAGTCTTCTAATATGTTATTCTAAACTCATACATACTCGAACATCCATCTAAAACACACAAACATTGACATTCATAATTATCTAAAGGCAGCAAGTATATCACAAAGCAGCAACATCAATATGGGATAACATCAAGCATACTTGAGCATTCAAAATAGCATCATGGTATTCATTAAT
This sequence comes from Lithocarpus polystachyus, assembly GCA_033629205.1. Lineage (NCBI taxonomy): Eukaryota > Viridiplantae > Streptophyta > Magnoliopsida > Fagales > Fagaceae > Lithocarpus > Lithocarpus polystachyus. The sequence goes on from CM066163.1 coordinate 51,411,751, forward strand.
CAAAAAGGCCAATCATCATGTTCAAAGATGCATGTTCATATTTATATGCATGACTTACCTTCACTTACCTTACTACACCATAACATCTCAGCACTTATGTATCAATGCATGTTCATGTTCATATGTATGTTTATTGCATTCAAGAAAAGCAAGAATCCTAATCATTCATCTATCAATTAAACAAAACAAAGCATGTGAAACTTGATTGTAGGACTTAAACATATGAAACCAGACTAAACAAAAGCTAAACATGTGAAAGAAAGTAAGCAAAAATTAAAGAAACTTGAATCTAAGTTTCTGGGCATGAGTATGTGTACGCATATTAGGGGTGTGCAGAAAACCCACCGACCCGCCAAACCCGACCCGACCCAACCCAACCCGCCGGGTTGGGTCAGTTTTTTAGGCCTGGTGGGTTGGGTTGGGTTACAAAAAATTATTTCATAGCGGGTCGGGTTGGGTTTGGGTCATAAAATTACAAACCCGCCAAACCCGACCCGACCCACCCATATTTAATATATATTTAAAATATATTATATATTTAAAATATATTATATATTTAATAAAAAAAAAATTTGTTAGACATATTTATCCCATTTAGACATATTTTGTTTACAACTGAGTTCGAATATTAGTTTATATATTAATGTATATTTTGTTTATCAACTCAGGTGGCAAGTGTAATATATTTTTGTATGCTCAATTTAATAATAATAGTAATAAAATAAAAAAATTGTTCAACCCATGGGTTCAACCCGACCCAACCCGACCCATGTGGGTTGGGTTGGGTTGGGTTAGACATATGTGATGGGTTGGGTTGGGTCGAATTTTTTTTGACCCACTATGGTGGGTTGGGTCAAAAAATTCCCTCAACCCGACCCAACCCGACCCATGCACACCCCTAACGCATATATAGGGAGTGCGCATGCATTCGCGTTGTATGCGTACGCATGCATGAAACATGTTCACGCATACACGCCTAGAAACTTAAACCCAGAAATACAAGAAAACTAAATCAAAGCAAAAAATTTAACACCCTATCATGCTTCTAATATGAACGCGAAATAAAACTAGACTAGAACAAGTATATCAAAGCATTAAAACATGGAAGTAAACAAACAAACAAAGAAGAAGTGAAGAGACAAAGTTGAACCTTTATTTCTACAGAATAACTCTCTAGAGCTTTGATTTGACCGTTCTCCTCAGTTAATCTAATCAAGAACAAAACCAAGAAAGTTAGTAAACTTTAGAACTCGAAGGCCAAGACCAAGATAGGTCTCAACCAAGTAAAACTTGACTTGAAAATGTTTTAGTATAAAAACTCCCTATTTGATTCTCTATTTTCTAGTGAATTTTGTATATTCCATCCTACTTTGTAAAAGTTCCTTTTTAGGCTTTTTACAGTGATTATAGAAGGGTGTAGGGCTACTCCTAGACAATGTGAGATTCACTCTTCATGAATTTATGTCCAAAAACTTTCCTTACTGGTATTCTGGAATTCTAGATGCGTGCGCATACTCGAGGCATGTGTGCATATGCCCTAAGTATGTGTACACATACTTCAAGCGTGCTTGCGCATTCGTGTGTATGTGTAAGCATGCTTAGGGTTTTTCTTGCACTTTTTTTTTCCCAAAAATAATCTCTCAAGTCAAATTTCACAAGATTGAGCCTTATATCAACTTTGGGCCTCCGAGTGATGTCATCATTGGGGAACGGAGGCTTGGGTCATAAGGGGTACAAAATGAGGTGTCCCTAGTTGCCCTTCTTTTGATTCGTAAGCTTCGTTAGAGGAATCAATAGGAAAAGAGACAAAAGATTTTGTTTCAATATACGACTCGAGCTCAACCCACGCACATGGCAAACAATACACATACATGGGGCAGGGTGCAACTCCAAAGAGTTGTGTGGGATTCGTACGCCAAAAGTCCCACGGGTGTTACTCGAGAAATGAGCAATGACAGGTTCTTTATCCCAGAACTTGGTTTGCCAATTTTCAAGCAAAAGGCGAGTAACTCAATATCCTGGAGTCACCAAAAAAGAAAAACAAACATGGCCAACGACCTCAACCATCAACCAAACAAACAAAGTGTTGTTTCGAGCTTAAAGGATACATATCTGTGGTGTCCATTTGTGGCTCTTGCTTCAAACTTATTCGAGTGGCTTTCACTTGTGGGTGGATTTTGCCTTTGTCTCAATCTCTTCTATTCTGGGTGGCTCACACCTCTGTCTCAACCTCTTCTGTTCATGGTGGCTCATGCCTCTGTCTAGGTGTACATGTTTAGTTCCAAGGAGGATATGTACTAAAGTTTTGTAGTCATTAATTTTGATATCAAACATTCTGAGAACTTATGCCTGCATGTTCAATTCCCAAAATATGTACAAAAAGTTTGATGCTTCCTTATGGTGATGGTAGTGTTCTCACGATCCTGATGAAAAATTCTCTTAAGGGGTTTTCCAAACATTCTTGGGATTTCTTGTAATTTCTGGATTGCTTCACTCATTGAGGAGTTTCTTGGTGATTTTCGACCCACAGGGGAGTTTTCGGCATTCCTAGACTTGTTGGGCCCTTAATGTAATTTTGAATTTTCCAAACCCACCGAGGGGTATTTTTGTAACTTCTTGATATTTGGGGGCAATCTAGTAATTTCTGATGTTCCTTGAACCATTGAAGATGAAGGTCCACTGGGGTGTCTTTGTGATTTTTTGTCCTTCGAAAAAAAAAATTGTGATTAAACTACACGTAGTTTAGCAATATGGCCTAAACTACACATAGTTTAGCCATTGGGTGCCTTTCCCGCCTCTTCATTTTTCTAATGGTTACCGACCATTTCTTTTTCTTCTTTTTCTTTTCATCTTTTTCATTTCTTCATTTCTTCTCTGACTCTCCAACTCCTTCTCTTTCTCTACAGAACCTCTGCTTCTCTCTCATTTCTTCATTCCCTCCTCAAATTTGAAATCTCTCTTTCTCCAAGTTCTCTCCAAGACATCAATGGCTTCAAAAACTTAAAAAGCTTCCTACACCATTTCTGGAAATATCTTTAATCTCGCCCGTTGGATTGGTGCCATAAGGCTGAACAAGTCTCCCCCATTGCTCTATGGGCCAGAGGAACATCTCTTAGAAAATGCATGGCTCGGATTTGTAAGTTTTCCAAACTTTTCTCATTTTCAAGTGTCACTCCGATCTTCAATTTTAATATGTTTTTAGACTTGTAAATGCTTGGGTTTTGCTGTGGGAAGGGTTTAGATGAAAACCTGATGCCTTTAGAGGGGTGGGAACATGCTTATGATGAGTTTTAATTTAAAGGAGGCCGAAAACAGAACACGTTCTAATTTCATCCATGCGTGCGCATACTTAGTGTGTGCATGCGCATGCTCAGGGTATGCGTGCATGTACACTATGTATGTGTGTACACTTGTAGTACACATACACATACTCATAGTATGCGCACGCATGCTTGGGCCTACAAACATAATTTTTTGCCCAGAACATGCTGTATCGCTTTTCTTTCACTTATTATTTTTTCCAATATGATCATTATGCTTTTAACTTTATCTTTTTAGGTTTTGTGACCATATTCGAGTAGGGGTAAGTCCAAATCCCTATTTGATTGGCATCGGTCTTTGATAGCCGAGACGAGGGCCTTGGTAGAGGCGGCCAATTTGAGGCCACTCATGTGCCTTTTTCCAGAGAGCTTGGCCAGTAGTGTGCTGGTCCAGGCACTAGCTAAGAGGTGGTGGGACATTACCCACACTTTTCACATTACTGAGTGGGAGACGACTGTGACTCCCCACGACTTCCACTAGATGAATGGCTTAAGATCCCACGGGCCCATCATTAACTTAGAAGGTAAGTTAGGTGTGGAGCTTGGCCTAGACCTATTAGGGCGTGCTTACCCTAGTGAGTATGTCTGTTACACCGATTTGGAGGCGAACTTCAAGTGACTCCCTAGGACCAAGCTCAAATGGCTAGGGGTCAGACAGTGTCCTTGAGGTGGTTGGCTCTCTTCCGCAACTTTGAGGATGCTCGAAGGGCAAATTGGGGGCATGCTTTCCTTGCCTACTTTATTCAGTCAGGGACACACTGAGTTGGAGGACTCTGCGCTAACTAGAAGGGCTTTGGAAGCTCCCTGAGGTTAGATTCTCTCTCTTTACTTCTCTTTGTAGTCTTACAAAATGTACTTCATACTCTTGCAAACCGTATTTGTTCCCTATATCTGAACTACTATTTTGGACTTGCAAACTGTATTTGTGCTCTATTTCTTGCAAACTATTCTTAACTAACAAAATAGTAACTATGTTCTTTTCTTGCAAATTGTTCTTAACTTGCAAATTGTATGTGTACTTTATTTCTTGCAAACTGTTCCTAACTTGCAAACTATATCAATCCTCCCTTCTTCATGCTTACCCCTCTTTCTATGACCGAGGCTGAGTATCGGACCTGGAAAGACGGCTTCAACCACACCGATTGCCTTTTGGAGGACCAGGACTATGATGAGTTTAGCAAGGGTCACCTCATGCCTCCTTTTGGTGCTACAGTATGTAACTTTTTTCATCATCTCTTTCTTTTCTCTTGTCTTATATGTCATGTCCTATATGTGTTAACATTAGTATGTATAGGGTGGTGCCAATCCAGTTGATGGACGTTCTATTGACCCTCATCATCTACCTTGGTCGGTCTATGCTTATGGCCTGGATAGGGTTCCTCCAGAGCGTCCTATGGAGCATAACCTTAATGTCATGGGTTATCCATTCCCTGAGGAGACACGAGATGTGAGTTTCTTTATCCTTATCCTTTGCATTTTTCCTTCCACATTTTCTTAGCTCATTCTAACATGGTCTTTTTGTACAAAACATTAGCCTACTATAGCTGAGTATGAGGACCTAATTTGGCTAGCTAGATACCTCAAGCTAAAGGTGACAGAGTATTCTAGGCAGCCCTATGGTCCTGGTGGGTATGCCCAAGGCCCAGATGGTGATGATGATGATGATCTTGAAGCGACTCCGAGGGTCTAGCCAAGGAAGAGGCATTATCAGCGATGATCTTGCAGATAGACGGACAAATTGACACATTTCCAAATTTATTTTCTTTTTCTTTTTCTTTTAGCATTTATTTCTCATACTTTTATTTTATTTTAGACATTAGGTTGTATTTAAGAACATCTTTATATTTTCTGCTTTATTTTAGAACATGTACATATTTACAACTTATGGGAGTTTTGGAATGTATGCATGCTTTACACTTTTCCTCATCTTTTCTCTTCTTTTCCTTTTTCTTTCTTTCTTCTACACTATTGGATGAAATTCTGAGTCTAAATATGCCTTTGGGCAATCCTATTGGCTATAGGAGACATAAAAGGGGTCCTTATTGTAGGAACCACACTCCAAAAAGGAAAAGGAATCCAAAAACCCTAGAAACCATGCACACGCATACTTCTGCGTGTATACACCCATACTTGGACTGTGCATATCCAAACTTAGACTATTTGCACTTATAATTGTAGGCAAAAAGCCCTAGCCAAAATTTTTCACTATAAAACATTCGTAAGATGTCTCTAAACCCTCACAGAACGTATTTCAAGCCTAGGAGACAATCTTTAAGGTTCCCAATGGTAGAATTCTCTCCACTTAAGGTCTCTTTGTGGGTTAACAAGCTCAATCTCGACTTCAAGGATACCTTCATCCCTTTCGACCTCTCTTACATCTCTCACATCCACCAAATCAAGGTAGATGAGCCTCTTTTGCATACTTCCATTGAGTTCTAGATTCCTACCAGCCATGTCTTTCAATTCAATGGCGTTGAGTTGTGCCCCACTATTGAAGAATTTGGTGTAATCATGGGTGAGTGTGAATTTGGTGCCATCATTCTCCCTCTTGAGGAGAATCTTTCTGAACTAACTCACCAACTTTTGGGAATTCATTTATCCATGGCTAAAAGGTGGTGCAAGTCCAAAAAGCTGAATGTCTCTATGGTTTTCAAATATTTCTTTAAAAAGAATTTTCCTTTAATAGGAACGGAGTGTTCTCATCATCTCAACGCTCTCTGTCTTTGCATTCTTGCAAGGTTTTTCCTAGTGCATGAAACATCTTGAGTGGATCTTGGAATTTTTCATGTAGACAAGAACTTGGGAAGTGGGAGCCTAGTGGCCATCATCTTAGCTGAACCCCTCAATGGTTTGGATGCCATTCATAGGGAGGAAGAAAATTTCTTTGCGGGGATCCCTAAAACCCAAATGTATGATCCCTAATTTTTGCCTAAGTTTTCTCTACCTAGCGAGATTCCTCTAATTTTTGCATGGATTGCCTTTTGGTTTTCAACCCATCAAGGCTTCTTATACCGTCTTTGAACATCTCTCTCTTTTTTCTATTTTTCTTTATCTCTCATTTTTCCACTCAACCCTTATGCTCTCTTTTTCTCTCCCTCGGATATGGTTGTATGAGAAGCTTAATTTGATTCATCCTCCACTTGTTTCATTCAATTGGTATTAACCGAAGCATTATTGAGATCACAAGGTCAAAGAGATGGAACTCGCTGCACTTATGGAACTCTTGAAACATCTTACCCCGACGGACTTCCAATGGGTGGTTGAATGGTGACGCATCAAGGCCATGACTAACTATGATTTCAATGAAAATTGTGTCATCTTGGCTGGGCTTCGCCATTGCTCTTACTATCCCACATGTCGTATTGCATGGCAATTTGATGATCGTCAAGGTATGCCTTGTGACAATGGCTTTTACCATACATTAGCACTTACTACAAGGTTTTTAGGTAGGCTCTCTAAAACTTAGCCTCAAAAGGCAATGAACAAAGAAATCCACTTTCCTTAATTCCTCATTCCTACTTTAGGATACAAAGGCTGGTTATCCACAAATATGAGAGCAATTAATAGGGAAGAAAATGATCACAAGAAATTTGACAAAAGAAAGAGGACTGAGTGAGTACCTTGATATGCCCTAAATTTTGTTTTTCTGCACTTTTATGATTCCATGTCTTTTCATTTGAGTTAATAAAGGATTAGAATGTTCCAAATCCCCTATGAAAACAATTCATCTTCTTTTAATTTGTGCAATGAGAGAATCCGTCATTTACTATCTTTGCATATTGTCTTTATTTTCTTTTCTTTTTCTTTGCCATGTAATTTTTGTCATGAAGTCCTTGTGGGAATTTTCATCATGCCCATGGTATTTTCCCCTAATTTTTTCCAGATCACCCTTGCAAGTTTTCAACCTAGAGGGTTTTCACTGCCCTAACTTATACTTAGGCCATCCTTTCGGGTTTTAAACTTAGCGGTCTTTTTCTTTTCTATTCTTTTCAAGGGTCATACTTTCATAGTCTATCCATGCTGATTAGTTAGAACATCTCTTCTCCATCCAAATCAGTAATTTTCATAGTACCTCCTGACATGATCCTCTCGATGACAAAGGGTTTGGGCCATCTTGGCTTCATCTTGGCCCTAGGGTCAAAAATTTCTCCTCTAAGCTCCTTTAGAACTTGGTCTCTCAGTTTTAGATTTCTTGACTTGACTTTCTTGTTAAATTCTCTTGCAATTCTCTTCTCATAACCTTGTACATGGTACATGGCTCGCATACTCTTATCATCTATCAAGGCCAATTGTTCATATCTTTCGCTCATTCAATCTCCTTCTAAGGCTTTGGTTTCTTCTAATACTCTCAAAGATTGTATCTCCATCTCAATGGGAAGCACCACCTCACTCCCATATACCAAAGAATAGGGGGTTGCCCTAGTTGATGCTTGAATAGAAGTCCTATAGCCCCATAAAGCAAATGGAAGCTTTCCGGTCCAATCCTTGTTTGTTACCACCATCTTGGCTATGATATTCTTGATATTCTTGTTGGTTGCTTCTACAAACCCATTAGTAACCGGTCTATATGGCGAAGGCTTGTAATGCTTAATCTTGTACAATTTATGATCCTTAAGACTTCTCCTTCAAAGTGGGACCCATTATCAGAGATGATCTCTTGTGGTACCATAAATTGGCAAATGATGTTGTTTTCTATAAATCAGGCCACATGCTTGGCTTTCAAAACAGAAAGCCCAAATCCATATAGGGTCCACTTTAGCTTTCAAAACTGAAAGCTCATCGAAAATTTTTCAACCTAGGAATGACCCTTGCACAAGCATATGAAAACTTGTCCTCCAAAGGATTTCTCAAGCCTTTAGACCCTACACCTATGTCTAATTCTGTACCTCCTACTTGGAACTTCAATGAATATTGTCACTCCCATCAGAAATATGGCTATAAGACTGACAATTACTTCCGCCTTAAGCATGAGATACAAGACTTGATAGATAATGGAACTCTCCCAAATCCAAACATCATCACCAAGCCTAACATTAGGAAGAACCCCTTACCTGATTATCACCGAGCTACTCCCTCATATCAAAATCATGTTGAGGTCGAAAGGATTGATTGGGATTGTTCTAAGTTGATAAAGGTTGTAGGGATTAACATGGTCGAAATTCAAGGAATTTGGGACGGAAAATATGAGAATTTGAAAAGTGCCATAGCCATTTGAGGAATTGTCCCTAAAGGGATGTCCAAATTGAAGAAAAGAATCAAAGAGGATGATGTGGCCAACGTCACTATGAGTGGAAAATATTACAAGCCATCCTTTTTGGGGAAAAATCACCCTGGTAGAAAATTAGGAGAGGAATCGAGGCCAATTGGACTCAATGGGAATGAGAAGAAAAAGGAGGGTTATGAACATTGACATGACCAGAAACAGGTTCTTGCGGTCTTTAAATGGAAGAAACAATCAAGCACTAAGATGCGTTAAAATTTTGTTAGAACAAAATCCTATATAATTGTTGGCATCTTATGGCTAGATTTCTGGTGGAAGTGACAATATTCATTGAGGTTCCAAGTAGGAGACACAGGAGTAGGCATAGGAGTAGGATCTAGAGGTTTAAGGTCCTTTGGAGGTCAAATTCTCATATGCTTGAGTAGGGGTCATTCCTAGGTCAGAAAATTCTCGACGAGCCTTCTTTGAGAAACTTTGGTAAGCTATAGGTTGTCTGGTGATGCGAAAAGCAAGTGTGGCTCGTCCTTAGTAAGCCGTCCGTAGAATGTAAGCTTGTCCTTGAGTAGTCGTCCATAGGATGTAAAGCACCATGGTAACTAAACCTATTACTCAGCCACTATCATTCATGTGTTCTTAAGAAGAACTCGTCAGGCCATAGCAAAGTCGTCCAAATATGGATGACTCTCAACACAAAGTCCGTCTACATGAGCTTGTGAACCGAACCACGTGGTGAGATCCCAATGCATCATTGTAACCTCCTGTCAAACACTTAACTTCCAATAGCAGTTACAGAAGATGAAGGTAAATATCTTAACTTCCATAGCGGTTAAAAGAAGTGAGTGTAAAACTTCCGACCTCCACAAATATAGGAGATGTTACTAAATAAGTAACCACTTGTAACATGCACTATAAATACTCATTTACGACAAGAAATGGTACGTCTGAAAAACTTCCAAATAAATTGGAATTCCATAATTTGAGAGATATACTGATTTTATCATCGGAGGTTTCTTAGCCAGTCCTCCCCAATCACCTTTGATCATGTGTTCATCCTTTTAGGTTTCCTAAGTGATTCTCTTGCCATCAAAGCCGAAGCATTCAGTCTACTGATTTTACTTTGTATCATCAGTTGGTGCCGTCTGTAGGAAACGTTGATCGTGTTTTATGGTTTGTCTTCCTCAGACAAAAGGCTGTATGGTTCAGACAAGATCAAGGGCTACTAGCCTAGGCCACCAAGAGAGTAGGGATGCCTCTAGTAATCCCCACCGTGATAGACAATTAGTGCCTGTCACGTAACCGCCTTCCATTCAACATATACAGTCCATGGTAGCCGCCATGGCAGAATTAACCCGTCAAAATCAGGAGTTAACTAGGGAAATCAGTCTGTGAAGGCAGCACCATGAAAGGTACGAGGAAGGACAAGCCCAAAGTCAGGAAGGTAGGGGGAATGTTGAGCCTAAAAGCCAGTCAAGAGGTATCGCTTCACAAATGGTGCCGCACTTGGAAAGGGAGATGGACCAAATAAGGAAGGTTATGGACAAGATGAGGGAGAACTTAAGAAGGGCGAATCCCGTAGAGGATTTAGTTCATCAAACGGGCTTCCATCAACGGGTACCCTTTGGCTCTAAAATTCAAGATGCCTTCCTTGGACTTGTATGATGGATCGCGTGATCCCTTTGATCATATTGCTACTTTCAAGACTACGATGCATCTACAAGGGTTTTCAGATGAAATTATGTGTAGGGCCTTTCCAACTACCCTTAAGGGACCAGAACAAGTATGATTTAGCAAGATACCTCCGAACACTGTAAGTTCTTTCGAAGAATTGAGTAAATTGTTTGTCAACAATTTTATTGGAGGACAAAGGCACAAGCGCTCTTCGTCTAGTTTACTAACCATAGAGCAAGGGAAAAATGAAAGCTTACGGTCCTTCATTACTCGTTTCAACAGAGAAGCCCTAACGTTAGACGAGATGGATGACAAGTTGCTACTGGCAGCCTTTCATAATGGGGTTAACTCTGATCAATTCATCTATAAGCTCTATGAGCAAGAGCCACAGACCATGGCTGAACTCGTCCATTCAACCTAAAAACTTCATGAATGCAGAAGATGCAATTATAGTTAAGAAAAGGAAAAGAGCTGAACGTATGGAAGCAGATCTCACACGTCATTTTGAGCAGGGTCCTCCTTTGAAAAAGGCAAGGACGGGAGAGATAAAAGATCGAGGCAACAAGAAGACAGGCTCTTCGGCATGGAGTCAAGCAATATACACCTTTGAACATGCCACTTGAACAAGTGCTTATGCAAATCAAGGATGATCCTTCATTGAGGTGGCCCGAAAAAATGAGGGAGATCCCAACAAGCGCAATACGAATAAGTATTGCCGCTTCCATAGAGACCATGGGCATGATACGGACGAGTGTTTTGATTTGAAGCAGCAGATAGGAAATCTCATCAGGAAAGGGAAGTTGAGGAACTTCCTTGGACAAGACCACAAAGATGAGAAGTTGAAAGCAAAGTTGGAAGAGCCGTCAAGACCACCGCTCAGAGAAATAAGAATCATCATAGGGGGGACTTCAACAGGACAGTCTTCCAAGTCAAGGAAGACGTACCTAAAGGTAATGCAAAACGTCTAGCTTTCAAGATGATCCCCAAGGACGAGGACCACGGACGAGCAAGCTATTACATTCACGGATGAAGATGCTGAAAGGGTCCACCACCCCACATAATGACGCGATTGTCATTACTTTGCTTATTGCTGATTATACAACTAGAAGAGTGTTAGTGGACAATGGCAATTTGGCATATATTTTGTATTACCCTGCTTTCTAGCAAATAAGGCTTGGACGAGACCGACTTTGTCCAGTGAACTCACCCTTGGTGGGATTTGGAGGTATAAGGGTATAACTCATGGGTACTGTTACGTTGTCTGTGGTGGTAGGAACATATCCGTGACAAATAACCAAGGAAATGAACTTTCTTGTGGTAGATTGTTCGTCATCATACAATGCCATCGTTGGGAGACCAACTTTGAATAGTTGGAAGGCAGTAACGTCTACATACCACCTGTCAGTCAAGTTCCTTACAGAGTACAGGATAGGACAAGTCCAAGGGGACCAGTTAACAGCGAGAGTGTTACTCAGCCACGTTGGCTATGGACGAGCAAGTTCAGACAATGAGCATTAAGGAAAGAAGAGTTGTTGTAAAGCCCACTGAAGTACTGGAAGATATTCCTTTGGATGAGGGTAATCCACAGAAGTTTACTAGAATTGGGACAAGCATGAAGGAAAAGACAAAGCAAGACCTCGTCCACTTCTTAAGGAAGAATCTTAATGTTTTTTCATGAAGTCATGAAGACATGCTGGGAATTGACTCAAGTGTCATCACTCATCAGCTGAATGTGTACCCGTCCTAGAAGCCTGTTCGTCAGAAGAAAAGGGTCTTTGCTCCTAAGCAAGACAATGCTATTAAGGAAGAGGTCCAAAAGTTAACTGCAGCGCAATTTATTCAGGAAGTCTATTACTCGGATTGGTTAGCTAATGTGGTAATGGTTAAGAAGGCAAATGGCAAGTGAAGAAAGTGTGTAGACTTCACTGATTTGAATAAGGCTTGCCCCAAGGATAGTTATCCTTTGCCGCGTATTGATCAGTTGGTAAATTTAACAGCAGGTCATCAGTTGTTAAGCTTCATGGATGCCTTCTTAGGGTATAACCAAATAAAGATGGACGAGTCAGATCAAGAAAAAACGTCCTTCATCACTAGTCAAGGTTTGTTTTGTTATAAGGTGATGCCTTTTGGTTTAAAGAATGCGGGGGCGACTTATCAGAGGTTGGTTATGTTGGATTAAAATACATGTTCGTATCACATACAAAACATACGCAGTGAAAAATTAACGGATCTACTTCATTCACAATTGATAACATGCACTATGAAAGTTTCAGAATTTAAGAACAAGAAAGCGTACCTTGGTGCGGTGAAATTCAAAACCAAAAATCAGAAGTTCTTGGGAAGACTTTAATCTTCATTCCAATTCCACTTAATTTCCAAGATGTGTGGTCTCTCAATCAGTTTCCAAGGAGAGAACAAGAGAGTGTCCAACACTCACATACAAACCATTTCATTCCTTGTGTAATCTTAATGAAAAACACTTATGAAAAGACTTTTGAAAGGACTTATAAAATCTGTATGTTTCTCTCCTTATATATAACTAATTATCTAATTGGGCTAGCCTTTTGGGCCATTCCAATTGGGCTCTAGTGTGTGGCTTGGAATGGGACCAAAAGGGAACAAATAAGACTCTAGCTCCAATGGGCCTTGGGCTTTTCTGTCAACTCTTGACAAGTCCAAAGTTATCATTAATTATATTCAATACCACTATATGAATATAATTGCACTCTAGGCCTTATTAATAAATTATATCCCAAAACTTTATTATATATGCAACCCCTTCATTAAAATATTCGTAGCAATACAAAGTCATGAATATAGACTGCCACTTTGAAGATTACTACGTCTTAATCCTTGAATACCCGGTTTAATCCTTAATGTTATTCATCATGTATTTATGAAATCCAATTCCATAAATATATACTTTAGTAACTCCTTATTAAAGTGGTTGGGTCCAACTCTCTGAATAACCAAACCCATTAAACTTATCTCAAGGGAATATTTTATATCTCCGTTAAGAGATTATGAATTCCATCTTGAGAATATATATTCCATCAACACTAAATGTGATTGCCCAACATACTGAGGTTTTGACCGTAACTTATAGATTTCACTCCTGATATATCAAAGCAACCTACATCTTATGATCAGGTCCATTATTCTCTCAGGATTTAGAGTTGATGTAAATAGAAGTCGTGAGATTTATTATTCATTTGACAGTCGTTAGGAGAATAATAAATCTTACAGCGGTCCAGTTCAATATGTCTTAACTCTTAAAACATATCAACATACCAACTAGAAATCTTCATTTCCATGATTAAGACAAATCATCTTAGTTGATATGTTATAGTCTTCGCAGATGAAACGCCCAATTTCATCACCGACTACAAACTACATTCTGAGTTTACAAAGAACTTGCAATTTATATCTTCTCTGACTTTTTACATAAATCGCATACTATGCATTTCATGGACTAAGATAATGTCTCATTAGTTCATTTATAGATAGTCTCATATAATTAAACAATTTAATTATTTATGATATGCCAATAAATTAGATTTTAGGGCATAAACCCCAACAGGTTAATCACATGTTCCGGCCACAGATAGGACGGAATGTAGAGGTTTATGTGGAAGATATGCTGGTGAGAGCTTGGACAAGCAAAAGCATTTGGACGACCTCCAGGAAACCTTTGACATGCTAAGGCAGTATAACATGAAGTTGAATCCGAGCAAGTGTGCTTTCGGAGTTTCGTCGGAAAAATTCCTTGGGTTCATGGTTTCACATTGGGGAATTGAAGCAAACCCCGTGAAAATTCAGGAAATCCTGGATATAAAGCCACTAGGGAATATCAAAGAAGTCCAATCTCTCACTGGGCGAGTCGCTGCCCTTAACAGGTTTGTCTTTTAAGCTATTAACAGGTTTGTCTTAACAGGTTTATCATTTTTCAAGGTTCTTAAGAAGGCATTTGAGTGGATGGACGAATGTCAGAAAGCTTTCCAAGACCTCAAGACCTACTTGACTACAGCTCCTCTGTGAAGCCCATCCGTACCATGTGAAGAATTGTATTTGTATTTGGCAATGTCCCCACATGCAGTAAGCTCAGCATTGATCAAGGAGGAAGGAGAGGTACAGAAGCCAGTCTACTATACAAGCCGAGTGTTGAAAAGGGTGAAAGGATGATATCCTATGATGGAAAAATTAGCCTTTGCCTTGGTTACAACTTCAAGGAAGTTGAGACATTATTTTCAAGCTCGTGTCATCAATGTCTTGACAGATCATCCATTAAAGAATGCAATGAACAAGTTGGAGGCCGTAGGACAACTAGTCGAATAGGCCATAGAATTCAATGAATTCGATATCAGGTACCAACCAAGAAGCGCGATAAAAGCACAAGTATTGATAGATTTTATTGCGGAGCTCACCCTAAGTCAGGGAGGGTTAGATGAGCCGGACAAAGCTCAGAGATGGGTCGTCCACATGGATGGGTCCTCCACACTACATTCAGGGGGAATAAAAGTCATTTTGCAGTACCTAAAAGGAGATGAGTTGAAGTACAAAGTTCGCCTGCAATATACAACAACCAATAATGAAGTGGAGTATGAAGCCCTTCTTAAGGGGCTAGAGTTAGCAAAGTCCTTGGAAGCAGAATCATTACTCGTCCATGGAGATTCCCAACTGATTATATGTCAAGTAAATAGAACGTATGAAGCGAAAGAAGAGCAGATGAAGAAATATCTTAATAAGGTATGACATTTTGTGAAAAAATTTAAAGAAGCTAGTTTCATTCAAATCCCAAGAGAAGAAAACATAAAAGCAGACGCCTTAGCAAAAGAAGCCTCAACAAGTGAATCGGCAGATGAGGTTGACAAAATTCAATATATGTCGAGCATAGATCTTCCAGAAGTACAGCAGATAGAAGGCGAGGAGAAATGGATGACCCCAATAATGGCCTACTTAAAGGATGGAAGGCTTCCAGAGGGAAAAGACGGGGCTAAAAAACTAAGAGTCTAGTCAGTCAGTATGTCATTATAGATGAGGTGTTGTACAAAAGAGGCTTTTCTCAGCCTTATTTAAGATGCTTAGCTCTAAATGAGGCAAACTTTGTGTTGAGGGAATTTCATGAAGGGGCATGTGGAAACCACTCGGGAGCGAGAGCACTAGTACATAAAGTCGTCCGTGCTGGTTATTACTGGCCAACCATTCAAGCAGATGCAAAGGCTTATGTCAAAGTATGTGACCAATCTCAGCGGTTCAGCAATGTGCCCAAATAACCATCAGAGTATCTCACCCCAATGATGGCCCCGTGACCCTTTGCACAATGGGGACTAGACATCTTGGGTCACTTTCCACTTGGAACCAGGCAGATGAAGTTTTTAGTGGTAAGAATTGACTAATTCACTAAGTGGGTAGAAGCAAAGCCTCTAGCAAAGATCACACAGCAGAATGTCAAGAACTTCGTTTGGAA
This sequence comes from Lithocarpus polystachyus, assembly GCA_033629205.1. NCBI lineage: Eukaryota > Viridiplantae > Streptophyta > Magnoliopsida > Fagales > Fagaceae > Lithocarpus > Lithocarpus polystachyus. The sequence continues at coordinate 51,427,427 of CM066163.1, forward strand.
GAACATTGTATGCCAGTTTGGGGTGCCCAAGGTATTGGTATCAGACAATGGACGACAATTTGATAACGCACTCTTTAGAGACTTCTGCGAACACTTTGGAATTCAGGATCATTACTCCTCACCCGCTCACCCATAGACAAATGGTTAAGCAGAAGTAGCAAACTGATCCTTGTTGAAATTCATAAAGACTCGGCTTAAAGGGGCAAAGGGAATATGGCCAGAAGAGTTACCAAGGTTTTTATGGGCCTATAGGACGATTACTTAAGGACGAGATTACATTCTATGGACGACTTACCAAGGACGAGCCACACTTGCTTTCCCCATTAGCTGCCCCTTTGATCTTGCGTTCATCCTTTCAAGTTTCCCAAGTGATTCTCTTGCCATCGAAGCCCGAAGAATTTAGTCTACTGATTTTACTTTGTATCATCAGATGGCACTCATGCTTACGAGGTTGGGTGCTTTAGCATTGAAAGATCCTCCCACATATGTCTTTTTGATAGTAAGCCTGCTTTCCCCTTTCTCCAACTTTTCAGTGTTGATGGCATCTTTAATTCTAGTTCCACTGTCACATAATTCTTCGAAAGTAATAGGTGATGAAAAAAACATAGTGTTGTATACTGGAAGCAAATTATTGATAATCATGTTGATTTGGTCCTTCTCATTCGGCCTATTAATCAACTTAGAAGCCTTTCCCTTCTACCTTGTCATGTACTCAGAAAAAGTGTCTCAACCCTTTGCTTGATAGTCTCCAAATCCCTCAAAGTTACATCAATCATAGTGTTGAAGATGAATTGATCCACAAACAAATCTACTCATTCCACAATTTGGTCTTGCTTTGGTCCAAGTTGTGGTACCATCTTGAGAAGCCTCCTGTTAGTGACAAAGGGAGAGAATACAATGTTTGCTTATCATCCAAGCCTTTCATCTTGGTTATGCTTATGTATCTCCTAATGTGCTGTTTGGATTTCTAGATCCATCAAACATTTCTGCATCATAAATCTTAAATTTAGGAGGCAATGGGATAGGAACTTTGGATCCCAATCTACCAATATTGTAGAGACAATTGTCCATCCCTTGTGCCTTTTGAAAGGCTAATTGCATCTTCTCCTTTTTTTCCTTCATGGAAAGGATATCTACTATGAGCTTTTCAAACTTCTTATTCTTCTCATATTCGGCTTTGTGTTTCTCATCCCAATCTTCCATCTCTTCCTCTTCTTCTTCTCTCATAGGGCTTTTACACCTACTTTCCTCTATTCGAGTGAGGCCAGCCCCCATTCCCTTGAGCATCTTATTTTTATCATTCATCATTTTAGCTATCTTCTCGGCATGTGCGTTGTCAGTTGATGTAGACATTTCTTCTTGAGGTGCAATGTCAATATCTGTCAATCGTCTTCCTTTACTATCAGCTTGTCAGACCTAAATTAAGGTAGGGACTGGCTTACTTTGTCTTGGTGGTGCAATTGTGCCTAAAAAGAAATCCTTTTTGTAAGTACATGTCCCAAATTAAAAACTTCTTTTATTTAGATGTCCTTAGAAAATCTTTAAGTTCATTTTAATGAATCCCAATTACAGGATCACTCTCTTTCCTCTTATGGGCCTTGCCCCTAGTTTCATAGGGCTCGGTCCATTTACAACATACTCTCATCTTACACTTATGGGCCTTCATTAGCATGGGCTTATAGATTTTCAACCTTTACTCTCAAATCTGGGCCTATAATATTCATCACTTTTGAGATTTTCACTTCTCATTCATTCATTCATAAGTCTCACATTATCTTGTCCTTTGCATACAACAAGAAGGCCAAAACTAGAGTGGTTCAGTGACTTTGTAGGATCTTTGGATGCTAGGCTCATAGCGTATTTGTTACCTTAGGCCCAAGACTTTCTTTTTCAAAAGGCCTTGATTGGGCAAATGGATTATGGTCCTATGAACCTTTCAAGTTAAGATATACCTTTGGACTTTGGGATAAACCTTTATATGTGAGATACTTATTTTCTTTTCATCCCATTATCTTAGGGTATGCCATAACTTTTAGGTCATATTTCCAATTTTAATCTTTATTTGTCCTTTAGAATTAGGTGATCACAAGATATATGGTTGAACAAATAAGAGATATAAAGTTGATACCCTCTTTTGGTCGGATTTAGGATCTCTTTATGTGTGGGTAAGTTCCTTAAAGCTAAAAGGATAAATCAATTGGTCACTCACAACTAGGTGGGTCATGCTCCAACCTAGGGCCTAAATGGACCCCATATGGATTGGTGGGCAAACCTTTAATGTACTTAAAGCCCATCATAGGCAATGACATAGATTGTGAGTTGGGAGGATGAACTTTGGAAAGTCTTGGCCCAAATGAAGTCTCCAAATTTCCACTCGTCTCCAAGCATGGCAAAATCCCTTGTTAGATTTAAGAGATGGAACACATTGGTGTGGTCACAAGTGCCTGTGACAATGTTTCTCATGAGAAGTACACCTCGACCAAGTGGACCTGACGGAGGGTCAAAATGGAGTCGCCACCTAGATTAGGTCTAGGAACCATTTGTATAGTATCCTTATGTGAAGGACTGATCTTATTAGTGCATGTGTCCAGAGTTTAGGTATGGGAATGGGAAGGCGTTAGGCACCTAACACTACCTGACCCGTGAGTTAGCTTTCACTTATTGTGTTCCAAATTCTAATTCCATCAAAGGGCCCTTTAATAGGTTCATTCTACACACACACACACACATACACACACATTAAACTCATCCTAACACACAAAATGGCACGTCATTCATATTATACTCAAGGCGCACATCATAACATTCATCTAACAAACCATGCTTCATACATACCAAATGGTAGAAAACATCATATGAAAACAACATCAAAAAGGCAGTAAATCATGAACAATAAGAATCAAGTACATTCACACATTCTAGCATAACATCGTGGCATTTATTCAAAGAAAAACCATCACCATATTTAGAGATGCATGCTCATGTCCGTATGCATGGCTTACTATTATTTACCTCATTGCACCACAACACCTATGCATCAATGCATGCTCATGTTCCTATGCATGTTCATGTTACTCATCTAAGACATAAAACTCTAATTATTTATCCAACAATTAAAACATGTGAAACATGTTATTCCACTGACCCTAAGGCTAAATATGTGAAAACTAGATTGAACAAAACCTAAACATGTAATTAACTAAACAAAATAGATAAAATAATGAAAAATCCTAAATCTGGGTTTCTGGGCACAAGCATGCGTATGGATGCATGAAGCAAGCACATGCATACTTGCCTAGAAGCGCAATTCTAAAGCAAGCAGCAAAACAGAAATCAAACAAAGCCAAGCATGCTTCTAATACGAAATCTATAAAACCCAAATCCATAAATAAAGCATTAAACAAGCGCTGAAAAAACAAAATTAGAGAGACAAGGTTAGACCCTTACCTTAAACACAAGAACTCCTTTGAGCTTTAATTTGACCATTCCTCTCAGTCAATCTAATCAAGACAAAACCAGAAGGTTAGTAAGCTTAAAACTAGAAGGTCAAGTCCATTATAGGTCCCAACCAAGTAAACTTTAACTTGAGGATGATTTAGAATAAAAAAAAAACTCCCTTTTTGATTCACTATTTTCTAGTGAATTTGGCTTTTTTGGAAAAAGAGCCTTTAGAGCCTTTTATAGTGTTTATAGAGGGGTGTAGGGCGGCTCCCAGCTGATGTGGGATTCACTCTATACAATTTTATATCAAAAAATTTCCATACAGGTGTTCTAAAATCCTACATATGTGCGCATACTCGAAGTATGCATGTGTATGCTTGAATTATGCATGCGCATGCGCATTCTCAATGTATGCGTACACATGCTTACAACATGCGCATGCATACTTAAGGTTCTTGCAGGTTTTTCTTTCACCAGAACATCCTTTAAGCTAAAAATTTACTAGATTGGGCCTTGTACCAAACATGGGCCTTCGAGTGATGTAGTCATTGGGGAACGGGAGCTCGAGTCATAAGGCCTACAAAATGAGGTGTCTACAGTTGGCCCAAGAAGAGGTCGGGTTTGGCTTGTATTGGGCTTGTAGGATTTTCTTGAAATGGGCATAAATAACATTTAAGGTGGGTTTTGAACCAGGATTGCCATTGCTAATTTTGTTAACATGTGGAATGACATTAACAATTATTTTAGTTACATGAGTAAACTTACCATCATCTTATCAAACTTGGAAAACTTAATATACTAAATAAATTTATTATATAAGCATTACATTAGTTGTAATTGAGGAACCTGGTAAGCTAATGGTTTATGAAAAATTTTACTGTGCGTCGCATTATATGTTCGGGATTAATTAATAGGGTAAATTTCATTAACTATCCCTAAGGTTTGGGCTAATGCCAATGAGGTTCTAAACATTTCAAAAATGACTATTTAAATCCCTAAGTCTAAATAGATTGTAACACTATTATTTATTTATAGTTTTTCGCTCTCTTACTCTTAGACCTTTCTTCTCTCTCTCTCTTTCTCTAACTCCCCCATCCCTCTTCCACTCTCAAACTCTCTTCTCACTTTGACTCTCTCATCCCTCTCTTCTCTCTCTTGTGGTCTTTGTGGTGGCGCCATGGTATGGTTAATCGGTGGTTCATGGGTTTTGATGTGGATTAGCATTGGAGTCCCTCCCTTCTCTCTCTCGTGGTCTTTGCGACGACATCGTGGTGTGGGTTAGTAGTGGTTCATGGGTTTTAGTGTGGATTGGTGTTAGAGTCCCTCCCTTTTCTCTCTTGTTGTCTTTGCGACGACGTTGTGCTGTGGGTTAGCAATGGTTCGTGGGTTTTGGTGTGGATCGGTGTTGTAGGGTTTGAGTTTTTTTGGGTCAGAGGTGGAGGTTTGTGGATTTTGGTTTGGATCGGTGGTGATAGGCTTGTTCTAGTTTGAGCAAAGGTTTTCTCTTACTGATGTAGATGTCGTGCTTGAGAGCCATTGGTGAGAGAGAGGGTTTTGGTAATGAAGTGTCTTGTGCTACGATTAAACATGTTTGTGAATTTAAGAAGATCTATTGGGATTTGGGCTAAGAGAGGTTTTGATTGGTTGTGTTTGGTTTTGGATTAGGATTTTGAGTTGAGAGGCTGTTTTTTTTTTTTTTTTTTTTTTTTGTCATGGTTCTTGATTACAAGTTTTATGAGTTTTGATTGTTGATTAGCATTTTTTCCTTGTTTGTTTTCTGAGAAAGTTGTATTCTTCATATTTTATTTTATTTTTAATCTGAGTCAAAGAAAGAGAAGAGAAAGATAGTCAAAGAATGAGACTGAGAGGTTTTAGTTAGCATCATTACAGTTTGTTTGGATTTTGGGACTAAAATTGTCAGTTTTGAAATATTTTTGGATCTCCTTGGTATTAGCCCAAACCTTAGGGATAGTTAACGAAATTTAACCTAATTAATAATTTATAATAATGTTTTTAATCTTACATTTTTAGAGAGTTTGCATCAGCTTGTGTAAAAATTCATGTCTATTTTAGTATAAGAACCTACTTTTTCTATTTTATATACTCACTTTTTAAAATAACTCACATCAAAATAGATATTTTACACTACATTTTATTAAAAAAATTAATTTTTTTTTATTTTTAAAATTTGTTTTTCTTTCTCGATACACATGTCAACAACCACCATCTGCTCTCTCCATCCATCTTTAGAATACATTAAAAATAAATAAAAACAAAATGAAATGTTAGTGAAATTTATACAGTTACAATAGTAAACTTGAAAGTTCAAACAATTATACACACTAGTGTGGGTCATTTTTAAGCAAAAATATATAAATTTTACACCAATTATACACTCAATAATGTGAGTGCTTTTACATATAATACGAAAGCAAATATGATTAAAATCTTTAATCTTCGTTCCATCAAGTGAGCCAAACCTGCTGTCAAGGTTTCGTGCACCCAACAATATATAAAACTAATCTTGTAACTAAATGGTTGACACATCTTGATATTTTTAATAGAGACATCTAGAGTTCAAATTTCTCTCTTTCCTTTTAATTATAATTATCGAATCATCAGAAAACTAACCAAAATGAGCAGAGAGATGTAAATCTCAGCACCCAGCTCTCTGTGTAACACCATCATTAAGTAATAAAATATTCAGGAAATTAGTGTCTAGCAAAAAATATGCCCAACTGAGTGACAACCTATTGTACACCTTGTCACACGTAGCGCTCCCCCCATGTGTTGCATTAACAGAGTTTATTATAAAAGACAACCTTAGCTAAATTGACTTAATTACTCGGTTTAACAGGGTGATTCCAAATAGCTTCCTTTTTTGAGATACGCCATAAGTACCAGGATTTCCCCCATCTGGACACCGTATTTTCTCAAATTAGCATGGGGAAAATTATATGGATATACATTCTCAAGAAATAAATTATTAAAAAGGAACAATAGCTACAAGATGAGAGGAATCCTTTGTGTCATGTCTGCTCTTCTGAAGTACAGTGATAAAATACAACAAGACACTCATCCCAAAATCACCATCCATACTTGGCCTGCGTTTCAGCTTTCGTGAGGAAGCCTTTTGCACGCCGCTCTGCAAGTTCCATTTCCTTCTGCTTCATATCATAAAATAAAGAACCAATTTGATGCTTCCTCTTGTGCAGCTTCGTAGGCTTCCCCTTGGTCGAAACAGGCTACAGGAGAAACATAATATGAGGTAAGTATATAAAAGAGAGAGTATAAATTTAAGAGAATGTGGAAAGATAATCACATATGAATTCAGAAATTGCCGATTTAATGATCCTATAGGGAAAAGGATTAAGAGTCTACCACAAAAATAAATCCTATAAACAAATGAACTTGAATCAATTTTCAACAAATGAACTTAACGCCATGCTTCACGACAAAATTCTAGCTCACTAACCAGAGTTTGAATTTTATTTATTTATTTTGTAAAAACCATACTTTGAAGCTCAGTTTTGCTACTACTAAATACAAGTGAAAGCTTTTCACTGTACGGTTCCCAATAATGCTGCTAATATTGCCATTTTGACAACTTCAACCCATTGATAAAGCTAGAGGAACAACTTAATTACAGCTTCAAGTTATGCTTTGGACAGTCACTGAAAATGAACAACTTGCCACAATTATTTCTCAGAGAAAGCATCACTAAACATTTTGCACCTATGTTGGAAAGTAGAACAAGATCGCAGAAAATTAAAAAAGAAAACATAAAACAGGCTGTCAAACCCAGCAGAACGACCAGGGACCAACTCACCTATACAAGGAAATAATCTTCCTCCCCTCCAAAATTCTCCTAACCTTTTCATAGTTTACCTCAAAATGCAAAAGAAAACAGTTTCCAAAAACTATTCATCTAGATGGATTCCATATTCTGATAACATGATAATAAAAGCTGATTAAAGGAAGCATAACCAAGGAAACTCCAAAGTTTGACAAAATTTCCAGTCAAGAAATAGATAATCCAAAACTCCTAGTATCTTTTGCAAATAGCTCATTGCTTGGAAATGAGGTATTCATTGTCAAGATCTTATCCAACACTATTGACCAAAATGAGTGTGATGCAGGAAAAATTAGGGATTTGTCTATGTATAGTTGCGATTTGGTGGGTTTAGGGTTAGGAAAGAAGAAGAATTAGAGAGAAATACAGGCTGTTCAGGGGCTGTGTGAACACCTGTGAACAGAAACTCTAGAAAAAGAAGATGAAGAAAGAAAGAGAATAGAGAAGGAGAAAGAACCAACAAAGACCAAAGTGCCTATTGCTCAAAACACTCAATTTCATTAATTAACTCTATACATTGAACACAATATATATAAAGACTCTTGCTTGTATCAGTAGTAATAGGACACCTAGTAGTAACAAGACTCCTAGTAGTATTAGGACTACTAGTTTGACTAGTAAAATAAAACCTAATAAATACTAACTTGCACCCAAAGAAAATAAACCTAAGATACTTAGAATACCCTACAAGATCCTAGACTCAACTAAATTACGAAAATACCCTTAATTTGCAGGAGTTGCAGAAATTACAAATTTGCCCCTGAATATAAAATTGACCATAACTAATAAAATAAAAACCCAAATCATATCACATCATATCATATATTATATAATAAAAATTGGGCTTAGAAGCTATGGTTGCGCCAAGTGACTTCACCATATTGCAAAATTTTTTTTTTAGATTTTTTAAAAATATGTAATTTTTCTTCTCCTATAATTTCTAAATTGATAAAAGTCTAAATTTGATTACAATTCAAATTCTTCATCTAATCCATCTCATCCTTATTTTTTACGTGTAGTGTATTATAACAGAAAGTAGCAGCTTTAAGATTTGATTACAATCCAAATTGCAAGAAATTTATAAAAACAAAAACAAAAAATTAAATATTAAGCCCTATGTATATCCTACTTGAATCTGATCATAATTGAAATACTAATTCACATCAAATACCACTTCCAAAACTAATGAGATTGTGACTACAAAAACTTCTAATTAAAATGAATTCTAATTAAACCCCACTTCTAAAGCTAATTAGAGAACGCGTGACTACAAAAACTTCTAATTAAAAATGCATTTTAATTAAAATGAATTACAAGGACCAACAAAACTAATTTAATAAGACTAAGACACCTAAACAAAAAAAAAAATAATACGCATACAAAACAAAAGACAAAAAAGGAGAAGATAATTTGATTACAATTGAAACACTATCCACATCAAATACGTCTTCTAAATATTAATGTTTTAGCTATTATATATAATTTTTTTTTTCAAATGAAGTCTCTCCCTCTTGGTTTTTTATTTAAAAAAAAAAAACCTTTCTCACTCCCTCTCCAAGAAGCGGTTTGACATGGAAGACATCACCACCACCACCACCACCACAGGCAAGTATCTTTTTACACTTTAAATGCACTTGATTTTTCTTTCAAATATGCATACTATTAATTTGGTTGTGTTAATCGTTTGCAAGATTAAATCGAAAATCCATTATGAATTTATGACTATCAAAATCTGTAGATTCAGCCAAACAAAGCACTATTTTTGCGAACAGATCATATAAGCAATGAACAATTGAAGGAAACCAATATAGTCATACATTTATTTTACATAATAAATTTATATCAATCTGCTTCAATTGTGTACATTTATTTTACAATAAATTTGTTTCCAAGTAAAGTTAATCTTCTCGATGAATACTTCAATAAACCAGGATCCTAATGCTGTTGCAAATTTGCAAAGATGTGAAATACCTAGCAAAAACCCTGAAGACATACCTAATATCAAGACTAGTCTTCAAAATAAAATTGGATCAATTGATAGAAAGACATTGTAAAGGGTCAGTAGTTTGGGAGAGTTATTGCAGCCTTGCAGGTATGATGAAAAACTAAATATTATCAAATAAAAATCCTTCAAATTTCAAAATGACAATTTTTGCATGATTACATGTTAATTATAGTAATTATATAAAAAAATATTATCACAATTAATATTTTTATTTACAAATAATTAATAATTAAAAACACATTGCTTGTTCTATGTAGTTTTGTACACGATTGAATTCCTAAAAAGATGATTTCCCCATGCACATATTTTGATTTGGCTTCACCATCAGTAGAAATTCTAAACAAAGATATAGATCTAGATACATATGAAGCAGTAGCTCAATTCATAATGCATGCATGGACCATGTGGCATAGCAATTAAAAACTCATTATTCCTTTCTTTATAATAATTATTTATTTTATTATTGTTTTTCAAATAAAATATATAAATATTATAATATTATGATAAAACCGTACAATGTACGGGCCTTTATCTAGTTAAAAACTGTTTTAACCCTAAAAGACTCGTACTTAGACCATTAAAATGACCCGACTTTCACTTCAATTGGACTTCACATGAGGACCCAATAAAATAATTCTTAAAATAGGCAATTGCAAAGTTTCCATGACTTCATCAGAGTGACACTTTGGAACCAAGGCTCCAAAGTAATCTAACCGGGAAAGATGCCACACCCATAACTCACCAATGAAAACTCCAGAGTTGTCTATTAATAATAATAATAATAATAATAATAATTAAAAAAACTCCAGAGTTGTCTCAACTTGACTCATCTTCTCCAATCCCCACCCAAATACCCCAAACCTTGTTTACCACAAGGTAGCATTCATTTCTATGTTAAATCTGCCTCCCAAACTTTAAGATATCTGTAAAAGCAATGTGACCATGCTGCTCCATTTATTATTCTACAGACATAATTCTCTGATCCGAGCTTCAATGTTAATGACTACACCAAAGTAAAACCATCAAATGAGTACCAGGGTAAAAACATCAGTAATTTTTGAGAATATGATGAATTCATAAATCTGCCTCCCAGACTTTAAGATATCTGTAAAAGCAATGTAACCATGCTGCTCCATTTATTATTCTACAGACATAATTTTCTCATCTAAGGTTCAATATTACTGATTACACCAAAGTAAAACCATCAAGTAATTTTTGAGAACATAATGAATTCATTCTGCACACCACCAGAATACCTTACATGAATGAACATACTTCAACATTTTGTTTTCCAAAGTCATAACCATAAGGGTGGTCCCCAATACAGGCATCCAATCATTCCTGTACATACCTTATTTCCCATCCTATCAAGTCTCTAGAAGTACATGCCTACTTTCATTATATACATACCAGGAGACTATTCCAAGGACTTAAATTTACTTTTCTTATGTGTGATATTACTCAAGAAGGGAGTTGCTGAATCTCAGAAACTAGAATATCATTTTGAAATTTTTTTATTGATCTACCATTTTTATACTTTCTGAAAATGATCCTGACCAAGGTATAAGGAAGATGCCAAGGCAACAACTCCCAGGTGGTAATGCATCTTCCATACCCTGTTTAGAGAAAGCAATTTAATAGAATGGCAACATGGGTGGTTGTGTCATGTCTAGCATTAATTGAAGTATCATCTTTTGAGGGGTGGAACTCCAACTCCTCACTCAAACTTCTAGTACTGAGATTATACTTTGGATTGATGCCTGATTTGTCTCCAAAGCATGACTTTTTCTATCGTTATCTACATGTTTGTTGGGGCATGTGTATTTACAAGATGGAAAAACAAGATAGTATTTCACCTATTAACAACATTCTTAGAAATTGTATCTTATTCAGCCCATTAGTGGGTTACTTTAACTCCTTGCATGCATTATGTATCAAAGATTTCACAATGATAGGATATCAACTAACTATTTGGTTTATGTATCAAAGATTTCACCATGATAGGACATCTACTAACTATTTGATTTTAAACCTAACTTTTCTATGCCTAAAAGATCATCTAAAACCTTTTTTCCAGAAAAGATAATGATATCTGTAATGCACATCTTTGATTTTGAGCACTATATCACCGAAATATTCAATATTAAATGAGCATGAGAAGTGAATGCAATCCAATGTTGGGGCAAGGTTTTTTTTATTGGTTAGTTAGGCACCCCAGTGGTCCTCAAGCCCATTAAGTCATCCTCCACTTTACAAGGGATGGAGGGGCCATTTGAGCTAGAGCATGTTGGCATGAAAATAAATCTTACATAAATTTATAAGGGGGAGAGAGAGAGAGAGAGAGTACAAGAATTTTTATGGTTTACGTCTATTAAGTCTCAAATTCTACTAATAAAAAATGTATACCATATAGAGGTTACAAAAAAAAATTATACCATATAGGGGTTTATAGCTATGAAGCACGGGTGCGTTTTTAGATTCAGATGCAAGTACGAGTGCGGGTGTGGGTGCGGGTGCGGTACTCGACAATTTTTGAAAAAATAGGGCACAGGTGCGGCGGGATGCGGCGATTAAGAAATTATTAAAAATATTTTTATTAATATATTTTATATATTGCTAAGCATGCTTTTTTATATAATAATAATAATAATAGAAAACTCATAATAATAATAATAATAAATAAAATAAATAGATAATAATAAGTACAAAAAAAAAAAAAAACAAAAAAACAAAACAAAAAAAGAGGTGGCTCTCACGTGTAGCTTCCCATTAAAAAAAAAAAAAAAAGGGAAGATGTGGCTCTCACGTGTTTGGTCAGAGAGGCACAAAAAAGAAAGAAGAGCCTTTTAAGTGTTGTTCTTATCAAAAAGAGAAACAAAAGTTACAGAACTATTAAAAAAAAAAAAAAAAAAAAAAAAAAAACAGAACAGAAGTTACAGAACAACTCAGTACTCACTCAAGAAGACGAAGCAAAAGAAGAACACAAAGAAGCAAAGATACAATTTCAGTCCACCGGCGACAGCGGCGTATCAATATCCAGTCCAGTCCACCGGTATTTTCGGTTTAAGTTTTTTTTTTTTTTTTTTCCTTACCGGCCGGTTTCCTTTTTCAGGCCGAAACACACCGATATTCGGCCGATATGATCCGATTTGGCCCGGTTCTGCGCGAATCGGCGCGCGTCAAAGCCGAATTGGAGCGAGTCGGCGCAAATAAAAAAAAAAGGGATGCGGTTCGATGCGCGGGCAGCAGCATCCCTCGTGTGTCGCTGCGTCGGACATGGGTGCGGCGGCCATTTTGCTGTGTCCGTGCATCGCAGGTTTATAGTAGAAATAAAGCCATATTACAGGGCTGATAAAATCTTATCATGAATATTATCCTCAATTCAGAAGCTTCATAATTGGAGTAAATGCATCACCAATAGCACTATAAGAAAGTTTAATTCAAAGTTGGAATTAAAAGAGAAATAAGTTTTCAAACTTTAATGCAATCCAGCCCTGAATGGATAAATAATATGATGTGTGTATGTAATAAGTATGTTTGGGCTGTTTGGCCTTGGGGCAGGTAAGGGAAGATTCAAATTAGGTGCTGTTTGGATTTTCAGTTTCCATCATCCATAACTCTGTTTCCATCACCCATAACTCAAAATTGGTGGGTCCCACTGCCGAGTAGTGCGTTTGGATGTGTTTCCAGTTTTTGTTTCCATCATTCAATTCTCTGATTTTTGAGTGATGAGTTGTGGAAACTGAAAACACATTTTAGGTGTTTTCAAGTTATCAAAACTGAGTTTCCATGACATTTTGGTAAATAAACACACATGAATGGGACCCATTGTCAGTGCAAAGTCACACCAGCGCTGCTTTTGATGCATCTCTTCAACGGCTCTCTTTACCAATATCACTATACTCTATCTTCATACCAGTACCACCACAATCGCCTGCCCTCACCTTCACACAGATCACCATACTCCATCTTCACACATGCAATCACCGATTGGAGCTCAGCCAACATGCGCAGCTGGGTCACGATCACGCAGTTCTTCACGCGCCAAAGGAACCGATCTCCCCCGACCTATTCTCACTTTTTTCACAAAAATCTGAAGGTAATATTTACATTTGAGCTGTTTTATACATCTGATTTGTTGGTAATAGGGTGGTATTTCGCATCTTTTACATTTATTTCAACCTGTGGTGATGAAGTATGCTACTCTTTTTTTTTTTTTTTTTTTTTTTGGGTTTTCGTTTCTTCAGGTTGAGGGTCTTGAGAAGTTCTTGAGGGAGAGTGATTGTGCAGATGTGTGAATGGATTGGTGATTTTCTTCTCCATCCTTCCTGGCTCCACCGTCAGCACCATCATCTCAGTCTCAAACCCATTTTAATCTCCAAAATCAAAGCACCACACATTTCTTTGAACATTTGACTTTGAACATTTCTTCTTGTTATCTTCCTGTGTGAACAAGCAGCTTGTGTTTCAATTTAATTAGGGGTCATGATTGTAATTGCTGATCGAGTTTTTAATATAAATTCTTTTAGTTAAACTTTTCTTCTTTTTTCCATAACCGATAAAGATTCTTGGTTAATGTTAAAATTTTCTCTCTTATAGATAGATTTAAAATATGATATCATATTTGGAACAAAGGAATAATTGAGTTAGTGTCTGGGGAATTCATCTCAAATGATGTAGGATGATACAGAGGGCTTTTTGATTTGTTAAGAATCCATGTTGAGCTAGGTTCTTGGGCTGCTTAACTTATCTTGGTCTTGATTTGTAAGCTTTGTGACAAATCGTAGTTAAGGATTCTAGTTGGTAGGCTTAGTTCTGGTTGGAGCTTGACCTTGGTTGTGTATGGTATCAGCCATCGGGGTTCTAGGACTGCATGGTCCTTTTCTGTGGCTGAAATTTGTTTGTAGCTTTGCGACTAAGTGCTGCCGAGTTTTAAGTTGTTTGTATTTTCTTTTTAGTTTAATAATATTATCTTTTTCATTCAAATTCTTGTTTGGAATATGTTTATTGTGTTTTTTGGCTTCAAATCCTCAAACACAATTCCTCAGATTATTGATAAAAAAAAAAATTATACTATTGGCATTAGAAGAATATGAAATACCTTGGTTTGAAAATATACTTGAAATTGGAATTTCAAATGGGTTTTCCAGTATTGCTGGTGCATATTTTGAGGGTTGGGAAATGGCTTTTCGGCACTAAATTGGAATTTTTATTGATGAGAGTTTTTGTTGTATGTACTTCTTTGCTTGCACTTTGGCACTGTCACTGTGGTGGTGGTGGTGAACAGTCTTAACTTAAACTTGAGGGGATGTAGGACCTTCTAATCAGTTTGTGTGACTGTCACATTATGTGAAACAATGGACTGTTATAAATTGTATAAATGATGACAATTGTAATAACACTAGTAATATGATGATGATGACGACAAATTCCATTACTCTATCCAAATATTGGGAGTTGACAACACATCTTTGTTACTTAACTATGTTCCTTATGTTGCTACCCTGTCAATTGGTGTTTTGACTGGATTTCATTACTGATGCAGATGACGATGATGATGATCAATGCTGGTATCTTTGATGTTTTCTATTTGATGCCAAATGGAGTCTTTGAACCTTGTATGCTTTGAGATGTTCAGTTGATCATTTATGTGTATTTGGCTGTCCATTGAATGGATTGTTGAAAGAACCAAAATGCTAGCATAACATGCTGCATAATTTCAAGTTCAACTCTGTCCAATCTATCTTCTTCCCACCGAAGGAAAGATTTTGCGGCCCAGGTGGGCAACTATGCAATATTGACGAAGGTCTATACCACCATGATGAGGAAAACCTTTGGTTGTTGACCTTGAACTCGAAGCAGAACAAAAATAAAAATTTGTGTAGATATATATATAAAATATTTAATTAAATAGAAAATATGAAGGATAAAATTTAAAATTAGGCAATTACATAACTTGAACCTTGTAAAACATATAAAGCATTAAATAAAAAACAGTAATGGATTTGATTTTTTTTTTTTTTGGTTGAGAAAGTAATGAATTTGAAAAATATGCAATCATATAAGAGATGAGAGAATTTTGACTTCCAATAGAATTTTGAGATTCAAGCTTGCAGTAATCTAGATTGAAAGTTACAAAGAGATGAGAGAAAGCAAACGAAAGGTTACCAGAGATTTTATGGAGAAAATGGGTGGTGCTTCTTCTATGAGGAAGTGCAATTCTTATATAAGTTTAACAGGGCTGAAGGGCGGGTAGGCTAACAAAAATTATGACATGGTGCTCAAGTATGGGTCCCACAAAAAGTATAAAAAACTGAGTTATGAGAAGTTGGAAACAGTGTACCAAACGTGCCACCTTTAGAGAGTTGGGGTATTTTAAGTTATAAGTGATGAGTGATGAAAATTGAGTGATGAGTGAGGACTTTTGAAAAACCAAACAACCCCTAAGGATCTCAACTTCATGAGGTGGCCAAATGGTGTGCTCAATACAATTATAAACCAACATTCGAGAAGCAAAATTTTGTTAGGTATGCCACACACACACAACAACAGCCAAGCCTTATTCGAAAAATTTGAGGTCGGTTATGGATCCTCAACAGGCTAATACACAAGCACAAATCTCCCCTGAGCAATACCAAACACAAAAATATTATCTAAAGATGACCTAATTTCCTAAGAGTGTCATAACATAAGAAAATTCCAGTACGTATAAGAGTTACACAGAAACCCTAGAACTCCCAAATATTTGAAATGGCCACATCTCCACATGATGGCTGAAATTTTATTAGCGGCAAAACATCATCACTCCAACCTGACTCATGGCTAAGCCTATCCATATATTGCCCATGATTGATAACAGATTGAATGATCTCTCTCTCTCTCTCTCTCTCTCTCTCTCTCTCTCTCTCTCTCCTGATATATATGTAGATATATGTGCATGTACACACACACACACATATACATATATATTAGGAGCACGAGCCCAAAGACAACAACCAAGAAATCAATGTTTACACGTCAATGTACAAGCTTACACATCTACAGGCCTAATTTCAGCAAGATGCATTGAGCTTAAGTGGCCCCTACCAAGAAAAGAAGATCTTATAAAGAGGACAATGATGTGAGTTTTGGTTTCAAGATTTTCTTCCTCCAGTTTTCTTTCCCTTCTACTTCTCCCTCTCCTTCCTCCTCTAACTTCCACCCATTAACTCGCTGTCTCTAATTAGTTGTTTCCCAAGAAAGAGGAAAGCATATGGTAGCACACATTGCACACACTTAAGAAAAAGTAGTTTTATAGGAAGAGCACATTAAATCTGCCATCAATCCTGCGTCTACTACTGGTTTCCAAGACTTGTCCAAGAAATTTTAATAGTTTCCACCTTGTAAGCGGGTGTCAACTGTTTCCTCGAAATATTACCACTAACGGTCTTGCTCCACGATCAACCATGCAAAGTTCAATAGCCTATATGATCCACACTTACCAAACATTAAAACCTGCATTTGAATCTTAAATCTCCTCACTCCCCCCTCCTTCCCCCCACACCAACCCCACCCCCCCCCCCCCCCCCCACCCCACAAAAAAAAAATCCTCTTTTACGAGTGGATCATAAACAAGTCTCCTCATACAGCTGGAGCTCCTCCAAAACTAAATCCTTGAATCTAACTCATGTTTAATGCCATTTGGTTGCCCAATATTAGAAAATACAAAGAGGAAAGGGCTGTGCCAATAGTCCAATGGGCCTTTTTTGGTTTTGCTTGAGTTTAATTAAATAATTTGGGCTTAATAGTTAAGCCCAAGGAGTCCAAGTCCAAGTCCTTATTAGTATTTTATTTTTAAATAAAGTCCTATTTCAACTAGGAATACGTATAAGTCTTCTAGTCAAAGAGTTGTAATGCTTTCTAATGGAATTAATAATATATTTCAGAATAAGAGCTATGAAGCTTTCGTTTATATTTTGTGTGATGCAACCCTCTCCAAGGTGATGCCAAGAAACCCTAGGGGGATGTTTGGTTCGCCGTGATATTACATTACAATGTAATATTACATTATTGTAATCTCATTAATTTAATCTCAATACAAGAATAAAACATTACATTGTTTAGGAAGGTGATGCGATATATTTTGTAATTCTAGATTATGGTAATGTTAGAAAAAAATAAAATAAATCATAAACCTTAATGTCACATCATCATAATGTCCATCAAGGGCACATCATAGCAAACTAAACGTCCCCTAGGTGTGATACTTAGGAAGTCTAGGTGTGATACCTAGAATGTTATTTCTTCTTTAATTTTACTGTTCACGGATTATTGTTCACAGCACTGGAATAGAGGCCCAAATTCTGATTTTTCTCCTTTGTTTCACCCCAAACCCAACTAATCCTTGTCCCTTTTGGAAACCCTATAATCCCTACTATTTTCCAACCTTTTCCTCACCAAAACCTTTTTTTTATATAAATAATAAAGATTTATTGATATCAAAGCGAGAGAGACACCCAAGTACACAGGGAGTATTCAAGGGTGAACAAATCAAAAACGAACATTACAAAAGCCAAGTAAATCCAAAATAGAAGAAAAAGGTTGGTTTCTCCACACAGAGAACCCGTCAAGTAAGGTTCGGAAAAACAGAAGCTTGAGGTCAGGCATGGAACGCTCATTATCTTCAAAACACCTACTATTTCTCTCCTTCCAAATACACCACATCAAGCAATGAGGAACGACCTTTCATATATCTCCTTTACGATGGCAACCAAAATGACCTTGCCGGTAAGCAAAAAGCCTAACAACAGATATTGGCATAACCCAACAAACTCCAAATAAACCAAAAACCATATCCCACAATTCCAAAGCAACCGGATAATGCAAGAATAGATGGTCAACACTTTCACTATTACATTTGCACATATAACACCAATCCAAAATGCAAACCTTTCTTTTCCTTAAATTGTCAATTGTTAAACATTTCCCCAAAGTTGAGGTTCATACCAAGAAAGCCACTCTAGAGAGAATCTTCTGCTTCCAAATGTTTTTCCAAGGGAAAAACTGCTCACTATGGCCAACTAGAAGATGGTAGTATGCACTAACCGTGAACCCCTTACTTACAAGGCAGCCAACATCTCTTATCCTCCCCGATCCCCCTAACAGGAGTGCAATAAATGGTATTGATGAAGCTCCTAAAAGCTTCCAATTCACGATTATGTAGCTCCCTACAAAACTAATTCTCCCAATGGAGGACTCCATTGGTGTACCTCATTAGATCCGCCACACTTGCCTCTTTGCTACGGGAAATCCTATATAGTTCAGGATAGTGGTCTGCGAAAGAAGAAGTTCCACACCAACGATCTAGCCAAAACTGCACTTTTGATCCATCTCCAATTTCATACATAATAAATTGAGAAAAAGAGGGCCACTCCCTTTAAATATTTTCCACAAACTAACTCCATAAGGACCAGAGAAAAGGCTAGAACACCAACCACCCCAATCACAACCATAATTAGCCTCTATCACTTGACGCCATAGAGCATCACTTTGTTGCCCAAATCTCCATAACCACTTCCCTAATAAAGCTACATTGAATTTTCTCAAGTTCCTAATCCCCAAACCACCTGAAGAGAGAGAAGTACAAACCGTAGATCAATTAACAAGATGAATTTGGGCTCATCCCCTAGGCCACCCCAAAGAAAGTCCCTCTGAAGTCTTGCAATTCGGCTGGCCACTGAAGCAGGAATAGGGAATAAAGAAAGAAAATAAGTAGGAATGTTAGAGAGAGTGCTTTTAATTAAAGTAACTCTACCTCCCTTGGATAAATATAACTTTTTCCAACCTGCTAATTTTCTTTCCATCTTCTCAAGAATTGGATTCCAAATTGTCTTGTCTTTGTATTTTGCCCCCAAAGGAAGACCCAAATATTTCATTGGAAGAGACCCTTGCTGCCTAAGACAGCCACCAAAAGATCAAAGTTATGAATTGCCCCTACAGCCACCAGTTTAGACTTACCCAAATTTACCTTCAAACTTGACACAGCCTCAAACCAAATGAGCACCATACAGAGAATTAGCAATTGATCAATATTAGCATCACAAAAAATTAGAGTATCATCAGCGAAAAGGAGATGGGAAACCACCAAAGATATTCCTGCAGAATCTCCTACATGAAAACCTGACAAATAACCTTCATGGACAGCCTTATCCAACATTCTACCAATGGCTTCCATAACCAACACAAATAACAAAGGGGACAAAGGATCACCTTGCCGCAACCCCCTTGAACTCCCAAAAAACCCATGGGGAGAACCATTAATAAGGATAGAAAAACGAACCGATAAACAAAATGAAATCTATCGCCTCCACTTATCAGAAAAGCCACAACGCTCAAGCAAGTGGGTAAGAAATCCCCAATTCACATGATCAAAGGCTTTCTCTATGTCCAATTTACATAACAACCCTGGTTGACCATTTAGCCCAATTGGGTTTTTACCCATTTAACCTAAATTTTTAATTGAGTTGGATCAAGACTTACCCAAATTAAGTGGATCATGGGTGGGTTAATGGATATGGGTAAAAATTGTTATCCCTAGTTGTGCCAAGAGCCTCGTAACTCAACCAACACCTCTTGGTCTTTCCAATAAAGACATCCAAAGTTCAAATCCCCCCACCCCCAACTTTCAATGATAAAAAAATAAATTATGCTAGGTTTCTCTTTTTTTTTTCTTTTTTTTTAATGAAGCTTGCATGGCCACTAATAAAAGGATTTCGTATAAAATTAACAAAACTGATATAACACACCACTAAGCAACTAAATTATATACAATGTTAGCAACAAATATTTGATGAATTAAGTTTAAAATTCAAAGATTTTTATTTATTTATTTAATATAAAACCACTAAAAAAACCATCACGGCATCACTATTATATACCAATACCATAAATAGATACTTCCTTCAAACTAATTACCAATCTCTTTTTTTATTTTTTTTTAATCAATATAAAATTAAACTGTCAGAATTTTCTTACTCCGAACATTACTAAGAGTGGCATGCCTATACAACTCAATTGTTCCACCAAAATTAAAATAAATTAATAAGTTGCAATTGAGTTATAATCTCAAATGCATAAAAATTCCTTCCACAAGGAATAATGATTAAGAATACAATTTTTATAATATGAGTATTGATAAAACAGCTGCACCTCTTGCCACATATCCCAATTAATTAAGCAGAAAATTTAAAGAGCGCTATGCAATTAAAAATGAAGAATGCAGCAGTTGGAAATTATTACCTGGTAAGAAGGCCCAAAAGCAATTCCAGTTAGCTTGACCTGATCCTCTCTCGGCCGATTCTTCATCAACTCATCCTGCTTGACCTCAACTATTTCTTCTGTAGGAATCTCTTTTCTCCCTCTCTTCCCCAGCACAGTAACCGCACTTTGTGAGGTCGAGCTCCCCGACACAGTATCACCCCAATTACTCCCATAAATAGCATCATAACTCAAACTCTCACCACCACTACTAACATATTGTGATTGATCATCCATATTGAGATTGAGATTGTGATTGTGATTGTGGTTGTGATTGTGATTGTGATTGTGATTGTGATGACTACCCAATTCGTAATTTGCATAACAGAATTCGGCAGGGGGTTGGGGGGCCTCAATGGTGGCTCGACGGCTCGAAAGAACGCCCAAAGTGATGGAGTTCTTGGGTGCCGGAATGCTGGACAAGAACGACTTCACAGACGGGGCTTGAGCGGCAGTCAAAGACTCGGATTCCTTCCGCCGATTTCTTTCCTTATCTTCGTTTTCGTCATCGTCATCGTCATCGTCATCCTCATCCTCATGGTGGGTTGATTTTATGGGAGGGCGGAATTGGACAACCCTTTTGGGTTGATGTTGGTGTTGGTTGGGATTTGGATTTGGATTTGGATTTGGGTTTGAGTTTAGGGATTTGGATTTGGGTTGCGGGAGGGATAGAAAGAGAGAGGAAGATTTAGGTTTAGGGAGAGAAAGGAAAGGAGATGATTTTGATTCTTCTTCTTCTTCTTCTTCTGAAGAGCCGTAGCTAGCTAGCAAAGAGTCCATAGCGAAAGGGAGATCTTCGGGTTAAGAAACTAATAATGTTCTGCTTGTTATATTTTTGGTTTTCGGGGGAGAAGTGAGGTGCTGGTGGTTGTGGTTGTGGTTGTTTCGGGTCAACACTCGACACTCATCGCCAGATCTCTTTAATTACAAACGCTCCCGTAATTTTTGCTTTTTTTTTTTTTTTTTTCTTTTTTTTTAATTCTCTTCCGTCTGTTAAATCCCTGGACCAAACCTAACCAGACAAGTCCAGTCTGGGCCTAATCGGTCCTAGTCAGTTCAATCCAAATTTCAGTATTGAGGTTTTAGGGTCTTTTTGCTCATTCTAGAGGAATTGAGGGCATTTTGGTCATTTTGTGATTTTTGGGCATCATTTTAATCATTTTACAAATTTTGAGGTATTTTTGTCTTTTAGAGTTTTCGGCGTATTTTTGGTCATTTTTACTATTTTTGAGAATTTTTGGCCATTTGAGAGGTTTCAAGATAATTTGGTCATTCACGTGGTTTCAATGGTCATTTTGTGATTTTGGGTATCATTTTAATCATTTTACAAGTTTTGAGGTATTTTTGTCTTTTAGAGCTTTCGGGGTATTTTTGGTCATTTTTATTGTTTTTGAGAATTTTGGCCATTTGAGAGGTTTCGGGATAATTTGGTCATTCAAGTGGTTTCAATGTATTTCTTGTTGTTTTGAAGTTTTGGGGCATTTTGTTCATTTTAATGGTTTCGGGTGGAGTCGGGGGGAGGGGGGGAGGTTATTTTGGTCATTCTAGTGATTTTAGGGGTATTTTTGTTATTATAGTGGTTTTAGGATTATTTTCTTCATTTTAGAGGTTTTTAGAGGTGATGGGGACTAAGTTAAGGATGTTCGTCCATGATGATTGTCCACAGTCACCGCGTCCATAACTTGACCACGTCCAAGAAACCTTAAGAAAAGGAGAACAAGAACATTGTACTTAGGAAACAATACAAGTCCCTTTGAAACAAGACCAGGTAGGTTGTCCATAATGCAAACATAACGATGACCAAATAACACTTGGTGAATTCTACAAAAGGACTTCTCATAAACTTCCTTATAATTTGACCATAGTGTACTACTTATAATTTGACCATAGTGTACTACTCTCAAAACATGGAAGGGGTTCCGCGTAATTCGCTCCACGTACTCCATTTACCCATTTTCTCTATTAACTACTCACATCACCCATAATGGTGGTGGATCCAAACAAGTAGACCCACTTCTAACTCTCTATAAAAGGAACAAGTCATATTTGCCCAAGATAAGTACCACCATTCACTATTTTCTCTTCCTTGTATTCTAAAGAGAAAACTAACTTAACCGTCGGAGGGTCTTTTGCTGAGTTACACCGGTCACCCTTGACAGTTCTTTCTTTTCTTTCACGACCAAAAGCCATTAACATAACCTGAAACATTCCAACCTACTGATATTCGTGCATCATCAGTTGGCGTTGACTATGGGGATAGTAAGAAAAAAAGTTTCTAAGTGTTAACTTCTTTGCTCTTTCCAAGACAAAAAAGATGTATAGTTCGGACTAGGTCAATAGCCACCAGTTCAGGACACCAAGAGAGTGGAAACACCTCCAGTCACCCAAATCGTGCACCAGCACTCCCGATAACCGTCCAGCAACAATTGCAGTCCATGGCCATTACACTAGCGGTGTAACATCCCAAACCCAAAGCAAGGATTTAGATGTTTAACTTGTCTTAGAAATAATCAACACTAATATAATGGAACAGAGCGTAATTAAAACCTCAAATAAACTTCTTATTTCATCAACGGATTTCCTTAAATATCCATAAAAACAAAACAACAATAATATTCTTGTATGTAAAATCCCCAAATAACATCTCAAAATAGTTCCAAAAAAATAATCTCATAGTCCTGAAACAATTTTACTAAAACAACTCAGCAACTATCCAAGCTCCAAACGCAGTCATCAATCTAAGGCTTCACTGATCTACCACCAAAATACACTCCAAGCCTCTAATCTGAAAGGATGGAAAAAGGGGTGAGCTAAAGGCTCAATAAGAGACTACAAACATGAGGATGTCTTCCAAAACAAAACGATAATATCATTGACAAAATATAGTCATCACGATACAATTAAAATTAGTTTAAACTGTAATATAATATGTTCTATAAAGCTGTGAAAATAAAACACTTCACTATAACGCTGTAAACATTAATAAAATAATAACCACATTTATATGCCAATAGGCACCAAATAGGTAGAAACACTTTATTATGAAAATAAACAATTTTCCACCTGAAAGAACAGTAGCAATTAAACAGTAATCCAATATGAAAAATATTAGTCAAACACAGACAAAAGCTGCTAAACACTCGGTGGGTGATTTCCCATGGGAACAATAACACTAACCTCAAAGAGGCAACACTAGCTCTGAAGAGCAACAATAACACTGCACCACACCACACTAACACTACTTCGGCCGAAGACCAACACTTAACCCTGTGTTGGCAAAGGTTGCAGACTGTCTAGTTGACCATTTGAAACACTCTTGACATATACAGTTTCACAATAATATACAATAAATAATAGAGTTTGAGTATGTATAAAGCACTAACAATGGTATAAGTCTTTGAAACTTCACTTTTGCAATTATGTGTATATATATATATATAAATATATTTTTACCACAATTATATATATATATATATATATAAATATATACGTCTTGAGAGACGTCATGTGTTGAAGTCTACTTACCTCTAGTGGCTAAACCAAGCTTCACTTCAATTGCTCGAAACGACGTCAACTAGAACCTAAATAATAATTAGATAACTCAATGAGGGCAGATTTTGAATGATCACAAAGTCCTTTGATGAAACAATTCCTTAGCCACTAAGAAGATTGGCAAAAAAATTAAAATTTAACATCTCCTTCTAATAAACCCCCACCTATTCTAGATTATAATGCAAAGTATACCCTAAAACTAACACCTAATATACCTATATATATATATATCCAAGTAGTGCCAAGCCTTATATACATTAGCCTTCACAATCCAAACCGCATAAGCAATTTACATTAAAGGTCATAGTTTCATAAAGGCAATTTATGCATATATATGTATACATTCATCACATGGCCGCAAGAAACAATGTAATATAACTCTATTCTCTGGAGACATTCATCACATGGCCGCATCCCATATGAATTAATCCATGAACTATTGATGAAATATATATATATATATATATATATATTCGGCAATCCCATATAAATCAAACCGTGAACTATTGATGAAATATATATATATATTCGGCAATCCCATATAAATCAAACCGTGAACTATTGATGAAATATATATATATATATATATATATATATTCGGCAATCCCATATAAATCAAACAGTGAACTATTGATGAAATATATATATATATATATATATATATTCGGCAATCCCATATATCTATATATACTTATAAATAAATCTAATAGCACAATTGAAATTTCAGCAAACACAATTGAAATTCCAGCAACCATCATTGAATTTCCAGCAAACACAATACTAACCCTAACACTAACATGTCAATGATGAAATCCCAGCAAAATAAAAGAAAAAAAGGGCTTTCCTAGAATGATGCTTACCTCAAAACCAAGATGAAGTTGCTGGCTGCCCTGAAGTGCACAGCCTCCTCTTCTTTTGTTTTTGAGAAACCCTAATTTTCTTTCATATAAAGCTGTTGCACTTGGGCTGAAAATTCAGAAGCCTATTTCAGGTTAAGGCTAATTTCACTTGGGCTGAAAATTTAGAAGCCCACTACAACTAAAATAAACTTCCAAGACCCACCTATATTCCCACTAAACTCATTATAAGGTTGTTAACATAGGCTAGGACTTCTAAAAAATTCCAAAGACACTAAAACTCCTAATCCAAAAAGGTTCAAATCCTTTTAACCTTTTCCTTAACTGATAAGAGGCTAATAGTTAATTTTTGAATAGACCACAAAATAGTTATTCACGTTACCCCTTAATATTAATATTGATATTATTATTATTATCATTGTAAAAATCACAATATAAATTAATTATTTCCTCCAAAATAAATAAGCAATTTATCAAATCTACTCTCTAGAAGTAATTAAATTAAATTTTAAGTGAGACGGGTGTTACATTCTCCCCCTCTTATAAAATTTTCGTCCTCGAAAATTCAAAACATACCTCACTGTAGAAAAAGCTGGGGATATTTGGATTGCATTTCGTCTTTACGCTCCCATGAAGCTTCTTCCATGGAGTGGTTCCTCCATAATACTTTGATCAAATGTATAGTCTTATTACGTAGCACTTGCTCTTTACGATCTAAAATCTGAATCGGGACTTCCTCGTAGGATAAGTTCTCTTTGACTTGAAGTGGCTCATAACTCAAGATATGAGAAGGATCGGGAACATACCTCCTCAACATGGATACATGAAAAACGTTATGTAACCTTGACAAGGTCGGTGGTAAAGCAAGCCGGTAAGCAACAGAACCAACTCTCTCCAAAACTTCAAAGGGCCCCACGTACCTAGGGCTTAACTTACCCTTCTTGCCAAACCTTATAACTCCTTTCATAGGTGACACTCGAATGAAAACCATGTCTCCAACTTCAAATTCCACTTCTCTTCTCCGTGGATCAGCATAACTTTTCTGTCTACTCTGAGCTGCACGCAACCTTTCCCGAATCACATCAATCTTTTCACTAGTCCTTTGAACAATCTCAGGACCCAAGATTCTCCTCTCTCCAACCTCATCCCAACAAACTGGGGATCTACACTTTCTCCCATACAAAGCCTCATAAGGTGCCATCTTAATACTGGAGTGATAACTATTGTTATAAGCAAACTCCACCAAAGTCAAATAGTCATTCCAACTACCCTTGAAATCCAAGACACAAGCTCTCAACATGTCTTCCAAAGTTTGGATAGTTCTCTCCGACTGTCCATCCGTTTGAGGGTGGCAAGCAGTACTAAAGTTCAACTTAGTACCCAAGGCTTTTTGCAAACTATCCCAAAACCCTGAAGTGAACCTCGAATCTCTATCAGATACAATAGAAGCTGGTACTCCATGCAACCTCACAATCTCATTTATATAAAGTTCAGCCAGTTTGTCAAGAGAGTAGTTCATTCTAATTGGAATGAAGTGGGCAGATTTAGTCAACCTATCCACCACCACCCAAATAGCATCATGATTCTTAGGTGATCTCGGTAACCCACACACAAAGTCCATGGTGATATTCTCCCACTTCCTCTCAGGAATAGGTAAAGGTTGTAACAACCCTGATGGCCTCTGATGCTCCACTTTGACTTGCTGGCAAATCAAGCATTGTTCCACAAATTGAGCAATTTCTCTTTTCATGTTAATCCACCAATAAACTTCTCGAAGGTCATGATACATCTTGATACTACCCGGATGCATTGTATAAGGCGAACGATGTGCTTCCTCCAATATCTCTCTTTTAATCAATGAATCATTAGGCACACAAAGCCTATTACCAAACCTCAAAACACCATCATCAGAGATACTAAAATCAAATCTACTTCCACCACGTACTTGTTCCATGATCTTAAACAATTGAGGGTCACCACTCTGAGCAGCTTTGATCTTATCAATTAGGGTGGGTTGTACACTTAAACTTGCCAGGTAGGATTGGGAGTCTCCAGTCACTATGTCTACTCCAAGTTTCTGAAGATCAACAATAATATGCTTCTGAGTAGTTAATAAAGCAGCTGAAAAGCTATACGACTTCCGACTAAGTGCATCAGCCACCACATTGGCTTTACCAGGATGGTAATTTATAGAACAATCATAGTCTTTAATCAATTCTAGCCATCTCCTTTGTCTCAAATTTAATTCTTTTTGAGTGTATATGTACTTCAAACTTTTATGGTCAGTGTATATTTCACATCTCTCACCATACAAGTAATGCCTCCAAATCTTCAATGCAAAAACCACTGCTGCCAATTCCAAATCATGAGTTGGATAATTCTGTTCATAATTCTTTAGTTGTCGAGAGGCATAAGCAACCACCTTCCCATGTTGCATTAGAACACAACCAAGACCCTTACGAGATGCGTCACTATATATCACAAAACCACCCGAACCAGATGGAATAGTCAATACTGGTGCAGAAATCAACCGTTGCTTCAACTCCTGGAAACTTCTTTCACATTCCTCTGTCCAGTCAAACTTTGCATGTTTTCGAGTTAATCGAGTCAGAGGAGTTGCAATACTGGAAAATCCTTCCACAAATCTTCTATAATAACCTGCAAGGCCCAAAAAACTTCTTACCTCACTTACATTAGTAGGGGCAGCCCAATTAACTACAGCTTCGATCTTACTAGGGTCCACTGTAATTCCATCTCTAGAGATCACATGTCCTAAGAATACCACTTGATTCAACCAGAACTCACACTTCTTCAATTTAGCATACAACTTCTTGTCTCTTAAAATCTGCAACACCATTCTCAAGTGTTCCTCATGCTCTTCTTGGCTTTTGGAGTAAACCAAGATGTCATCAATGAAAACAATGACAAACCGATCCAAGTACTCATGGAATACCCTATTCATCAAATCCATAAAAACAGTAGGAGCATTAGTTAAACCAAAAGGCATCACTAAGAACTCATAATGACCATACCTAGTTCGAAAAGCTGTCTTTGGTATGTCATCCTCCTTAACCCTCAACTGATGATAACCAGATCTCAAGTCAATTTTAGAGAAGACTTGAGCACCCTGAAGCTGATCAAACAAATCATCAATTCGTGGCAAAGGGTATTTGTTTCTGATGGTTACCTTGTTCAACTCCCTATAGTCAATGCACAACCGCATACTACCATCCTTCTTCTTAACAAACAACACCGGAGCACCCCAAGGAGAAGCACTAGGCCGAATAAAGCCTTTATCAAGCAAGTCTTGCAATTGCTCCTTCAGCTCATTGAGCTCCGTAGGGGCCATTCTATAAGGTGCTTTGGAAATTGGGCCGGTACCAGGTACTAGGTCAATAGAGAACTCAACCTCTCTGTCAGGGGGTAGTCCAAGTAAGTCCTCAGAGAACACATCTGGGAACTCTTTCACCACTGGGATGTCTTCAACTTTTAACTCTACTTTATCACCCTTCAAAGCACAAACAAGGAACCCTTCACATCCCTTCCTTAGCAATCGCCTTGCCTGCATCACTGACACCAATACCGGTGGTTTCACCACACGATCTCCCTCGAAGAAGAATTCTGGCTCCCCAGGAATTCTAAATACTACCCTCTTCCCAAAACACTCTATGGAAGCATGAAAAGTAGATAACCAATCCATCCCTAGAATCACATCAAACTCAAACATATCAAGCAACATAAGATCTGCTTTTAATTCCCTCCCAGAGACTAAAACATTACAAGACTTGTACACTTCATGGGTAATCATTTGTTGTCCAGAAGGTATAGCAACACACAATTCATAATTTAAACTCTCAGGTTCTATGTTTAGCCTTTGTGCAAGTCTACGTGAGATGAAAGAATGGGTTGAACCAGAATCAAATAACACTTGTGCATGCTGACTGGAAACAAGAAGTGTACCTGAAACCACTGATAGGGAGGCCTCGGCATCCTGTTTAGTCAAAGCAAAAACTCGACCCTGAACCTTAGGTCTCTGTTGGCTCCCATTTGGATTTGTAGTTTGTTCAGCTCGCATATCTGGACAATCCTTGATGAAGTGTCCAGTCTTGCCACATTTAAAACACGCCCTTGACTCCAAATAACATGTTCCATTATGAGCCTTTCCACATCTTGGACAAGTTTTGTATGCCTTCTTATTTGAATTAGGCACCCCTTGCTTCTTGAATGAACTTCCACTAGACTTCCCCTTAAGAAAATGACTCTGGGTTGGCTTCCTCTCTTGATTATTGGTCCTTGAGAGATGATTGCAATTTCTCTCTGCTATGAGAGCTCGATCCACCACTTCTGCGTATGTTTCCAATTTGAACATGGAAACCGGTCCCTGAATTTCCTCCCTTAAACCTCTTTCAAAATGTCTGGCCTTCCTTGCTTCCGTGTCAACCATGTGTGGAGCAAAGCGGGATAATTCAGCAAATTTCCGCTCATACTCATACACTGATTGAGTACCTTGTGCTATGCGAATGAACTCAGCTTCCTTTTGCACCATCAAACTATCAGGAAAATACCTCTTACGAAAGAGCTCAACAAAATGCTGCCAAGTTATAACTTCTCTTCCATGTGTCCTCTCCGTGGACTCCCACCATTCCAATGCATCACCTTTCAGTACAAAAACAGCAAGGACAACTCGTTGCTCATCACTAACTTCCATTGCTCTAAAGAGCCTTTCTATCTCCTTAAGCCAGTTGTCAGCCTCAATTGGATCCTTTGTACCCTTGAAAGCAGGAGGATCAAGTTTCCTAAACTTCTCCAAGGCACTAGTCGGATTGGTGGCTCCCACTTGATGTTGCACTATATTGGTTAAGCCCCCAATGGCTTCAATAATAGCCTGGAGATTAGTAGGTCCCCCAGCATTTGGTTGACTGTCCCCTGGGTTCCTCCTTGGTGGAGCCATATCTCTAAGCAATACAATAAGATTTCATAAATAAATATCTCAAATATTTCAGAGGGTCAAAACCAAACACATAGATAGTACAACAATCATTCCTACACACTTTAGAATAATAAACAAAACAAACAAAATATAAAATCACTATGAAAGGTCAACTAATTCTAACACTAAAATTCCTTGTAATCACACTCTTGTTCCAAAATAGTCTTAAGATCAAACCTATAAGTCTACAGAATCATAAACCTATGCTCTGATACCATATGTAACGACCCAAGGAAAAGCGCTAGCCACATCTGCGCTAGCCACATCTGTGCTATACCTCAAAAGGACTAGTCACTATTGAGGCTCCTTGTAGTTGTTAATAAAGCCCAGTTCAACCCAGTAAATACCCGATGTGGGACTCATCACACACCCACACACATCACACAATCAATCAAATTGGGGCATCACAATCTCCCCCACTTAAATCCCTAACGTCCTTGTTAGGGCCCACTCTGTGGGGTAGTGTCTCTGAGCCCACACAGGATTACCGGGCCGGCTCTGATACCATAACTGTAACATCCCAAACCCAAAGCAAGGATTTAGATGTTTAACTTGTCTTAGAAATAATCAACACTAATATAATGGAACAGAGCGTAATTAAAACCTCAAATAAACTTCTTATTTCATCAACGGATTTCCTTAAATATCCATAAAAACAAAACAACAATAATATTCTTGTATGTAAAATCCCCAAATAACATCTCAAAATAGTTCCAAAAAAATAATCTCATAGTCCTGAAACAATTTTACTAAAACAACTCAGCAACTATCCAAGCTCCAAACGCAGTCATCAATCTAAGGCTTCACTGATCTACCATCAAAATACACTCCAAGCCTCTAATCTGAAAGGATGGAAAAAGGGGTGAGCTAAAGGCTCAATAAGAGACTACAAACATGAGGATGTCTTCCAAAACAAAACGATAATATCATTGACAAAATATAGTCATCACGATACAATTAAAATTAGTTTAAACTGTAATATAATATGTTCTATAAAGCTGTGAAAATAAAACACTTCACTATAACGCTGTAAACATTAATAAAATAATAACCACATTTATATGCCAATAGGCACCAAATAGGTAGAAACACTTTATTATGAAAATAAACAATTTTCCACCTGAAAGAACAGTAGCAATTAAACAGTAATCCAATATGAAAAATATTAGTCAAACACAGACAAAAGCTGCTAAACACTCGGTGGGTGATTTCCCATGGGAACAATAACACTAACCTCAAAGAGGCAACACTAGCTCCGAAGAGCAACAATAACACTGCACCACACCACACTAACACTACTTCGGCCGAAGACCAACACTTAACCCTGTGTTGGCAAAGGTTGCAGACTGTCTAGTTGACCATTTGAAACACTCTTGACATATACAGTTTCACAATAATATACAATAAATAATAGAGTTTGAGTATGTATAAAGCACTAACAATGGTATAAGTCTTTGAAACTTCACTTTTGCAATTATGTGTATATATATATATATATAAATATATTTTTACCACAATTATATATATATATATATATATATATATAAAAATATATACGTCTTGAGAGACGTCATGTGTTGAAGTCTACTTACCTCTAGTGGCTAAACCAAGCTTCACTTCAATTGCTCGAAACGACGTCAACTAGAACCTAAATAATAATTAGATAACTCAATGAGGGCAGATTTTGAATGATCACAAAGTCCTTTGATGAAACAATTCCTCAGCCACTATGAAGATTGGCAAAAAAATTAAAATTTAACATCTCCTTCTAATAAACCCCCACCTATTCTAGATTATAATGCAAAGTATACCCTAAAACTAACACCTAATATACCTATATATATATATATATATATATCCAAGTAGTGCCAAGCCTTATATACATTAGCCTTCACAATCCAAACCGCATAAGCAATTTACATTAAAGGTCATAGTTTCATAAAGGCAATTTATGCATATATATGTATACATTCATCACATGGCCGCAAGAAACAATGTAATATAACTCTATTCTCTGGAGACATTCATCACATGGCCGCATCCCATATGAATTAATCCATGAACTATTGATGAAATATATATATATATATATATATATATATTCGGCAATCCCATATAAATCAAACCGTGAACTATTGATGAAATATATATATATATATATATATATATTCGGCAATCCCATATAAATCAAACCGTGAACTATTGATGAAATATATATATATATATTCGGCAATCCCATATAAATCAAACCGTGAACTATTGATGAAATATATATATATTCGGCAATCCCATATATCTATATATACTTATAAATAAATCTAATAGCACAATTGAAATTTCAGCAAACACAATTGAAATTCCAGCAACCATCATTGAATTTCCAGCAAACACAATACTAACCCTAACACTAACATGTCAATGATGAAATCCCAGCAAAATAAAAGAAAAAAAGGGCTTTCCTAGAATGATGCTTACCTCAAAACCAAGATGAAGTTGCTGGCTGCCCTGAAGTGCACAGCCTCCTCTTCTTTTGTTTTTGAGAAACCCTAATTTTCTTTCATATAAAGCTGTTGCACTTGAGCTGAAAATTCAGAAGCCTATTTCAGGTTAAGGCTAATTTCACTTGGGCTGAAAATTTAGAAGCCCACTACAACTAAAATAAACTTCCAAGACCCACCTATATTCCCACTAAACTCATTATAAGGTTGTTAACATAGACTAGGACTTCTAAAAAATTCCAAAGACACTAAAACTCCTAATCCAAAAAGGTTCAAATCCTTTTAACCTTTTCCTTAACTGATAAGAGGCTAATAGTTAATTTTTGAATAGACCACAAAATAGTTATTCACGTTACCCCTTAATATTAATATTGATATTATTATTATTATCATTGTAAAAATCACAATATAAATTAATTATTTCCTCCAAAATAAATAAGCAATTTATCAAATCTACTCTCTAGAAGTAATTAAATTAAATTTTAAGTGAGACGGGTGTTACAAGCGGACTTGATGCAACAAAACCAGGAGTTAACTAAAGAAGTTAATAGATGACGTCAACAGCAACATGGTGGAGAATGAGGCCAAAATTCAAAGAATGAAGGGACTGAGAACAATGCTGAGAAGATTAGTCCAGAGATACGTCACTTGTAGAGTACCACATTTGGAGAGGGAGATGGACCAGAAGAAAAGAGCCATGGAAGAGATGAAGGATTCTATGAGGAGAGCAAACCATGTGGATGATCTCATCCACATGACTGATTCCCCCTTCATTGTGTCTATCACAAATCATCCCTTGCTTTCCAAGTTCAAAATGCCTACCCTAGGTTTATATGATGGAACACATGACCCCTGCGATCATATTGCCACTTTCAAAACAACCATTCATCTCTAAGGTATTCTAAACAAAATCATATGCAGAGCCTTTCCTACCACGTTGATAGGCCTAGCCAAAGTATGGTTTAGTAAGTTACCACTAAACATCATAACCTCATTCCAGGAGTTAAGTAAGTTGTTCATTAAAAACTTTGTAGGGCGACGAAGACAGAAACGTTCCTTGTCCAGCTTGTTAAACATAGAACAATGGGAAAATGAAAGTCTGTGCACCTTTATTAGCTGTTTCAACAGAGAAGCCCTGTTGGTGGATGAGATGGATGATAAGATCTTCTTGGCAACTTTTTACAATGGTGTCAGTTCAGATTTATTTATTCATAAACTGTACGACTAGGAGTCATAGACAATGGCTGTATTGATACATTCGGCCTAATGTTTCATGAACGCAAAAGACGTGATTATTGCCAAGAAAAAGAAGAAAGGTGAACAACTGGACAATGGATATATACACCATCCAAAGTAAGGTCCTCGTCCAAAGAAAGCAAAAGTGGGAGAGAAAAGGGATCGCAATGGCAAGAAAGCAGGGTCATCCTTAAGACGATATTCTAATTATACTCCCTTGAACACTTCACTTGACTAAGTGTTAATGTAGATCAAAGTCGATCTATCCTTGAAGTGGCCCAAAAGGATGAGAGGAGACCCTAGTAAGCGAAACAAAAGTAAGTAAAATCGTTTTCACTGTGATCATGGACATGACATAGACAAATGCTATGACTTGAAGCAACAGATTGAAGCTCTTATTAAGCAGAAAAAGTTAAAAATTTTTCTTGTGCGAGACCACAAGGACGAGAGACAGCCAATGAAGGACAAATTAGAAGAGCCAGCACGCCAACCACTTGGAGAAATAAGGATCATTGTAGAAGGTACATCAATAGGAAGCTCGTCCAAAGCTAAGAAGATCTACCTGCGAGAAGTCCAAAATGTGCAAATATTGGAAGACCACCAAGGATGCTAAGAGAAGATGAGCCGGCCATTATTTTCACAGACGAAGATGTGAAACGACTGCACCATCCTTATGATGATGCGATTGTCATTACTTTGGCAATTGCAAATTATACAACTAGAAGGGTGTTAATAGACAATGGCAGTTTAGTAGACATCCTTTACTATCCAGCCTTCCAGCAAATGAGGATTAATAAGGAATTACTTCATCTAATGAATGTACCATTGATCGGATTTAGAGGAATGAAGGTTCTACTAGTAGGCACCATCTCCTTGCCAGTTATAGTCAGCTCTTATCCACGGCAAATCAATAAGGAAGTGAATTTTCTTGTTGTAGACTATTCGTTCTCATACAATGCCATTATTAGACGACCAACTTTAAACAATTGAAGGGCTACAACGTCCACCTACCACTTGTCTGTCAAGTTCCTAATAGACTATGGCATTAGAGAGGTACATGGAGATCAATTAACTGCTAGAGACTGTTACTTAGCAAAATTGGCTATGGACGAGCAGATACAGACAATGAACATTGAAGAAAAGAGAACATTGGCTGAACCGATTGAAGTATTGGAAGATTTACCATTGGACGAGTACAACCTGGAGAAGTTTACCAAGATTGGGACGAGTATGGGGGAGAAGACGAAGTAGGACCTCGTTAGATTCCTCAAAAAGAGCACAGATGTTTTTGCTTGGAGCCAAGAAGACATGTCTGGGATTGACCCAAGTGTGATTACTCAATGTTTAAACGCGTCCCCATCCTACAAGCCCGTTCGTTAGAAGAAGAGAGTGTTTGCCCTAGAACGAGACAATGCCATTAAAGAAGAAATTCATAAGTTAGTCACTGTTGAATTCGTCCACAAAGTTTACTACCCTGATTGGCGAGCTAATGAAGTAATAGTCAAGAAGCCTAATGGAAAATGGAGGATGTGCGTGGATTTCACAGATTTAAACAAAGCATGCCCCAAGGATAGCTATCCTCTTCCACTCATTAATCAATTGGTGGATTCAATAGCTGGACACCAGCTGTTAAGTTTCATGGATACATTATTAAGGTATAATCAGATTAAGATGGACGAGGCAGACCAGGAGAAAACATCCTTTATCACAAGCCAAGGTTTGTTTTGTTATAAAGTGATGCCATTTGGTTTGAAAAATGTAGGAGCTACCTACCAAAGGCTATTCAACCATATGTTTTGTCCAAAAATTGGGAGAAACATTGAAGTGTACGTGGACGACATGTTGGCCTAGACGATCTCTAAGAAACCTTTGATACACTTAGTTTACTAAGAAATCGAGTGTATTTTGGCATAGTTTAGAGGTATTTTGGTCATTTTTAGGGGTTTCGAGGGTATTTTGCTTAATTTTGAGGTTTCAATGATATTTTTGTCATTTTAAAAGTTTTTGGTAGTATCTTGGTCGTTTTGGGGGCGTTTTGGTTATTTTCTAGGTTTTGGGATATTTTGAACATACGTGTTACATTTTAGTCATTTTGGCAGTTCTAAGAGGGTCATTTTAGGAGTTTTGGTGTATTTATAGGTTTTTTGATATTTGGTAATTCTCACAAGTAAAATAATAACTTTTGGAGAAAAAAATAGCATTGAAATCACTAGAATGGCCAATATATTCCCAAAATAGCCAATATACCCCCAAAATCACAAAAAGTCCCAAAAAAACCTCCAAAACCTCTTAATTATCCAAAATAGCTATAAAATCTCTAAAGTGACTAAAATAACCTCAAAACCTCTAAAATGGCAAAAATACCCTTGAAACGACTAGAATGAGCAGTCAAACTCGATACCTCGTAAATGACCAAAATGCCCCAAACATCTAAAATGATTAAAAAATACATATTGACATTGCTAAAATGAGTAAAATGCCCTAAAATCTGCTAGAATGAGCAAAACTGCATGAAACCAACCAAAATACACCCAAAATCTAAAAAAATGAGTGTATTTTGGCTTACTTTAGGGGTATTTTGGACATTTTTAGAGGTTTCCGGTGTATTTTTCTTATTTTTGAGGTTTCAATGATAGTTTTGGTCATTTTAAAAGTGTTCGGGGGTATTGTGGGCGTTTTAGGGGCGTTTTGGTCATTTTCTAGGGTTTTGGGATATTTTGGACATACGTGATGCATTTTAGTCATTTTGGCAGTTTTAAGGGGGTCATGTTAGAGGTTTAGGTGTATTTAAAGGTTTTTTGATATTTTGATAAATCTCACGGGTAAAATAATATTTTTGGACAACGTA
Organism: Lithocarpus polystachyus; assembly: GCA_033629205.1. Lineage (NCBI taxonomy): Eukaryota > Viridiplantae > Streptophyta > Magnoliopsida > Fagales > Fagaceae > Lithocarpus > Lithocarpus polystachyus. Next base: position 51,464,002 of record CM066163.1, read on the forward strand.
AATGACCAAAATGCTCCAAATATCTAAAATGATTAAAAAATACGGCTCGACATTGCTAAAATGAGCAAAATGCCTTAAAATCCTCTAGATGAGCAAAACAACTTGAAACCGACCAAAATACACCCTAAATCTAAAAAAATGAGTGTATTTTGGCATAGTTTAGGGATATTTTGGACATTTTCGGAGGTTACGAGGTTATTTTGCTTATTTTTGAGGTTTCAATGGTATTTTGGTCATTTTAAAACTTATCAGGGGTATTATGGTCGTTTTAGGGGTGTTTTGGTCATTTTTGAGAATTTGGGGTATTTTGGACATTCGTGGTGCATTTTAGTCATTTTAGCAGTTCTAAAGGGGTCATTTTAGAGGTTTTGGTGTATTTATAGGTTTTTTGATATTTTGGTAATTCTCACAGGAAAAAAAAAAAGACAAAATATACCCTTTGATGAGAATCAACAAGCATTCAAAGATCCATTGCATGTTCCAGTTAGGCCTATTACTAGAGCAAGATCCAAGTCAAAGAAGCACTTAATGGGCTGATTCAAGAGATTTGGGCTAATTCTAACGCAGGACATTCCAAGCTTGGCCCAAAGAAAGATGAAGGCGTAATGAATTTAATCCAAGCTATTGAGGACGGATCTGGCTTAAGTGGACGTGATTTATGGCGAGGATTAATGGCTGATTGACTTTCCAGCTCTATATCAGTTAATCGATATTTTTCCTAATCTAGATCTTCTAATTTCAGACCAGATCTACCTTAGTTTTAGGGTTTTATTATTTATAATGTTTTTTAGCTATTTTCCTATTCTGGATCTGCTAATTTCAGACCAAATTAACTTTTATTTAGGATTTTATTATTTAGTACATTTTTTTATATTTTATATTTTCAGTCATGTCTTATAAATAGCATGCACTCATTGTAATAGAGGGATTATTGAATAAAAATCAGAAAAAAGTGAGGCTTTGCTCTTCTTTTTGATTCTTTAAGAACTGTGAACTTATCAGGGATTCTTCCTTGCGGCGTTCAAACTTTATACTTTCGGTTCGTGATTCCATTATAATCATTGGATCAAAGGTCTATTACTTATACTTTTGGTTCGCGTTTTTCTTATAAATGTTGGGTCAGGGTTCTATCAAAATCTGAATTTTAGCTTTCTTGGGCATATATTCCTATATTATTTGTTGGGTCTCAAAGTGTGTTGTTGAGGTTCGCATCAAGTTTTTTTTTTTTTTTTTTGAAAAACTAATATTTTACTCGTGAGAATTATCAAAATATCAAAAAACCTATAAGTGCACCAAAACCCCTAAAATGACTCCCTTAAAAACGCCAAATTGACTAAAATGCACCAGGCATGTTCAAAAAATCCCAAAACCCTAAAAACTGACCAAAATGCCCCCAAAATGACCACAATACCCCCGAAAACATTTAAAATGACCAAAATATCATTGAAACCTAATAAATAAGCAAAATACTCTCGAAACCTCTAAAAATGACCAAAATACCATTAAACTAAGCCTAAATACACTCGATTTCTTAGATTTTGGAGGTATTTTGGTCGGTTTCAAGTTTTTTTGCTCATTCTAGAGGACTTTAGGGAATTTTGCTCATTTTAGCGATGTCGAGGTGTGGTTTCTATGTTGGGGTTTATGCCCTAAAATCCAATTTATTGGCATGTTATAAATAATTAAATTGTCTAATTATTTGAAACTATTTATAAATGAACTAATGGGACATTATCTTAGTCCATGAGATGCATAGTATATGATTTATGTGATTTAGTCACAGAAGATATTGATCACAAGTTCTTTGTAAACTCAGAATTGTAGTTCATAGTCGGCGATGAAATTGGGCATTTCATCTGCGAAGATTATAACATATCAACTAAGATGATTTGTCTTGATCATGGAAATGGAGATTTCTAATTGGTATGTTGATATGTTTTAAGGGTTAAGACATATTAAACTGGACCGCTGTGAAATTTATTTTTCTCCTAACGACTGTCAAATGAATAATGAATCTCACGACTTCTATTTAAATCAACTCTAAATCCTGAGAGGGTAACAGATCTGATCATGAGGTGTAAATTATTTTGATATATCAGGAGTGAGATCTATAAGTTAGGATCAAAACCTCAGTATGTTGGGCAGCCGCATTTAGTGTTGATGGAACATATATTCTCAAGATGGAATTCATAATCTCGTAACGGAGATATAAAATATTCCCTTAAGATATGTTCATTGGGTTTGGTTATTCAGAGTGTTGGCCCAACCACTTTAGTAAAGAGTTACTAAAATATATATTTATAGAATTGGATTTCATAAATATATGATGAATAACATAAAGGATTAAACTGGGTACTCAAGGATTAAGATGTAGTAATCTTCAAAGTGGCAGTCTATATTCATGACTTTGTATTACTACGAATATTTTAATGAAGGGGTTGCATGTATAATAAAATCTGGGGATATAATTTATTAATAAGGTTTAGAGTACAATTATATTCATATAGTGATATTGAATATAATTAATGGTAACTCTAAACTTGTCAAGAGTTGACAGAAAAGACCTATTGGAGCTAGAATTTTATTTGTTCCCTTTTGGTCCCACTCCAAGCCACATACTAGAGCCCAATTGCAATAGCCCAAAAGGCTAGCCCAATTAGATAATCAGTTATATATAAGGAGAGAAACAAACAGAATTTCAGATGTTCTTTTATAAGTCTTTTTATAAGAGTTTTCATTAAGATCTTACAAGGAATGAAATGGTTTGTATGTGTGTGTTGGATACACTCTTATTCTCTCTTTGGAAACTGATTGAGAGATGACACTTCTTGGGCATTAAGTGGAATTGGAGTGAAGATTAAAATTATTCCCAAGTACTTCTAATATTTTGGCTTTGAATTTCACTGCACCAAGGTACGCTACCTTGTTCTTAAATTCTGAAACTTACATAGTACATGTTATAAATTGCGAATAAAGTAGATCCGTTAATTTTCCGCTGCGTATGTTTTGTATGTGATATAAACACATATTTTTCCAACAATTGGTATTAGAGCGGTCTTCAATTTCGAATCTGAATAACATGTTTTGTGAGTTTGAGAATTAGAGATAATAGTTTCATGTTGTTAGAAGATTATGCATTTAATTTTCTACATGGTTGTTGAAACTATGATTTAATGAAAACTGATATTGATGTTATGATGTTATTTAAATTTAAATTTAAGTATGTTAAATTGATTTTAAGGCTATAGCATCAATGGAATTCAGTTTTGATATCAAATTCTGCATATCATGTTCATGTGGTGGTTATTTGTTCATAAAAAAACGTTGAAAACTGTCAACAACTGCTCTTTAAAAAACTAAAAACACAGGTTTTTTGCTAGTTATCTTCCCACGAAGTTACTCGCGAAAATGCCTCTGAAGCATAAAACTATTTCGCAGGTAAGCTTTACTTGCAACACAGTTGCGAGACAGTCGCGAAAGTTTCTGTCTGAATTTTGTATTTTCACTATTTTGCCTTAACCCATTTTCGCGGGAAAAGCGTAGTCTCGTGATTCTCGCAAAAATGCATCTGAAAGGAATTTTGAATATTTTCTAAGTGTTTTCAAATGTATAAAGAGCGAGGTCGTGTGTAATGAGATTACACATGGTAGTAACTAAAAGACCTAATAAGATCAAAGATATTAGTTAAATAGAACTTAGTCCTAAATAGTTTGGAACTTGTCTTTAAAAAACATTCTAATAAGATTGGAATTGTTGTATGATTGAAAGTTCTTAATTTATTTTAATTAGAATTCTTAATGAGATTAAAGCTTAATTAAAAGGTATATAGTTTCTAATCTGATTAGAATTCTCAATCAAATAAGTTAAGGATAGAGTTCTATATAACTAATTTTTGATTCATTAGTATTTAAGGAATCCTAAATAGTTTAGGACGTCAATGATTCTAATAAGATTAGAGTCTTCAATAAGTACAAGGTTATTAGTTGTGATGGGATCGCAATTATTTAAAGAAAAACCCAAATAATGACTGGGAGTGTTGAAATAACCCTTTTGTTAAGTTTATTGCAATGTGAATAGATACTTTGTCTTGACTTCGAGTCTTGCATTCTATGCGTATTTACTTCATGGATTACAAGGTTAAACTTCTTTGTGATTGCGCGATTGTTCGTTACGCTATTGTGACGTGACTTAATAGCATCACATCGAATTTAAACAATTAAACAAATTTGATGTGTAGGGTTAAAATTGTGATTAGATCACAATGGTTTCATGACAATTCAATTGTTTTAAAATTTCTAGTGGGAGAGAGATACAAGGGTTGGATCTCACGGCCTCCATTATCGGTTCATAGTAGTGTGGGTAAGCACTTTGATGCGAACCTCAATCAACACGCTTTGAGACCTAACAAATAATATCGAAATATTTGCCCAAGAAAGCTAAAATTCAGATTTTGATAGCACCCTGACCCAACGTTTATAAGAGAAACGCGAACCAAAAGTATAAGTAACAGACCTTTGACCCAATGATTATAATGGAATCATGAACCGAAGGTATAAAATTTGAACGCCACAAGGAAGAATCTCTAATAAGTTCACAGTTCTTGAATAACCAAAAAGAAGGGCAAACACTCACCTTTTTTTGATTTTTATTCAATCCCCCTTTATTACAATGAGTGCATGCTATTTATAAGACATGACTGAAAATAGGAATATAAAAAAATCGTACTAAATAATAAAACCCTAAATAAAAGTTGATTTGGTCTGAAATTAGCAGATCCAAAATAGGAAAATAGCTAAAAAACGTTTTAAATAATAAATGCCTAAAATTAAGGTAAATCTGGTCTAAAATTAGAAGATCTAGATTAGAAAAAATGTCTATTAACAGATATAGAGCTGGAAAGTCAATCAGCCATCAATCCATGCCATAAACAACGCCCAATTAAGCCAAATCTGCCCTCAATAGTTTGAATTAAATTTATTACGCCTTCATCTTCCTTTGGGCCCAGCATGGAATGTCCTACGTTAGAATCAGCCCATTAAGTGCTTTTTTGATCTTCTTGGATCTTGCTCTAGTAATAGGCCCAACTGGAGCATGCAATGGATCCTTAAATGCTTGTTGATTCTCTTCATTTCCCCTCTTTTCAAAAGGATTCGTCCTCGAATCGTCACCTACATCAAAATGAGAAAGGTCAGAAACATTAAATGTAGCACTAATGTTATACTCACCTAGAAGATCCAACTTGTATGTATTATCATTGATTCTCTCAAGGACTTGAAACAGACCATCCCCTCTAGGATGTAGTTTGGAACGCCTACGGGCTGGAAATATTTCTTTTCTCATATGCACCCAAACCCAATCCCTTGGTTCAAAGAGGACTTGTCGACAGCCTTTGTTGGCTTTGGTTGCATATTGCTCATTTTTCAACAAGCATTCAAGAATCCATTGCATGTTCTAGTTGGGCCTATTACTAGAGTAAGATCCAAGAAGATCAAAGAAGCACTTAATGGGCTGATTCAAGAGATTTAGGCTGATTCTAACACAGGACATTCCAGGCTGGGCCCAAACGAAGATGAAGGCGTAATAAATTTAATTCAAGCTATTGAGGGCTGATCTGGCTTAATTGGGCGTTATTTATGGCATAGATTAATGGCTGATTGACTTTCCAGCTTTATATCCATTAATAGACATTTTTCCTAATCTGGATATTTTAATTTCAGACCAGATTTACCTTAATTTTAGGCTTTTATTATTTAGAACATTTTTTAGCTATTTTTCTATTTTGGATCTGCTAATTTCAGACCAAATCAACTTTTATTTAGGGTTTTATTATTTAGTATGTTTTTTTTTTTTTTTTATATTTCGATTTTCAGGCATGTCTTATAAATAGCATACACTCATTGTAATAGAGGGGGATTGAATAAAAATTAGAAAAAGGTGAGTGTTTGCTCTTCTTTATAGTTCTTCAAGAACTGTGAACTTATCAAGGATTCTTCCTTATAGGGTTCAAATTTGAAAGTTTAAATAGCGTATAAAACACTATGAACGTTTAGACTCCCAAATTACAAATTATCAATTCAAGCTTTATATCAAACGATGAACGTGCAGAATATGAACAAAAACTTAAAACCGAATTGATAAACAATCTAAGTCAAATAAAATCACATCCATAACAGAAATTAAATGACAAAGATAAAGGGAAGAGAGATGCGAACACAAGGACAACACACAATATGTTATCGAAGAGGAAACCGAAGCCCTCGGCGTAAAACCTCTCCACCGCCCTCCAAGTGGTCAAATGATCCACTAAAGAATGTAGTTGGGATACAAGGACAGCAATAGACCCTCCAAGCCTAATCTACCCAGTGTACCTAAGCCCTCCAAACTTCTTGCTCCAATGAGGTTATGCCGAAACTATTTCTTCTTTAGCTTCCCGGATCCTACTACTAGTCCATAGCATCAACCAATATGAATTGGTTCTTTCCTAACTGCTTCCCAAAGCACTAAATAACCTTTTCACAGATGTGGGTGTGGTGAGAAAAGGTCTTGGGTAATGAACCTCTCAAGGATCTAACAATGGAGAGGGTGTGAGTAGAGGAATTTGAAAAGTCACAAGGTAAAGATTGTGGATGAGTCAATCTTATTTTTCTCTAGGGTTTCTCTTTCAAAATTCTATCTAGAAGCTCTCTATATTTCGTGGGTATAAGGGGTATATATACTGGGGTGAAAGAGGAATGCGAAGAGTCAGTTTTTCGAAAACAGAGCTTTCTGGCGGCTTGGCCTCACGGCTTGACTGAGTCGCGAGTTCAAGCCGCGAACCAACTGACCTCCAGATTGGAATTTTTGTCCTGTAGTGCACCAACTGGCACGACGGTTTAGTTTCTAGCGGCTTGCTAGTCGCGAGCTACCAGCAAGACCAGTCGCGAGTTCTGCTCTGCATGCTTCACTCTTGTGCAACTTCTGGCAGCTTGACAGTCGCGAGACACCGGCGAGATCTAGTCGTGAGTCTCTGTTCTACTGCACAATCTTGAACATTTCTTCACACTCTCTCACACACTGCCCTTATATGATTCCCACCTAAAATACAGAGTTTTTAAGTGCTGAATTACAAGCAAATTGGCACGGAATAAAGCCAACAAAATGGTTGATAAAATTCAATCTTACAATTTCCCCCTTTGCCTATTCTGGGACAAAACCCTACAACAAACTCTAGACTTAATGCGTGAGTTGGGAACAGTTGAACAAAACTCACTCACACCGAACTTTAGAATCTGTGAAGCTCTTGAATCATAAGTACAAGTATCTCCTGAAAAGCAGCCACATAATAAGATCATTGTATGCAGAAAAACTTGTATTGCATATGAAGCAAGCACAATGCGATCAAGCAAAAACGGATTAAAGCAATAAAGCAAGGCTTGACCAAACATAAACAATCACTATAAATAGTGATCATAGTGCTCATTCACACATGGAATGAACATCCGGACATGCAAGCTAATGAACTCAATGCAAAGTATCATTTGCATGTCCAACACTCAACCAATGCAACAACACAAGGTAATTGCATTAAGGATAAAAATCCAACAAAGGGCACAAGTGTGATGTACTAAAGGAAATGCATAGCATTAACTAAAAGTACTAGCTACAAAGCAAGGGGACTAAAGATAACCAAACGCTACAAAAGCAAATGGTACAAATACGCTTACAAAAGTAAGGTACAAAATAAACAGCTACAAAAGCATAGGTACAAAATATAAAGCATAGTTTAAACTTTCTCCCCTTATCATATCACTCCCCCTATCATGAATCATAGGAGCTGTGACGAACTTGGAACATACATATCTGTAACCTGAAACACTTGCACAAAACATATTAAACCCTCAAGGTAAAGCAAGTAATAAAAGGACAAGTAGAATGAAACAAGTAAATTGCGATCAAGTAAACATAATGTGAAACATGTGAGTAACTTGACCATACACCAAAACAGTCATAAAGAAATGACTACAATGATTGTATAGCAAAGCAAATGATCATCCAAACATGCATTCAATGAAGCGCAATAGCATAAGGATGTATGCATGTCTAAAACAAACATGATGCAATGAGAGCAATAAAGCATGGATACTAAACATAACTCAAAGCACCATAAAGCAAACAAGAAAACAAACATATAGAAACACAAACAAAACAAATTTTTTTCTTATAAACGTAGTGTCTTCTCCCCCTTGGTATATACATCTCCCCTATGGAATATCTCTCCCCCTACAAACGTTCACAAGAAATAGAATTTCTCCCCCTAAGAATGTGCACAATGGTCATATGGCAATGATAAAAACTCTCTGGTATACTCTCTAGAGTATACTCTCCCCCTTTTTGTCAGGAATAGACAAAGGGTCAAGGAGAAACGAGGGCAAGAGATGAAGGACCGAACAATGATGCATGAGGGGTGCGAGATGAATGAGAAAATGAAGCTCAAACATAAGACAAAACAAAATGCTACAAAATATAAGGTAAACATGACATGCTAGGATGAAGACACAAGATATAGATCAATGCATGACAAGAGTAGCAAAGGTGTGTGCAAGAGGTGACTATGTGCAATGCATGACCAATGCATGGAAAATGCACATGTGGGGCAAGGTGTGTTAAATACACAACCAATGATCCAAACATGTTCCTAATGAGGAAACATGACAAAACCCAAAGTTTGATACTCATCGGAGTCCAAACAAATGAGAAAATGCCTAAGAGGCATTTTATCAAACACCTAGCGTGTACACAATGAACAATAATATGAAACAATGCATGAACATCATGAAATCCACCCTTAATACATGTTCTTTTTGCACAAGGGGCCAACATCCAAAGCAAATCAACAAAAGAAACCAATCCCATACAAAAATTTGACAAAAATTAAGTTTCCCCAACCCCTATGATGAAAATCCCAACCAAGAGCACAAAAACTCTCCAAAACATAATTTAAGGATCAAAATCAAAGAAAAGAGTTTAGAATTACCTTAGAGATGTTAATGAAATGAAAAACCATTCATATTGATTGGGTTTTGATGTAAAAATGTTAAGAGAGGGGTTAAAAAGAGGATGGAAGAGGTTTAAAATAGGTTTCCCACGAAAAGCCCTTTAAAAAGCTGTTTCTAGGAGTTTGGTGACTGGGCGAGCCGCGAGGCGAGTCGCGAAAGAGCCGCGAAACATTCTGTGTAATCCTCACGACTGGGTCTCGCGAATGGGTGAGTCGCCAAAACTCGCTACTTGATCTCGTGACTTGCAAGTTGCCAGAATAAGTAGTCAAAAATTCTGACACTTGTTTTTCAGCACAGAACATGTTTAAATAAAGAAAAACAAAGTATGCACTAAACATGAACATAAAGTGTGATAAAAATCACTTCCAAAGACATATAAAAAGATCAAAAATCTTTTTGGATTGATCCATATATAATTGAGTACACACACATCACATTTAAACAAGTACAATCGAACAAATGAATAAGGCATTCATTGAACATTAGACATGTGTGTTGTGTGTGTGTGTATCAAATGTGGAATAGTCCTTGGTCTAGAGTGAAGCTTCAATGATCAATTCAATCAAGTCATACACAACTAGTGCTAAGACAAGTGGTTTATCTCAATTATAGAAATGAACATATATGACCTCCCATAAGAAAATGATTACATAACTTTTGAAACTTTTCATTTGGCTTCTTTACAATTCTCAACATTTGATCATTTTGAGTCAATACGACTCATTTTGAGATCGATGCCTAAAATTTTTGATATTTCAATTTGATGAACAAGCCTTTGGCTTTTTGGGCATCATACATTCTCATAAAAGTTGCTTTCCCTTTTTCCTAGTCAAATATTAGTATGTGCTATAAGTTTTTACATCTCATTATCTCTTTTCATTTTGAGATTTACATTGGTTGAGCTCTTTAAGCAAAAATAAAAAATAAAAATGTGGAAAGATATATAGGCACAAGTCTATGCATGTATCAAAACCAACATGACTATTGACTAACCATTCATGACAAGCTTGAAAATCGATTTACAACAATCACACAAAGATGTCAAGATTTTTCCCACAATAATATGAGTGCATTCAGAGCAAGCTAAGCTTGTAAATGCACAAAGCCATTTGTACAAAGGTACTGGGCCAAAATTACATGAGATATATGCTCAAACATATATGATCAAACTTTTTGAATTTTTCACTTTTTATGTGGTTTTGGATTCACACAAAACTAAAACACAAAAAGTAAGATAAAAAAAAAAAAAGCATATAAATAAATGCAAGATGCACAAAATGCATGAAGATATGACATTTAATGCATGAAGGGTCCTACAAAGATCGAAAGAATTAGATCAAGGACCAAAAGAGCAAAAGCTCAACCATAGGAACCCTTCTTCATCCAAACGGAACGATTGTTTAGAATGAGAGTTTCAAGAGAAGTGAGACGGGGGTTGGAAGAATGAGAACCGGAGAAGCACATAGACAAGGAGTTAAAAGCATTAAACACTTTCTTTAACAACATGCTATTTTCACTCAAATCTGGTTTACCCTTTTTAGCACAACTTCCAAGAAGTTCAAGTTTCTCTTTTCTTTTGATTCTTTTAAAAGCATGAAACTTAGAGTATTGAGGTCTTAGATGACCAAAGACACCATAATGGTGACAAACAATGCGTTTAGGTCCACTAGGCTTTTTGGGAAGGGATCTAGCAACATGGTTTTGTTCTCTCTTCAACTTGGAACATTGAGGTCTTATATGACCAATCACACCGCAATGATGGCAAGTTAGAACAAACTTAGATCCATTCAAAACCTTAGATTGAGTCCTAAACGGAGGCTTTGACTTAATAACCTTTCTCTCCACCTTTTGATTTCTTTTATGTGGAGGAATGTACATCGATTTGTCCTTTGAGGTTAAACACACAATAGGCACAAAATCGGGTACCACAACATGATTGCAACAAATATTTTCTTCCTTTTTAACATTAGGTTCAGCAATCAAACACTTGGCATGCATCTTAAGAGATTCATTTTCACATTTTAGCTCATCAACAAGTTTGTTAGATAAAACAAGTTTAGCATCCAAGTCCATATTCAAACATTCAAACTCTTTCAGCTTTTCAAGAGAATTTTCAGCAAGTTTCTTATATTTTTCAACCAATTTGTTGGATTCATTGAGCTTAGCAATCAAATCATCCTTTTCATAAAATAACTTGCTCAAATTCTTTTTAAACTTTTTAGCCTTTTTCTTAAAGAGTTTAATGTTAGGAATATCAATAACATCCAAAGATTCATGTAACATAGCATCACAATCATGAGGATTATTACTCATAGAGGCATTTTCACAAACACGTGGCATGCTACAATCATCAACAACCAAGGAAGCATACAAATCACAATCCATGGCAAATAAACACAAGGGGTCAAGGATCACACTTAGGTATTTAAACCACAACAAGTGTACCCGCTCTGATACCAATTGAAAGTTCAAATAGCGTATAAAACACTATGAACGTTTAGATCCCCAAATTACAAATTATCAATTCAAGCTTTATATCAAACGATGAACGTGCAGAAAATGAACAAAAGCTTAAAATCGAATTGATAAACAATCTAAGTCAAATAAAATCACATCCATAACAGAATTTAAATGACAAAGATAAAGGGAAGAGAGATGCAAACACAAGGACAACACACGATGTGTTATCGAAGAGAAAATCGAAGCCCTCGGTGTAAAATCTCTTCGCCGCCCTCCAAGCGGTCAAATGATCCACTAAAGAATGTAGTTGGGATACAAGGACAGCAATAGACCCTCCAAATCTAATCTACCCAATGTACCTAAGCCCTCCAAGCTTCTTGCCGTAACGAGGTTACGTCGAACCTATTTTTTCTTTAGCTTCCCGGATCTCGCTACTAGTCCATAGCATCAACCAATATGAATTGGTTCCTTCCTAACTGCTTCCCAAAGCACCAAATAACCTTCTCACAAATGTGGGTGTGGTGAGAAAAGGTCTTGGGTAATGAACCTCTTAAGGATCTAACAATGGAGAGGGTGAGAGTAGAGGAATTTGAAGAGTCACAAGGTAAAGATTGTGGATGAGTCAATCTTGTTTTTCTCTAGGGTTTCTCTCTCAAAATTCTCTCTGGAAGCTCTCTATATTTCGTGGGTATAAGGGGTATATATACTAGGGTGAGAGAGGAATACGAAGAGTTAGTTTTTCCAAAATAAAGCTTTCTGGCGGCTTGGCCTCGCAGCTTGACTGAGTCGCGAGTTCAAGCCGTGAACCAACTGACCTGCCAGATTGAAATTTTTGTCCTGTAGTGCACCAGCTAGCATGACGGTTCAGTTTCTGGCAGCTTGCCAGTCGCGAGCTACTAGCGAGACCAGTCGCGAGTTTTACTCTGCATGCTTCACTCGTGTGCAACTTCTGGCTGCTTGATAGTTGCGAGACACCAGCGAGACCTAGTCGCGAGTCCCTATTCTACTGCACAATCTTGAGCATTTCTTCACACTCTCTTACACACTACCCTTATATGATTCCCACCTAAAATACAGGTTTTCTAAGTGTTGAATTACAACCAAATTGACGCGGAATAAAGCCAACAAAATGGTTGATAAAATTCAACCTTACAAAACTTTATACCTTCGGTTCGTGATTCCATTATAATTATTAAGTCAAAGGTCTGTCACTTATACTTTTGGTTTGCGTTTCTCTTATAAACGTTGGGTCAGGGTTCTATCAAATATTGAATTTTAGCTTTCTTGGGCAAATGTTCCAATATTATTTGTTAGGTTTCAAAGTGTGTCGATTGAGGTTCGCATCATTTGGTATCAGAGCTCAGGTTCTAAAATCAGTTTTCTATCCTTTTATCCTTTGTTTCCTGTTATCATCCTATCTTGTTCCTTTTGTGTTCTTTATTCCTCACATCACACCTCGTCTTGGCATATATGCCTCGCGATCCCAAAGGAGGCTGTTTACTTCATAGTACTACAAGATTAAACATACCCGTTTAAAGTAGTGTGAACAAGCACCTCGTCTTGGCGTATATGCCTCGCAATCCCAAAGGAGGGTGTTTTGTTTCATGGTACTACAAGTTTAAACATTATAAAGGGAGATGAAATGTGGCTACACATGATTCTTGATAATGGTGTACATTACACTAAGTGTAATGTTAACCTCCCAAAGGAGCTATGTCATTATTACTTAGAGGCTAAAGGAAAAGCAGCAAATTTTTTGGCCATTTGATGAGAATCAACAAACATTCAAGGATCCATTGCATGTTCCAGTTGGGCATATTACTAGAGCAAGATCCAAGAAGATCAAAAAAACACTTAATGTGCTGATTCAAGAGATTTGGGCTGATTCTAACGTAGGACATTCCAGGTTGGGCCCAAAGGAAGATGAAGGCGTAATAAATTTAATCCAAGCTATTGAGGGCTGATCTGACTTAATTGGACGTGATTTATGGCGAGGATTAATGGTTGATTGACTTTCCAGCTCCATATCAGTTAATAGATATTTTTCCTAATCTGGATCTTCTAATTTCAGACCAGATTTACCTTAATTTTAGGCTTTTATTATTTAGAACGTTTTTTAGTTATTTTCCTATTTTGGATTTGCTAATTTCAGACAGAATTAGCTTTTATTTAGGGTTTTGTTATTTAGTATGTTTTTTTATATTTTCTATTTTCAGTCATGTCTTAGAAATAGCATGCACTCATTGTAATATGGAGATTATTGAATAAAAATTTGAAAAAGGTAAGGCTTTGCTCCTCTCTTTGGTTTTTCAAGGATTGTAAACTTATCAGGGATTCTTTCTTGTGGCGTTCAAACTTTATACCTTTGGTTCGTGATTCAATTATAATCATTGGGTCAAGGTCTGTTACTTATACTTTTGGTTCGTGTTTCTCTTATAAACGTTGGGTCAGGGTTCTATAAAAAATTTGAATTTTAGCTTTCATGGGCAAATATTCCAATATTGTTTGTTGGGTCTCAAAGCGTGTCGATTGAGGTTCACATCACCATTCCAGTAATTTCAAATGTTTTTTTTTTCAAAAAATTATTACTTCACCCGTGAGAATTATCAAATTATCAAAAACCTATAAATGCACCAAAACCCCTAAAATGACCCCTTTAGAACTGCCAAACTGACAAAAATGCACCACGCATGTCCAAAATATACAAAAACCCTAGAAAATTACCAAAACGCCCCCAAAACGACCACAATACCCCGGAAAACTTTTAAAATTACCAAAATCCCTTTGAGATCGAATAAATAAGAAAAATACTCTTGAAACCTCTAAAAATGACAAAAATACCGTTAAACTAAGCCAAAATACACTCGATTTTTTAGATTTTGGGAGTATTTTGGTCAGTTTCAAGTTGTTTTGCTCATTCTAGAGGATGTTAGGGCATTTTTCTCATTTTAGCGATGTCAAGGTGTAGTTTCCAATCATTTTAGACGCTTGGGGCATTTTGGTCATTTACGTGGTATCGAGATTTGATTGTTCATTGTAGCCGTTTCAGGGGTATTTTTGTTGTTTTAGAGGTTTTGGAGTTATTTTAGTCATCTTAGAGATTTTGAGGTTATTTTGCTTAATTATGAGGTTTTGGGGTATTTTGGTTATTTTGGTGATTTTGGGAGTATATTGGCCATTCTAGTGATTCCAATGGTATTTTTTTGTCAAATAAAATTATTTTACCCATGAGAATTACCAAAATATCAAAAAACCTATAAATACACCAAAACCTCTAAAATGATCCCAAAAGAACTGCCAAACAGACAAAAATGCACGATGAACCTCAAAAATATCCCAAAATCTTAGAAAATGACCAAAACACCTCCGGAACGACCACAATACCACGAAAAACTTTTAAAATGGCAAAAATACCATTGAAACCACAAAATTAAGTAAAATACACTCCAAACCACTGAAAATGACCTAAATAAGTACATCCAATTTTGTAGATTTTTGGGGTATTTTGGTCGGTTTCTTATTGTTTTGCTCATTCTAGAGGATTTTAGGGCATTTTGCTCATTATAGAAATGTCGAAGAGCATTTTCTAATCATTTTAGATGTTTGGGGCATTCTGGTCATTTACGAGGTATCGAGATTTAACTGCACATTTAAGCCGTTTCAGGGGTATTTTGGCCATTTTGGAGGTTTTTGGGGTTATTTTTGTCGTTTTAGAGATTTTGTGGTTATTTTGGTCAATTAAGAGGTTTTCGGGGCTTTTTTTTGGACATTTTGTTATTTTGGGGGTATTTTGGAAATATATTGGTCATTCTAGTGATTTTAAGGCTATTTTTTACTCAAAAAATTATTATTATACCCATGAGAATTACCAAAATATCAAAGAACCTATGAATACAACAAGACCTCTAAAATGACCCCCTTAGAACTGCCAAAATGACTAAAATGCACCACCTATGTCCAAAATATCTCAAAACCCTAGAACATTAACAAAATGCCCCAAAAATGACCAAAATACCCCCAAACACATTTAAAATGACCAAGATGCCATTTAAAATTCAAAAATAAGAAAAAAAAACTCTAGAAACCTATGAAAATGTTCAAAATAGCCCTAAACTAAGCCAAAATACACTCGTTTTTTTAGATTTTGGGTGTATTTTGGTCGATTTCAAGTTTTTTTGCTCATTCCAAAGGATTTTAGGGCTTTTTGCTCATTTTAGCAATGTCCAAGTATATTTTTTTTTATCATTTTAGATGTTTGTGGCATTTTGGTCATTTATGTTGTATCGAGATTTGACTGCTCATTCTAGTCGTTTCAGGGTTATTTTGATCATTTTAGTCGTTTTAGATATTTTGAGGTTATTTTGGTCAATTAAGAGGTCTCGGGGGGTTTGTTTTTTCGGACATTTTGTTATTTTGGGGGTATTTTAGAAATTTTTAGAATATATTGGCCATTCTAGTGATTTCAAGCCTATTTTTTTCTCAAAAAATTATTATTTTATCCGTTGGAATTACTAAAATATCAAAGAACCTATAAATACACAAAGACCTCTAAAATGACCCCCTTAGAATTGTCAAAATGACTAAAATGCACCACGAATGTCCAAAATACCCCAAAAATGTAGAAAATGACCAAAATGCCCCCAAAATGAGCACAATACCCTCGAACACTTTTAAAATGACCAAGATACCATTGAAACCTCATAAATAAGAGAAACACCCAGGAAACGTCTAAAAGTGTCCAAAATACCCATAAACTAAGCCAAAATACACTCGTTTTTTTTATGTTTTTATTTTTTATTATTTATTTTGGGTGTATTTTGGTCGATTTCAAGTTGTTTTGCTCGTTTTAGCAATGTTGAGGTGTATTTTTTAATTATTTTAGATGTTTATAGCATTTTGGTCATATTTACGTTGTATTGTGATTTGACACTAATTCTAGTCATTTCAGGGGTATTTTAGTCATTTTAGTAGTTTGGGGTTATTTAAGTCGTTTTAGATATTTTAAGGTTATTTTGATCAATTAAGAGGTTTCAGGAGATTTTTTTTTTCCGGACATTTTATTATTTTGTGGGTATTTTGGAAATTTTAGGAATATATTGGCTATTGTACTAATTTCAAGGCTATTTTTTCTAATTAAAAAGTTACCCGTGGGAATTACAAAAATATCAAAGAACCTATAAATCCACCAAGACCTCTAAAATGACCCCCTTAGAACTGCCAAGATGACTAAAATGCACCACCGATGTCCAAAATATCTAAAACCTTAGAAAATGACCAATATGCCCCGAAAATGGGCACAATACCCCCAAACACTTTTGAAACTAAGATACCATTGAAACCTCAAAAATAAGAAAAATATCCCGAAAACCTCTAAAAATGTCCAAAATTCCCCTAAACTAAGCCAAAATACCCTTGTTTTTTTAGATTTTGGGTGTATTTTGGTCGGTTTCAAGTTTTGCTCATTCTAGAGGATTTTAGGGCATTTTGCTCATTTTAGCGATGACGAGGTGTAGTTTCTAATCATTTTAGACGTTTGGGGAATTTCGGTCATTTACGAGGTATCGAGATTTGACAGCTCATTTTAGCCGTTTCTAGGGTATTTTGGTCATTTTAGAGGTTCTGGGGTTATTTTAGTCGTTTTAGAGATTTTGTGGTTTTTTTGGTCAATTAAGAGGTTTTGGGGGTTTGTTTTTATGGACATTTTGCGATTTTTGGGGTATTTTGGAAATTTTTGGAATATATTGGCCATTCTAGTGATTTCAAAGGTTTTTTTTTTTTTGAAAAATTATTATTTTACGTGTGAGAATTATCAAAATATCAAAAAACCTATAAACGCAACAAAACCCCTAAAATGATCCCTTTAGAACTGCCAAATTGACTAAAATACACCACGCATGTCCTAAATATCGTAGAATTCTAGAAAATGACCAAAATGCCCCCAAAACGACCACAATACTCCCGAAAACTTTTAAAAGCACCAAAATACCATTGAAAGCTAATAAATAAGCAAAATACCCTTAAAACCTCTAAAAATGAAAAAAAAAAAAAACAGTTAAACTAAGCCAAAATACACATGATTTCTTAGATTTTGGGGGTAATTTGGTCGGTTTCAAGTTGTTTTTCTTATTCTAGAGGATTTTAGGGCATTTTGCACATTTTAGCGATGTCAAGGAATAGTTTCCAATCATTTTAGACACTTGGGTCATTTTGGTCATTTATAAGATATCGTGATTTGATGGCTCATTGTAGCCGTTTCAGGGGTATTTTGGTCTTTTTAGAGGTTCTGGGGTTATTTTAATTGTTTTAGAGATTTTGAGGCTATTTTGGTCAATTTAGAGGTTTCAGGGCATTTTTTTGGGGACATTTTGAGGTTTTGGGGTATTTTGGTGATTTTGGGAGTATATTGGCCATTCTAGTGATTCCAATTGTATTTTTTTATCAAATAAAATCATTTTATCCATGAGAATTACCAAAATATAAAAAAACTATAAATACACCAAAACCTCTAAAATGACCCCATAAGAACTGCCAAACTTGACTAAAATGCACCACGAATCTCAAAAATATCTCAAAATCCTAGAAAATGACCAAAACACCCTTGGAACGACCACAATACCACCAAAAACTTTTAAAATGGCCAACATACTATCGAAACCACAAAATTAAGTAAAATACACTCCAAACTACTGCAATTGACCAAAATAATCCTAAACTATGCCAAAATACACTCAATTTTTTAAATTTTGAGGATATTTTGGTCGGTTTCTAATTGTTTTGCTCATTCTAAAGGATTTTAGGGCATTTTGCTCATTATAGCAATGTCGAGGAGTATTTTCTATTCATTTTATACGTTTTAGGCATTTTGGTCAATTACGTGGTATCGAGATTTGTTTGCTCATTCTAGCCATTTCAGGGGTTTTTTGGTCATTTTAGAGGTTTTAGGGTTATTTTAGTAGTTTTAGAGATTTTGAGACGATTTTGGACAATTAAGAGGTTTCGGGGGGTTTCTTTTTTTGAACATTTTTTGGTTTTGTGTGTATTTTTGTGATTTTAGGAGTATATTAGCCATTCTAGTGATTCCAATGGAATTTTTTTGTAAAAAAAAAAAAAATATATTTTTCCTATGAGAATTACCAAATTATCAAAAAACCTATAAATACACCAAAACCTCTAAAATGACCCCTTAGAACTGCCAAAATGACTAAAATGCGCCAAGAACGTCAATAATATCCCAAAATCCTAGAAAAAGGCCAAAACGCCACTAAAATGGCCACAATACCATCAAAAACTTTTAAAATTTCCAAAATACCATCGAAATCTCAAAAAAAAAAAAAAAAAGCAAAATACCCTCAATATGTCTGAAAATGACCAAAATACCCCTAAACTAAGCCAAGATACACTCGATTTCTTAGATGTTGGGGGTATTTTGGTCGATTTCAAGTTCTTTGCTCATTCTAGAGGATTTTAGGACATTTTGCTCATTTTAGCAATGTCAAGGTGTAGTTTCCAATCATTTTAGGAGTTTGGGGCATTTTTGCCATTTACGAGGTATCGAGATTTGGTTGCTCATTATAGCCGTTTCAGGGGTAATTTGGTCATTTTAGAGGTTCTGTTGTTATTTTAGTTGTTCTTGAGATTTTGAGGCTATTTTGGTCAATTAAGAGGTTTCGGGGCGTTTTTTTTTGGACATTTTGTGGTTTTGAGAGTATTTTGGTAATTTTGGAAGTATATTGGCCATTCTAGTGGTCCTAGTGGTATTTTTTTTTGTCAAAAAAAAAAATATTTTTAGATACACCAAAACCTCTGAAAATGACCTCCTTAGAACTGCCAAATTGACTAAAATGCATCACGAATCTCAAAAATATCCCAAAATTCTAGAAAATGACCAAAATGCCCCTAAAACGACCACAATACCCCCGAAAACTTTTTAAATGACCAAAATAAGTCTAAACTAAGCAAAAATAAACTCGACTTTTTAGATTTTGGGGGTATTTTGGTCGATTTCTAATTGTTTTGCTCATTCTAGAGGATTTTAGGGATTTTTCTCATTATAACAATGTCGGGGAGTATTTTTTTTATCATTTTAGATGTTTGGGGCATTACGGTCATTTACGAGGTATCGAAATTTGATTGCACATTTAAGCCATTTCGAGGGTATTTTGGCCAATTTGGAGTTTTTTGGGATTATTTTAGTTGTTTAAGAGATTTTGTGATTATTTTGGTCAATTAAGAGGTTTTTGGGGTTGTTTTTTTGGACATTTTGTTGTTTTGGAGGTATTTTGGGAATATATTGGACATTCTAGTGATTTTAAGGCTATTTTTTCTCAAAAAATTATTATTATACCTATGAGAATTACCAAAATATCAAAGAACCTATAAATGCACTAAGACCTCCAAAATGACCCCCTTAAAACTGCTAAAATGACTAAAATGCCCCATGCATGTCCAAAATATCCGAAAACCCTAGAACATGAACTAAATTCCCTCAAAATGGCCACAATACCGCCGAACACATTAATAATGACCAAGATACCATTGAAATCTCAAAAATAAGAAAAATACACCGAAAACCTATGAAAATGTCCAAAATACCCCTAAACTAAGCCAAAATACACTCGTTTTTTTTTTTTTTTTGATTTTGCGTGTATTTTGGTCGGTTTCAAGTTGTTTTGCTCATTACATAGGATTTTAGGGTATTTTGCTCATTTTAGCAATGTCGAGATGTATTTTTTAATCATTCTAGATGTTTAGGGCATTTTGGTCATCTACATTGTATCGAGATTTGACTGCTCATTCTAGTCATTTCAGTGGTATTTTGGTCATTTTAGTGATTTTGGGGTTACTTTAGTCGTTTTTGATATTTTAGTTTATTTTGGTCAATTAAGAGGTTTCGGGATGATGAGAATCAACAAGCATTCAAGGATCCATTTCATGTTTCACTTGGGCCTATTACTAGAACAAGATCCAAGAAGATCAAAGAAGCACTTAATGGGCTGATTCAAGAGATTTGGGCTAATTCTAATGTAGGAAATTTCATGCTTGGCTCAAAGGAAGATGAAGGCGTAATAAATTTAATCCAAGCTATTGAAGGCTAATCTGGCTTAATTGGACGTGATTTATGGTGAGGATTAATGGTTGATTGACTTTCCAACTCCATATCAGTTAATAGATATTTTTCCTAATCTGGATCTTCTAATTTCAGACTAGATCTACCTTAATTTTAGGCTTTTATTATTTAGAACGTTTTTTAGCTATTTTCCTATTTTGGATCTGCTAATTTCAGACCAAATTAGCTTTTATTTAGGGTTTTATTATTTAGTACATTTTTTTTTTATTTTCTATTTTCAGTTATGTCTTATAAATAGCATACACTCATTGTAATAGAGAGATTATTGAATAAAAATCAGAAAAAAGGCGAGGTTTTGCTCTTCTTTTTGGTTCTTCAAGAACTGTGAACTTATCAGAAATTCTTTCTTGTAGCGTTCAAACTTTATACCTTTAGTTCGTGATTCCATTATAATCATTGGGTCAAATGTCTGTTACTTATACTTTTGGTTCGCGTTTTACTTATAAACGTTGGGTCAAGGTTCTATAAAAAATCTGAATTTTAGCTTTCTTGAGAAAATATTCCAATATTGTTTGTTGGGTCTCAAAGCATGTCGATTGAGGTTCGCATCATTTGGTATTTTAGCTTAGGTTCTAAAATCAGTTTCCTAGCCTTTTATCTTTTGTTTCCGGTTATCATCCTATCTTGTTCCTTTTGTGTTCTTTATTCCTCGTTCTTATTTTGTGACGTGCACTAGGTTAAAATCATGCACCAAGCTCCAAAAAAAAAAAAAAAAACGTGAAAAAAAGAAAAAAAAAACTTCAGAAAAAAAAACAGAAAATTTTTTTTTTGTTTCAGTCTCTCAGACCAAAATATTGTTTTCTTTTGTCCCATTTTCTTTGATTTAATGTTTCTGTCATATTTTCTTGCTGTTGATATTTGTTTAAATACTACAAATTGAATTTCTTGATCAAGTTTATTAGTTTAACGCAGAACTGAAAAGGGGAAGCTACGAGTGGAAAAAGGCAAGAAAGTGTGAGACTAATATCGGGAAAAATCCAATTTAAGAGTGAAACACGAATGAGAGTGACATAATTTGAGTGCAAACACGTGAGGGAGTGTTGTGAGGAATTTTATCTAACAATTTAGGGCATTTTGCTCATTTTAGCTATGTTGAGATGTAATTTTTAATCATTTTAGACGTTTGGGAAATTTTGGTCATTTACGAGGTATCGAGAATTGACTGCTCATTCTAGCCGTTTCAGGGGTATTTTGGTCATTTGAGAGGTTTTGGGGTTATTTTTGTTGTTTTAGAGATTTTGAGGCTATTTTGGTCATAAGAGGTTTCGGGAGGTTTGTTTTGGACATTTTGTAGTTTTGGGGGTATTTTGGTGATTTTGGGAGTATATTGGCCATTTTAGTGATTTCATTTGTATTTTATTGTCAAAAAAAATTTATTTTACCCATGAGAATTACCAAAATATGAAAAAACCTATAAATACACCAAAATCTCTAAAATGTCCCCCTTAGAACTACCAAACTGACTAAAATGCACCACGAACGTTAAAAATATCCCAAAATCTCAAAAAATGACCAAAATGCACCCAAAATGACCACAATACGACCGAAAAGATTTAAAATGGCCAAAACACCATCGAAACCTTAAAAATAAGCAAAAGACACTCCAAGTTGTTTTGCTCATTCTAGAGGATTTTAGAGCATTTTGCTCATTTTAGCAATGTCGAGGTTTATTTTTTAATCATTTTAGATGTTTGGTGCATTTTGGTCGTTTACGAGGTACCAAGATTTGATTGCTCATTCTAATTGTTTTAGGGGTGTTTAGGTCATTTTAAAGGTTTTGGGGTTATTTTAGTCGCTTTAGAGATTTTGAAGCTATTTTGGTCAATTAGGAGGCTTCGGGGTTTTTTTTTTTTTTTTTTTTTTTACATTTTGTGATTTTAGGCATATTTTGGAAATTTTGGGAATACATTTTCCATTCTAATAATTTCAAGGGTATTATTTTCTCAAAAAAAAAAAAAATTTACCCATGAGAACTACCAAAATATCAAAAAAACCTATAAATACACCAAAACCCCTAAAATGACCTTCCTTAGAGCCAAAATCACTAAAATGCACCACGGATGTCCAAAATATCCCAAAACCTAGAAAATGCACAAAACGCCTCTAAAATGACCAAAATACTGCCGAAAACTTTTAAAATGCCCAAAATACCATTAAAACCTCAAAAATAAGCAAAATACTCTTGAAACCTCTGAAAATGACCAAATACCCCTAAACTATGTCAAAAACACTCAATTTCTTAGATTTTGGGGGTTTTTGGTTGGTTTCAGGTTTTGTTGCCCATTCTAGAGGATTTTAAGGCATTTTGCACATTTAGCAATGTCGAGGTGGTGTTTTTAATCATTTTAGATGTTTGGGGCATTTTGGTCATTAACAAGGTATCGACAATTGACTGCTCATTCTAGTTATTTCAGGGGTATTTTTGACATTTTAGAGGTTTTGGGGTCATGTCAGTCGCATTAGAGATTTTGAGGCTATTTTGGTCAATTTAAAGGTTTCGGGGGGGTTTTTTTTTGGGACATTTTGTGATTTAGGGGGTATTTTGGTAATTTTGGCGATTTTGGGCGTATATTGGCCATTTTATTGATTTCAAGGGTATTTTTTTTCTTGAAAAATTATTACTTTACCGTGATAATTACCAAAATATCAAAAAACCTATAAATACACCAAAACCACTAAAATGACCTCCCTTAGAACTGCTAAAATGACTAAAATGCACCATGGATGTCCAAAATATCCCAAAACCTAGAAAATTACCAAAACGCCTCCAAAACGACCAAAATACCATGGAAAACTTTTAAAATACCAAAAATACCATTAAAACCTCAAAAATAAGCAAAACACCCTCGAAACCTCTGAAATGACCAAAATACCCCTAAACAAAGCCAAAATACACAAGATTTTTTAGATTTTGGGGGTATTTTAGCCGCTTTCAAGTTGTTTTGCTCATTCTAGAGGTTTTTTTTTTGGTATTTTGCTCATTTTAGCAATGTCGAGGTGTAGTTTTTAATCATTTTATATGTTTTGGGCATTTTGGTCATTTACAAGGTATCGAGATTTGACTACTCATTCTAGCCATTTCAGGGGTATTTTTGGTCATTTTAGAGACTCTGGAGTTATTTTAGTCGTTTTAGAGATTTTGAGACGATTTTGGACAACTAAGAGGTTTCGGGAGGGGGGGGGGGGGTTTAGACATTTTGTGGTTTTGGGTGTATTTTGGTAATTTTGGGAGTATATTGGCCATTCTAGTGATTCCAATAGAATTTTTTTGTCCAAATAAATTTATTTTACCCATGAGAATTACAAAAATATCAAAAAACCTATAAATACACCAAAACCTCTAAAATGACCCCTTTAGAATTGCCAAAATGGCTAATATGCACCACGAATGTCAATAATATTCCAAAATCCTAGAAAAAGACTAAAACGCCCCTAAAACGGCCACAATACCACCTAAAACTTTTAAAATTTCCAAAATACCAACGAAATCTCAAAAAAAAAAAAAAAAAAGAAGAAGCAAAATACCCTCGAAACCTCAGAAAATGACCAAAATACCCCTAAACTAAGCCAAAATACACTTGATTTCTTAGATTTTCGGGGTATTTTGGTCGATTTCAAGTTCTTTTGCTCATTCTAGAGGATTTTAGGGCATTTTGCTTATTTTGGTCGAAATTTAACTGCACATTATAGCCGTTTCAGTGGTATTTTGGTCATTTTTGAGGTTTTGGTGTTATTTTAGTTGTTTTAGAGATTTTGAGGCTATTTTCATCAATTAAGAGGTTTTGGGGCGTTTTACTTGGACATTTTGTGGTTTTGGGGGGGTATTTTGGTTATTTTGGTAATTTTAGGAGTATATTGGTCATTTTAATGATTTCAATGGTATTTTTTGTCAAAAAAAAAATTTATTTTACCCATGAGTATTACCAAAATAACAAAAAACCTATAAATATACTAAAAGCTCTAAAATGACCTCCTTAGAACTGCCAAACTTACTAAACTACACCACGAATCTCAAAAATATCCAAAAATCCTTGAAAATGACCAAAACGCCCCAAAAATGGCCACAATACCTTCGAAAACGTTTAAAATGGCCAAAATATCATTAAAACCTCAAAATTAAGCAAAATACACTCCGAATCTCTAAAAATGACCAAAATAAGCCTAAATTAAGCCCTAATACACTCAATTTTTTTTGATTTCAGGGGCATTTTGGTCGGTTTTAATTGTTATGCTCATTTTAGAGGAGTTAAGGGCATTTTGCTCATTTTAGCAATGTCGAGGAGTATTTTTTTTAATCATTTTAGATGTCTTGGGCATTTTGGTCATTTACGAGGTATCAAGATTTGACTGCTCATTTTAGCTGTTTCATGGGTATTTTGGCCATTTTAGAGGTTTTGGGGTTATTTTAGTCGCTTTAGAGATTTTGTGGTTATTTTGGTTAATTAAGAGGTTTCAGAGGTTTTTTTTTGGGCATTTTGTTATTTTGGGGGTAATTTGGAAATTTTGGGAATATATTGGCCATTCTAGTGATTTCAAGGCTTTTTTTTTTTTTCAAAAAATTATTATTTCAGCCATGAGAATTACCAAAATATCAAAAAACCTATAAATACACCAATACGTCTAAAATGAACCCCTTAGAATTGCCAAAATTACCAAAATGCACCATGCATGTCCAAAATATCCTCAAACCCTAGAAAATAACTAAAATGCCCTTAAAACGACCACAATACCCCCAAACACTTTTAAAATGACCATGACTCATTAATCTCATGAATGTACTTGGTGTATTAGTTAGACCAAAATGCATTACCAACCACTCACAGAGTCCATATTTAGTTTTAAAAGCAGTTTTCCATTCATCACCCTCTTTCATCCTAATTTGATGATACCCACTTTTCAAATCAATTTTTGTGAAGACACATGATCCATGCAATTCATACAACATGTCATCTAGCCTAAGGATTGGATGTCTATACTTTACCGTAATGTTGTTGATAGCCCTGCAATCAACACACATTCTCCAAGTTCCATCCTTCTTAGGCATAAGCAGCACCGGCACCACGCATGGACTCATGCTCTCTTTAGAAATTGTTGCACCTAGCACAAAATCAATTTAATGCTCTATTCCTCTAAAAGGTGGCAATCCACTAGGTACATCGTTAGGAAACACGTCCTCATATTCCTGCAATAAAGAAACAACAACTCTAGGCAAAGATTCGTCAAGTTTGTTAGTATTAAAACAGACCTCTTTGTACAAGAGTACAAAAACTCCCTTGTTTTTTTTGTTTTTCTCTCATTTTTTTCACTCTCTATTTTCTTTTCAATCTCTTTTTTGTTTTCACTCTCATTTTTCTGTTCACTCTCTTTTTTCCTTTCACTCTCCTTCTCATGATCTTTTTTGGACTCTCAGCCTCACAATTTTTTTTCAAGTCATTCTCTCTTTTCAATTTCATTTGATCTTCATACACTTGTCTTGGAGTCAATGGTACAAGAGTAATGGGTTTATTGTCTTTTACAAAAGAATACCTATTCTTGAACCCGTTATGATTGACCTTCTTGTCAAATTGTCATGGCTTGCCCAATAAAATGTGACCCGCATGCATTGGAACAACATCATAAAATACTTCATCCTTGTACCTTCTAATTGAAAAAGAAACTAGTATTTGCTTATTTACATTAACCTCTCCACAATCATTCAACCACTGCAACTTATATGGTCTAGAGTGTTTCAAGGTAGGTAAATTCAATTTTTCAACCAAAGTAGAGCTAGAGACATTAGTACAGCTCCCTCCATCAATAATCATACTACATACCTTACTGTTGACGTGGCATCTAGTATGAAAAATGTTCTCCCTTTGTTGGTCCATATCATCCTCTTTGACTTGGGCACGTAAAGCACGCCTAGCTACAAGTGACTCACCCTCTACTAAATACTCCACATTATCGTCATAAGCATCCTCAAGTGATGAAATCTGGTCATCATCTCCCTCACTTTCAGTTTCCACCTCTTCATTAATACGTGCGATCATGGTCCTCTTATTTGGGCATTGTGAAGCTATATGACCTACTCTTAAACAACGAAAACACTTAATATCACGATTAGGAGTTTGAGATTCATTTTTACCTTTGTTGATACTGGGAGCTTCATCTCTTCTTTTTGGTGGTTCGGTTTTGGACTTAAAAACAGCCCCTTTATCTTTCCTCCCATTTGACTTCCATGAAGTAAAGGAGTCCGGATTTTGAAATGACCGAGTTCTTTTCCTTTTAAGCTGTCGTTCCACCTTTATTGCCATGTGGACCATGTCCTCAAACTCCACGTAGTGCTGCAACTCCACCACATTGGCAATGTCTCGATTCAACCCTTTTAGAAACCTTGCCATGGTAGCTTCTCAATCCCCTTCTACATTAGCCTGAATCATGGCAATTTCCATCTCCTTGAGTAAGACTCTGTAATTTTTGATACAAGTCCCTATAGTAGTGACTAGGGACAAACCGCCTCCTCATGGTGGCCTTCATTTCCTCCCATGTCTCAATAGGCCTCTCGTGGTTTCTCCTTCTGTTCATCACAAGTTGATCCCACTATATAATAGCATAGTCAGTAAACTCAATGGTAGCTAGTTTTACCTTTTTCTCCTCGGAGTAATTGTGGCACTCAAAGATGAAGTTCACCTTCTTCTCCCACTCCAAGTACACTTCTGGATCATTTTTCCCTTGGAATGATGGTATCTTCATTTTTATGTTTCCTAGGTTTCCTTCAGTCCCATTTTGCCATCTTGGATCTCTTCGGAATCCTCTACCACGCCTTTCGCCCCTTCGCGCAAACCTGCCCTCATTGTTGATTGAAGTTTGATCCTTTTCATCTTCAAACTAATCCTCGTGGTAGTCATCAGAATCATCCATGTGAGCATGCCTTTCTTACCTTCTAGCATTAGGGGCTCTTTGGGGACACTCCTCACGTAAAGTAGCAATAACAGTATCTTGCCAGTCCAACCAATCCCGAATCTCATTAAACACCACGTTCATGCGTTCAAATTGTTGTTGCATAGCCTACAACATGATGGATGACTCCTCCCCTCCATCCCTATTTGATGTTTCTCCCCTGAAAGACATACTTTTAAAACTACAGATAATGTTAGAAGTAATTCCACTCAACACTCCCTTACGTGTTTGCACTCATATTATGTCACTCTCACTTGTGTTTCACTTCACTCGTGTTTCACTCTTAAATTGGCTTTTTCTCGATATTAGTCTCACACTTTCTTGCCTTTTTCCACTTGTAGCTTCTCCTTTTTCAGTTCTGCATTAAACTAAGAAACTTAATCAAAAAATTCTACTTGTAGTATTTAAACAAATACCAACGGCAAGAAAATATGAAAAAAACACTAAATCAAAGAAAAAGGACAAAAGAAAACAATTTTTTTTCAAGTTTTTTTTTTTTTGGAACTTGGTGCACGATTTTAACCTAGTGCTCGTCACAAAATAAGAACGAGGAACAAAGAACACAAAAGGAGCAAGATATGATGATAACAGGAAACAAAAGATAAGAGGATATAAAACTGATTTTAGAACCTGTGCTCTGATACCAAATGATGTGAACCTCAATCGACACGCTTTGAGACCCAACAAACAATATTAGAATACTTGGCCAAGAAAGCTAAAATTCAGATTTTTGTAGAACACTGACCCAACGTTTATAAGAGAAATGCGAACCAAAAGTATAAGTAATAGACCTTTGACCCAATGATTATAATTGAATCACAAACCGAAGGTGAAGTTTGACGTCACAAGGAAGAATCCCTGATAAGTTCACAGTTCTTGAAAAACCAAAAAGAAAAGCAAAGCCTCACCTTTTTTTTGATTTTTATTCAATTATTTTCCTATTACAATGAGTGCATGCTATTTATAAGATATGACTGAAAATAGAAAATATAAAAAATGTACTAAATAATAAAACCCTAAATAAAAGCTGATTTGTTCTGAAATTAGCAGATCCAAAATAGAAAAATAGCTAAAAAAACATTCTAAATAATAAAAGCCTAAAATTAAGGTAGATTTGGTCTAAAATTAGAAGATCCAGATTAGCAAAAATGTCTAATAATTGATATTGAGCTAGAAAGTCAATCAACCATTAATCCTCGCCATAAATCACGCCCAATTAAGTCAGATCAGCCCTCAATAGCTTGGATTAAATTTATTATGCCTTCATCTTCCTTTGGGCTAAGCTTGAAATGTCCTGCGTTAGAATCAGCCCAAATATTTTGAATTAGCCCATTAAGTGCTTCTTTGATCTTCTTAGATCTTGCTCTAGTAATAGGCCCAATTGGAACATGCAATGGATCCTTGAATGCTTGTTGATTCTCATCATACTTTTTGTCAAAAAAAATTTATTTTACCTATGAGAATTACCAAAATATTAAAAAACCTATAAATACCCCAAAACCTCTAAAATGACCCCCTTAGAACTGCCAAATTGACTAAAATGCACCCTAAACGTTAAAAAGATCCCAAAATCCTAGAAAATGACCAAAACGCACCCAAAACGACCGTAATACCATCGAAAACATTTAAAATGGCCAAAATACCTTTGAAACCTCAAAAATAAGCAAAAGACACTCCAAACCTCTAGGAATGACCAAAATAAGCCTAAACTAAGCCAAAATACACTCGATTTTTTTAGATTTTGTGGGTATTTTAGTTGGTTTCTATGTTTTGCTTTGTCTAGAGGATTTTAGGGCATTTTTCTTATTTTAGCAATGTCGAGGTGTATTTTTTAATTGTTTTAGATGTTTGGTGCATTTTGGTTGTTTACGAGGTATCGAGATTTGATTGCTCATTCTAGCTGTTTCAAGGGTTTTTGATTATTTTAAAGGTTTGGTTTTTTGCATTTTGTGATTTTGGGGGTATTTTGGAAATTTTAGGAATATATTTCCACTCTAATAATTTCAAGGGTATTATTTTCTAAAAAAAATTATTTTACCCGTGAGAATTACCAAAATATCAAAAAACCTATAAATACACCAAAACCCCTAAAATGACCTCCCTTAGAACTGCTAAAATGACTAAAATGCAGCACAGATCTCCTAAATATCCCAAAACGCCCCCAAAACGACCAAAACGCCCCCAAAACGACCAAAACACCGCCGAAAGCTTTTAAAATACCCAAACTACCATTAAAACCTCAAAAATAAGCAAAATACCCTCGAAACCTTTGAAAATGACAAAAATACCCCTAAACTATGCCAAAAACACTCGATTTCTTAGATTTTGGGGGTATTTTGGTCGGTTTCAAGTTTTGTTGCTCATTCTAGAGGATTTTTGGGCATTTTGCTCATTTTAGCAATGTCGAGGTGTAGTTTTTAATCATTTTAGATGTTTGGGGGCATTTTGGTCATTTACTAGGCATCGAGATTTGACTGCTCATTCTAACCATTTCAGAGGTTTTTTGGTCATTTTAGAGGTTCTGGGGTTATTTTAGTGGTTTTAGATATTTTGAGGCTATTTTGGTCAATTATGAGGTTTCCGGAGGTTTTTTTTAGACATTTTGTGGTTTAGGGGGTATTTTGGTGATTTTGGGTTTATATTGGCTATTCTAGTGATTTCAATGGTATTTTTTTGTCCAAAAAATTATTTTACCCGTGAGAATTTCCAAAATATCTAAAGACCTAAAAATACACTAAAATCTCTAAAATAACCCACTTAGAATTGCCTAAATAACTAAATTGCACCATGAATGCCCAAAGTATCCCAAAACTTAGAAAATGACCAAAATGCTCCCAAAACAACCAAGATATTTTTTTGTCCAAAAAATTATTTTACCCGTGAGAATTACCAAAATATCTAAAGACCTAAAAATACACTAAAATCTCTAAAATAACCCACTTAGAATTACCTAAATAACTAAACTGCACCATGAATGCCCAAAGTATCCCAAAACCTAGAAAATGACCAAAATGCCCCCAAAATAACCAAGATACTGCAGAAAACTTTTAAAATGACCAAAATACTTGTGAAGCCTCAAAATTAAGCAAAATACCCCCGAAACCTCTGAAATAACCAAAATACCCCTAAACTAAACTGAAAACACTCGATTTCTTAGATTTTGGGGGTATTTTGGTCGATTTCAAGTTGTTTTGTTCATTCTAGAGGATTTTAGGACATTTTGCTCATTTTAGCATCGTCGAGGTGTAGTTTCTAATCATTTTAGACGTTTGGGGCATTTTTGTCATTTATGAGGTATCGAGATTTGACTGCTCATTTTAGCCATTTCAGGGGTATTTTGGTCATTTTAGAGGTTCTGGGGCTATTTTAGTCATTTTAGAGATGTAAGGACACAATTTTGCAAGATGGGCCTACAAGTGTGATGAACTTAGGCCCAAAACATAAACAGCATCCGCGCAACGAATTTGTAGAGAGTGAGCTAAATAAACTTGGCTCGACATGGGATTATTGTTGGCCCAAGTATGGTTATAAGTAGATCAACGAAAACATAGTGCTGAAGTCATATAAAGTTGCTCTCGGCTTGGTCCGAGGAGAAATGTTTTTATAGTTATCTGAGTGTCTATAACTTTCTCTTTCTCTCTTTGTTGGTTGCTTCTTCTCTTTTTTCTCCAGAGTGTTCAATGCCTTCTTTCCTTACCTTCAGCTTTATTTATATGCCAGTTCTTCTCACGTGCTAGTTAGGTGATTTTTTCTTGATACTTGTCCCATCAACCTTCCCTTAAAGTCTTTACACGGCAGCTGTAAAGGTTGAGAGTCATTGTTCAGACATCCTTCCCCCATTAATGTGGCCATTGGGTTAGCTGCAGGATAATAAATGCGGTGATAGCAGCCTTTTACATAATATCTCATTGCTTCCACCTGTCCCATTTGCCTACATATATCAGGAGAATCCCTTGAAATATCATGATAAATGTTGGAATGTTCGTCTTGACTGCCCCTTTGATCATCTGAAGAGGTAATACTCCTCGGACCATTCTTCTCAATTCACGTGTCGGCCACATCCTTATGGAGATCGTGGCAACGTATCTTTGTAGCATACCGCCCTCAGATGGTTGTGGCTCCTCGGACGGGCCCACGGCCCAATATCTAAAATTGAGAGCCTGTTTGGTTTTTTTTTTTTCATCACTCATCACTGCTCACTCAATTTTCATCACTCATTACTCATCACTCCTCGCTCATCACTCATCACTTAAAATACCCAAATTTTTCTAAACCCACCCAAACACACTTCAATTACTCACTCATCACTCAGGTTACTGTTTCCAAAAAAAAAAAAAAAAAGCAAAGTCAAAGTTTGCGGCTCATTTCCGCAACAAAGACGTTCCAAAGCAAAAAAATAATAATAAAAAATAAAATGAAGTCAAATATTGCGGCCAAAGTAAAAAAGATAGCAGGTATAATTACAAAAATGCCATTGAAAATAGAGTTATGGAAACTGAAAACAACTAAAATGTGTTTTCAGTTTCCATAACTTATAACTCAAAAATCAGAGAATTGAATGATGGAAACAGAGTTATGAAAACAGAGTTATGGTGCTCCCAAACGAATACTCAGTAATGGGTCCCACCATTTTTGAGTTATGAGTTATGAAAATAGAGTTATGAGTTATGGAAACTAGAAATCCAAACAGCCTCTGAGCCTTTGACCCTTATAATAGCCCTTCAAAATTCCAGTTTTCTCCTTTATCCGAGGAGAAGGGTGGGATTTTGATTTCCCTAAGGGTTAAGTTCACCAATTTTTTACTTACTCATGTGGAGACGCCATTTCGTGCGTCTTGCAAACACTGCTGACGCTTCAAAAATCGTAACGCACCATTTATTGCTCCAGGCGGCGTCTTGTTCTCGTTATCAACGGTGAGATGCAGATCTCGCGGCTGAGAAGTCTTCTTAAAATTTCGAGCAGGATAACTCCCATTCACTTTTACCCCCTATATAAAAGGCTGTGTGGGAGTCATTTTTCCCACTTTATATTCGCCCAAGTTACCAGAAGACCTTTAGCGCTCCAGCCTTCAAAACTTCCCTTACTCTAACAATCCTTAGAGCCTTTTTCCAGTAAAAGCTCTAGATTTCTAAGGAGTTACTGAGACAGAAACCCCACTCACTCTTGTAAGTGTTTGCTTTCTTAGTTCTTTTCTTCTCGGCTGAGTATCTCGGCCTATCGATTTCTATCTTCCCTCCTATTAGGAAATCTTCTTAGTATTCTTTCACATATCTAGATGATTAGATTTAAGAACCTCGTCAATTCGCCTATCGCTATAGATCTTTTTAAGGCAAAATACAACATACCCGAGGGAGTAAGCCTTTGGTATTGCACATCGGAAAACATTTTGACTAATAGGAGAACCGGCGAAGTGGTCATTCTCGTGATCGCTTTTTTAGAGGGAGGAATGACCATTCCCTTGGGCACAATTTCTCGAGAATACCTTAGGAATCATAGGTTATGCCCGCACCAATACGCTCCCAACCTATTTAGGTTTTTGGGTTGCGTAGACGCCCTTAATCAAATGATGGGCTTGCAACTCACCTGGCATGACGTCGTGCATATGTACGAATGTCACTCTCTGGCCGACGAGGGGTACTACCTAAAATCCAGGTCCCCTATTGTAAAAATGCTATCATATCTTCCCAAGTCCAACAAGGGCATGAAGGACGACTACGTCATCGTCTCTGAGGCGTGGCATGACAGTCAACACTGTCCGACCACGGAGGGGGAGCCAGGAGGACTAGATTGAGTTAACATAGAATTTACACTCTAGGTTTCATCTTATTTTGTTGCTCAATCATTTGATTTTGATATAATTTGGTGATATAATTGATCCTGTGTTTCTTGGCTGTCATTGCAGATAGAAAGTTTGTTGCCCCCAGACTCAGCCTTGTGAACGTACCAGGCTTGAACAAGCTATTCAGATCTGAGGTATTTGTGCATACAAATGGCCAGCTGCGCGCCGTTCATTTGATATTGGATTTTGTCCTTCTGTCGGACAGCTTCCAGGAAGTTGGGAACGAAATCCGATCAGGAGACAAAAGGATCCACAGGATCGACGTCTCTCGGCCAGGGTTCCTGTCTAAGAAGGATCTCCCTCCTGTTGAGTGGCCACTTGAACAAGCTCTTCCTTCACCCGTTGCCTAAAGGGAAGAAATTGCTTCTTCTCGGCTGTCTTTGGAGATCGAGATAGACCAATTCCACTTCGAGGGAGAAGAGGAAGTGCAAGCTAAGCCTCGAAGCATACCAGATTTTGAGAGTACCGAGGAAGAGGAAAAAGAGATGTCCTTGCAACCAAGGAAGGGGCTGAAAGACCTTATGGCTAGGAGGAGCAAGGGTGCACCTTCCAAGGATGCACCCAAGGCCAAAGTCCCTGTTAACCTCCCTCCACCTCCACGTCCACCTCTTCCTACAACCGAGACCGGCCTTCTTCCAATGCCGGACCTAAAGAGGAAGAGAAAGGTCGTGGACTTGGACGCCGAAGAGGATGAAGTGCCTCAACAACAACACAAGGGACCAAAACAGTAGAAAAATGGGAAGGACAGAAGGGTCTCCTAATTTGAAAGCAGAGGAGACGTCAACACTCAGAACGTCCAACAACCACCAGCCTGGGCCTCACGGTTGGATTTGGATGGCGCTCTAATCCCCTCGACCGCTTCCATTAGGGTTTCAGAAGGGTCGCTCAGCCTATATTGTCGAGGCTTTGGAGCATCCTCTACTTTTGCCTTAGGACATGGAGACAGTGAGGTCCTAGAGGCAATCAAACTTGTTCATGTCTCTGAAAAGAGACTTGGCTATGGTGAGTTTCCAATCCCTTCTTTCAAATTAGAGTTACTTAAAAACTATGTGTTTTACTTCTACATATTGTGACACAATTCTATCATTCTTCATGTATAACTTACCCAACAGGTTTATGTAGCTGAAGATTGGGTCAGGGATGCCTGCAACCAGGCTAAGGCTGAGGCCCAATCTCGTGCGGATGTTGAGAAAAGCTTGGGGGTCGCTATGCACGAGAAGCAAGAGATGACCAAAAAGTTAATCATCGAGGAGAGGGAGAGGAGCAGCTCAGAGGCTGGGCTGAAAAGCGCTCAAGACCAGGCCAAGGACCAGCGGAAAAAGTTGCATATGACAGAGATAGAGCTAGTCACTTAGAAACAGTTGGTATTGGAGCTTAAAGCCCAGGTGGAGAAGGCTGAGAAGGTAGCTCGGGACGCTGTGGTGGCTGCCGAGGTCGAGAAGAATGCCGAGTACATCCGTGGCATTGAGGAGACGGATATAAGGCTTGCTGAAGAAGTCTCTGATGTGTACAGGGATTACTGCAAGTTCACTTGGGAGGAGGCCTTGAACCTCGTAGGAGTCCCTGCCAGCTCGGAACTCAGGCGGCCCCAGAAGATATACTTTCATCCGCATATACGTGTAGTCCCGATTGATCCTGCGTCTCCATCATCCCAAGCTCTGGAGCCATCTGAACAGACGCTTGTTCCTCCTGAGGCCGAACATGAGGGTCAGGAGGAAGAAGTGACACTGAAGGAGAGCGCGGATGTGGAGACGGATACTTCTCGCAAGGCCGCGGATGCTGCTAAGGCCAAGGAGGCTGCCCCCACAGAGACCGGAGCTGGATCCTCGGAGGCTGAGCCGAGTGGACCGGATAGCCTTCCTCCTCCGATGGATAAGACTTAGGACTAGGGTTTTATCTTTCTCATTTTTGCAGTAACATTTTGTACGTTGACATAATGTACTTCAGCTTTTAATTAATGAGAATATTTACATTTGCCTTTAATTACGCCCAATTCCATTCATTCGTTTCTTTTGCTTTATAGTTTTCAAATAAGTTATTTTGAAGTTATTTAATCAGCTCAACTTGTTTTAGCAAATGCAGATAAACTTATGTCATTATAAACCAATGTAAAATTATGTGAACCCAAACGAATCTTTCAATACTTGGAATGCTAAAATTGAAGGGGTGTACCAATTATCTCAAGGTGTGTGGTCCGAGAGAACATGCAAGACCAAGTTTTCTACTTAATACTTAGTAAAATGAAATAAAGTATTAATTTACCCAAGGTATGTGGTCCGAGAGACCAGGCATGACCAAGGTTCTATTTAAAACTTAGTAAAATAAACTAGAGTATTAATTTACCCAAGGTATGTGGTCCGAGAGACCAGGCATGACCAAGGTTCTGTTTAACACTTAGTAAATGGACTAGAGTATTAATTTACCCAAGGTATGTGGTCCGAGAGACCAGACATGACCAAGGTTCTGTTTAACACTTAGTGAAATGGACTAGAGTATTAATTTACCCAAGGTATATGGTCCAAGAAACCAGGCATGACCAAGGTTTTGTTTAACACTTAGTGAAATGGACTAGAGTATTAATTTACCCAAGGTATGTGGTCTGAGAGACCAGGCATGACTAAGGTTCTGTTTAACACTTAGTAGACAAGCAATATATTAAGCTTCACAATAACGAAAAATTTTATTAATAGTAATACCTTCTTAGGTTATTTACATTCCAGGGATGAGATATAGCTCGTTCATCTAAATCTTCCAAATAGAACGCACCTATTCCAGCTATTGAAAGGATGCGATACGGCTCTTCCCAGTTGGGCCCAAGTTTTCCCCAAGCTGGGTTCTTCGTAGCACCCATTACTTTTCTCAGAATCAAGTCTCCCGGCACAAGTGTTCTCAGCTTAATATTGGCATCATACCTCTGCTTGAGCTTATGTTGATAGTAGGCCAGTTAGACCATGGCATTCTCCCTTTGTTCGGCAACCAAATCCAAACTCTTTTCTAATAGTCTGTTGTTGTCGGACGGGGTGAAAGAGCTTGTTCTCAACGTTGGGAATCCTGTCTTTAAGGGAATAACAGCCTCTAACCCGTATGTCATTAAAAAGGGAGTCTCTCCCGTAGACCTACGTGGAGTTGTCCAATATGTCCAAGGAACATGTGGCAGTTCTTCTACCCACTTTCCCTTAACATCATCCAACCTCTTCTTTAAACCGCTCACTATGACCTTGTTAATGGCTTCAGCCTGGCCGTTCCCCTGTGGATATGCAGGGGTGGAGTACCTATTTGTGATGCCTAACCCACAGTAGTATCTCTTGAATGCTTTACTGTCAAATTGAAGACCATTGTTCGAGATGAGTGTGTGTGGTACTCCGAACCGGGTGACAATATTCTTCCATATAAACTTCTGGACGTCTACATCTCTGATATTCGCCAATGGCTCGGCTTCGACCCATTTGGTGAAATAGTCTGTGCCAATGATTAGGTATTTTTTACTTCTAGCTGCCTTAGGGAAGGGACTTACAATGTCCAAGCCCCACTGAGCGAAAGGCCATGGGCTGGATAGAGGATTAAGAACTCCCTCTGGTTGATGAATGTTCGGTGCAAACCTCTATCATTGATCACACTTCCTCACGTACTCTTGTGATTCCCTTTGCATGTTTGGCCACCAGTATCCCTCAGTTAAGGCTCTGTGAGCTAGAGACCTGCGTTCCGTGTAGCTCCCACAAATTCCTTCGTGCAGTTCTTCAAGGAGCAACTCGGTGGCCTCAGGGTGTACGGACAACAAGTAGGGCCTAGAGAAAGAACGTTTGTATAGCTTATTGTCTTTTAACAACCAGAACCGAGAAGCCTTCCTCTACACCTTGTCTGCTTCAGCCTTGTCTTGTGGTAGGACATCATCTTTGAGGTATGTCACCATAGGGTCCATCCAACTTGGTCCTATTCTAACTTGATAGATGCTAGGCCCTTCTTCCTTTTCGACATGCTTATGTACATCTTCAACTAAGATAAGCCGAGGCAGTCCTTAAGCCGAGGAGGTTGCAAGAGTGGCTAGGGAGTCCGCATGTGTACTCCCACTCCGAGGGATATGTTGTAAACTAAATGACCTGAACTGTGACTGTAGCTACTTGACACGTCTCAAATACTTTTTGCATCCTTTCGTCTCGCGCTTCTAGCTCTCCTCTAACTTGGTCAACGACCAGTGCTGAATCTGAGAACACTTTCACGATGCTTCCCCCCATTCTTTTGACCATGGCCATTCCGACCAACAACGCTTCGTACTCAGCCTCATTATTAGTAGCCGAGAAGTTTAGTCTGAGGGATTTTTCAATAATGACATTCTCTGGAGATACCAAAACTAATCCCACTCTTGAGCTTTTCTGATTGGCTGCACCATCCGCATACAACTTCCAGGATAGGGGTCCTTGTACGGAGACTGAGCCAACTGAATTTTCATCCATGTGCATCATCTCGGCATTTTCTTCTAACAAAGGCTCGGTGAATTCGGCTACTAGATCAGCCAGGATTTGCCCCTTAACAGAGGTGCGAGGCATGTACTTTATATCAAAAGCCCCTAGGATTGTACCCCATTTTGCAATTTTTCCCGTATAATTTGCACTCCGAAGTAGTGATCTGAGTGGGAGTTGTGTAAGGATCACAACTGTATGTGATTGAAAGTAGTGAGGAAGTTTGTGTGTAGCATGAACTACTGCAAAGATGGCTTTCTCCAGTGCCAAGTAACGGACCTCGGCCTCATTAAGGGACTTACTCACTTAGTAAACAGGTTTCTGAACGCCATTATCGATCCGTATAAGTACCGAACTCAGTGCATGGGTGGCTACAGTGATGTAGGCGAACAAAACCTCATCCGTCGTGGGGCTGGACATGACAGGGGGTCGAGATAAATATTCTTTTAGCTATTGGAAAGCCAGAACACGTTCTTCAGTCTATTCAAACCCCTTCCACTTGTTCAACAACTGGAGAAAAAGGCCGACATCTTTCTGCCGACTTGGAGATGAATCGGTTGAGAGTAGCAATCATCCCAGTCAACTTCTGAACTTCTTTAGGATTCTGAGGTGGCTCCAGGTTATGGATCGCTTTTATCTAGTCTGGGTTGACCTCAATTCCGCGATGGGTGACCATATAGCCCAAAAATTTTCCTGACCTGACGCCGAAAAAGCACTTTGAAGCATTGAGTCCCTTTCGAGGTCACCGACATGCTCGGATTCCAACTTACTCTTGACCACCATGTCGTCTATGTAAATCTCAATGCATTTCCCCAACTGCGGCTCGAACATTTTCGTCATCATTCTCTGATAGGTGGAGCCTGCATTCTTCAGACCAAATGGCATCACCTTATAGTGATAGTTCCCGACGGGGGTAACGAAGGCTATCTTCTCTTGATCATCCAAAACTAAGGGAATCTGGTGGTACCTTTGAAAGGCGACCAAGAAACTCATTCGCAGATACCCCACAGTTCATCCATTAACTGATCAATCTGAGGCATGGGGAAGGGATCCTTCGGACATGCTTTGTTTAAGTCTGTAAAATCCACGCATACACGCCATTTTCCATTTTTCTTCTTTACCACCACGGTATTGGCCAGCCATTCCGAATAGAAAACCTCCTTAATAGCCCCTGCCTGCTTGAGTTTGTTCACCTCCTCCCTAACAGCGTCGGAATGCTCCTTGGATGAACGTTGAGGTGGCTGCTTCTTGGGGAATGCGGCTGGACTTACGTTTAGGTGATGGCAGATGAACTCTAGATCTACTTCTAGGGCCTCATAAGAATTCCAAGCAAACACGTCAATGTTTCTTCTAAGGAGTGCCAACAGCTCTTCCTTATCCCGAGGAGGCAATTGAGCCCCGATCTGGAAAAACCTTTTTGGGTCTCTGTCAATGACAACTTTCTCCAACTTCTCACATTTCTCCTTATCCAATTCCACAACAGTAGGTGGAACTGGCATTCTTGATTGCTATGGACTTCTATCAACAGAGGACATAGGCTCGGCAGCAGGCTGATGCATGATGGCTGATATAAGGCACTGCCTCGCCATAGATTGGCTTCCTATAATTTCCTCGACCCGTCCTCCAGATAGAAATTTCACCTTTAAATGTAAAGTTGACGAACGGCCCCTAGGGCATGAAGCCAAGGTCTGGCAATGATGGTCGTGTAGGGAGAATATGCATCCACCACGATGAAACCTCAACCACTTCGGACCCTGCTTGTACAGGTAGCCTGATTTGTCCCTTAGGGATGGCAATTTTCCCATCAAAGCTAACCAGAGGTGAATCGTATGCTGTTAGATTTCTGGTCTCAAAACCCAATTCTCTGTATAGATCCGATACATGATTTTAGCTCCACTCCCTTGATCAACCATCAGCCTCTTCACGTCGTACCCCCTTATTCTAAGGGTGATGACCAGAGCATCGTCATAGGGCTGTATAGTCCCCTGCTTATCTTAGTCTGAGAAGCTTAAGACAGGTCAGACCTTTACCCTGGCCCGTTTTGACTCATGAGTCATGTCCTCGGTGATCGCCCTAGAAACGGACATCACTCTAGAAGGGCAGGATCCAGTCCTCCCCGGTGCTACAAAGATAACGTTAATCGTGCCCAACGGGGGCCTTGACGAGGCAGTCCCCGAAGCCCTTGGCCTGTTATGGTCTCCCTAACCATTGGGCCGATGTACAAACTGTTGTAGCTTTCCTACCCTCACAAGTTATTCTAAATGGCTCTTTAAAGTTCTGTAATCCTCTGTAGTATGCCTCCGTTCCTGATGGTATTGACAGTGAAGGCTTTGATTGCGCTCCATGGGGTCTCCTCCTATCTTGTTTGGCCACCTAAAATATGGCTCATTCTAAATCTTCTCCAGGATCTGGTGGATTGGTTCTCGGAACATGGCTTGGACTGCCTGCGACGCGACAGACCCCGACTACACACTATAGTCCCTCTGCGGCTTGCTGTTGCTATACCGGTTCGACCGGAAATCCCTCTTCTCCTGAGGGATAACCTTGGCTTTTCCCTTCCCAAGCAACTGGTCCTCCTCGACTCGCTTATACTCATCAATACGGCTTATTAGTAATTGCGTGCTTCTCACTAGCTTCTTGGTCAGCGATTCCCTCAGATCATGCTCGGCTGGCAAGCCAACCTTGAAAGTTCTCACAGCCACATCATCGAAACTCCCTTCAATCTCATTAAACATCTCCCAGTACCTATCCGAGTACGTTTTCAATGTCTCCCCCTCTCGCATAGACATGGACAACAAAGAATCTAATGGCTGAGGGACTCTAGTGTTCGTAACAAACTGAGAGCAAAAGGCCTTAGTGAGTGCCCGAAAGGATCCAATAGAATTGGCGGCCAGGCCATCAAACCATCTCATGGCTACAGGCCCCAAACTGGAGGGGAACACCTTGCACATAAGAGTCTCATTCCTAGAGTGGACAGCCATCCTCTGATTGAAATGACTCACGTGCTCTACAGGATCAGTCCGTCCGTTGTACGCAGTGAAAGTGGGCTGAGTAAAATGTCGAGGAAGCTTTCCTCCTTTAATTCTGCGTATGAAGGGTGACTTGGAAATCTGGTTGAGTGCCCTATTCATTGCATCATTCCCTACACCTTTAGAGGATGCGTTTCTACCCCTACAGTCATAGTGATGTTCTTCCTCATGGGAGAAAGATTCGCTAGGGGGTGTTCGTAATCGACGTCTATAATCACTATCCTCATCATCATCAGAAGAATTATCAGTGATGGACGGACTATTAGACGGACTACGCCTCCTTCGCGCAAGGCGCAACTTCTTTTTTAGACGATCAATCTTACGTTGCATGTTCCTCGTAGTGTCTTTATGAGACTCGTCTCTCTCATTTCGACCTCGACTCCTCCCAGTGTGTATGGTATGCATGCTTCCTTCATGGTCCCTTTCTCGCTCAAGGTGTACAAAATGATCAAGCTGTTGTGAACCATCATACTTCACTCTGTTAGGACCTGGGATGGGCCCACGGCCCAATATCTAAAATTGGGCCTTTGACCCTTACAAGAGATTTTGAGGCTATTTTGGTCAATTAAGAGGTTTCGGGGGGGGGGGGGGGTTTAGAGATTTTATGGTTTTGGGGGTTATTTTGGTGATTTTAGGAGTATATTAGTCATTTTAGTGATTTCAAGGGTATTTTTTTGTCAAAAATTTTTTTTTTTACCCATGAGAATTACCAAAATATATAAAAACCTAAAAATATACCAAAACCCCTCAAATGGCCCTCTTAGAACTGCCTAAATGACCAAAATGCACCACGAATGTCGAAAGTATCTCAAAACCCTAGAAAATGACTAAAACGCCCCCAAAACGACCACAATACCATCGAAAACTTTTAAAATGACCAAAATACCATTGAAACCTAAAACATAAGTAAAATACACTCAAAACCTTTAAAAATTACCAAAATACCCCTAAACTAAGCCAAAATACACTCGATTTTTTAAATTTTGGGGATATTTTGGTCGACTTCTAATGTGTTGCTCATTCTAGAGGATTTTAGGGCATTTTAATCATTTTAGCAATGTCGAGGTGTGTTTTTTTAATAATTTTAGAGGTTTGGAGCATTTTGGTAATTTACATGGTATCGAAATTTGACTGCCCATTCTAGCTGTTTCAGAGGCATTTTGGTCATTTGGAGGTTTTTGGGATTATTTTCATTGTTTTAGAGATGTTGAGGCTATTTTGGTCAGTTAAAAGGTTTCGGGGGGTTTTTTTTTTGGGACATTTTGTGGTTTTGGGGGTATTTTTGTAATTTTGGTGATTTTGGGAGTATATTGGCCATTCTAGTGATTTCAAGGGTGATGAGAATCAACAAGCATTCAAGGATCCAGTGCATGTTCCAGTTGGGCCTATTACTAGAGTAAGATCCAAGAAGATTAAAAAAGCACTTAATGGGCTGATTCAAGAGATTTGGGCTAATTCTAACGCAAGACATTCCAAGCCTGGCCCGAAGGAAGATGAAGACGTAATAAATTTAATCCAAGCTATTAAGGGCTGATCTGGCTTAATTGGACGTGATTTATGGCGAGGATTAATGGCTGATTGACTTTCCAGTTCCATATCAGTTAATAGATATTTTTTTCTAATCTGGATCTTCTAATTTTAGACCAGATCTACCTTAATTTTAGGGTTTTATTATTTATAATGTTTTTTAGCTATTTTCCTATTTTGGATTTACTAATTTCAGACCAAATCAACTTTTATTTAGGGTTTTACTATTTAGTATTTTTTTATTATATTTTCTATTTTCAGTCATGTCTTATAAATAGCATGCACTCATTGTAATAGAGGGATTATTGAATAAAAATCAGAAAATAGTGAGGCTTTGCTCTTCTTTTTGGTTCTTCAAGAACTGTGAATTTATCAGGGATTCTTCTTTATGGCATTCAAACTTTTATACCTTCGGTTTGTGATTCCATTATAATCATTGGGTCAAAGGTCTGTTACTTATACTTTTGGTTCGTGTTCTCTTATAAACGTTGGGTCAGGGTTCTATCAAAATCTGAATTTTAGCTTTCTTGGGAAAATATACCAATATTGTTTGTTGGGTCTCAAAGCGTGTCGATTGAGGTTCATATCAAAACCTTTAAACCCACTGGAATGGCCAATATATTGGTCATTTTTTAGGGTATTGGGACATTTTGGACATGCATGGTACATTTTAGTCATTCTGGTAGTTTTAAGGGTGTCATTTTAGAGGTCTAGGTGTGTGTATTTATAGGTTCTTTGATATTTTGGTAATTCCCACGAGTAAAATTATAATTTTTAAAAAATAGCCTTGAAATCACTAGAATGGCCAATATATTCCCAAAATTTTCAAAATACCCCTAAAATAAAAAAAATGTCAGAAAAAAAAACCTCTTAATTGACCAAAATAACCTCAAAATATGTAAAACGACTAAAATAACCCCAAAACCACTAAAATGACCAAAATATCCCCGAAACGACTAGAATATGCAGTCAAATATCGATACAACATAAATGACCAAAATGCCCCAAACATCTAAAATGATTAAAAAATACACCTTAATATTGCTAAAATGAGAAAAATGCCTTAAAATCCTCTAGAATGTGCAAAACAGCTTGACACAGACCAAAATGCACCCAAAATCTAAAACAACGAGTGTATTTTGGCTTAGTTTAGGGGTATTTTGGCTTAGTTTAGGGGTATTTTGGACATTTTCAAAGGTTTCCTAGGTATTTTTCTTATTTTTGAGGTTTCAATGCTATCTTGGACATTTTAAAAGTGTTCGGGGCTATTATTCCCGTTTTGGGGGCATATTGGTCATTTTCTAGGGTTTTAGGATGTTTTGGACATGCGTGGTGCATTTTTGTCATCTTGGCCGTTCTAAGGGGGTCATTTT
Source organism: Lithocarpus polystachyus (assembly GCA_033629205.1). Classification (NCBI taxonomy): domain Eukaryota; kingdom Viridiplantae; phylum Streptophyta; class Magnoliopsida; order Fagales; family Fagaceae; genus Lithocarpus; species Lithocarpus polystachyus. The sequence continues at coordinate 51,507,788 of CM066163.1, forward strand.
AGAGGTCTTGATAGATTTATAGGTTCTTTGATATTTTGGTAATTCCCACGGGTAAACCAATAATTTTTTAAGGAAAAAATAACTTTGAAATCACTATAATGGCCAATATATTCCGAAAATTTCCAAAATACCCACAAAATAATAAAATGCCAGAAAAAAAACTCCTCGAAACCTCTTAATTGACCAAAATAACCTTAAAATATCTAAAATGACTTAAACAACCCCAAACTACTAAAATGACCAAAATACCCCTGAAATGGCTAGAATGAGTTGTCAAATCTCGATACAACGTAAATATGGCCAAAATGCTACAAACATCTAAAATAATTAAAAAATACACCTCGATATTGCTAAAACGAGCAAAATGCCCTAAAATCCTCTAGAACGAGCAAAACAACTTTAAACCGACCAAAATACAGCCCAAAAAAAAAAAAAACAAGTGTATTTTGGCTTAGTTTATAGGTATTTTGGACATTTTCAGAGGTTTCTTGGGTGTTTCTCTTTTTTTTTTTGAGGTTTCAATGGTATCTTGGTCATTTTAAAAGTGTTTGGGGGTGTTGTGCTCGTTTTGGGGGCATTTTGGTCGTTTTCTACATTTTTGGGATATTTTGGATATTTGTGGTCTATTTTAGTCATTTTGGCAGTTCTAAGGGGATCATTTTAGAGGTCTTTGTGTATTTATAGGTTCTTTGATATTTTAGTAAATCCCATGGATAAAATAATAATTTTTTGAGAAAAAAATAGTCTTGAAATTACTAGAATGACCAATATATTCCAAAAATTTCCAAAATATCCCCAAAATAACAAAATGTCCAAAAAAACAAACCCCCCAAAACCTCTTAATTGACCAAATAACCTCAAAATATCTAAAACGACTAAAATAACCCCAAAACAACAAAAATGACCAAAATACCCCTAAATCAACTAGAATGAGCAGTCAAATCTCGATACAACATAAATGACCAAAATGCCTCAAACATCTAAAATAATTAAAAAATACACCTCGACATTGCTAACATGAGCAAAATGCCCAAAAATCCTCTGGAATGAGCAAAACAACTTGAAACTGACCAAAATACAATCAAAATCTAAAAAAATGAGTGTATTTTGGCTTAGTTTAGGGGTATTTTGGACATTTTCATAGGTTTCCAGAGTATTTTTCTTATTTTTGAGGTTTCAATGGTATCTTGGTCATTTTAAATGCGTTCGGGGATATTTTGGTCGTTTTGGGGGCATTTTGTTTATGTTCAAGGGTTTTGAGTTATTTTGGTCATGGGTGGTGTATTTTAGTCATTTTGGAAATTCTAAGGGGGTCATTTTAGAGGTCTTAGTGTATTTATAAGTTCTTTGATATTTTGGTAATTCTCACGGGTATAATAATAATTTTTGGAGAAAACAATAGTTTTAAAATCACTAGAATGACCAATATATTCCCAAAATACCCCCAAAATAACAAAATGTCCAAAAAAAAAACCCCGAAAACCTCTTAGTTGACCCAAATAACCACAAAATCTCTAAAACAACTAAAATAACCCCAAAAACCTCCAAAATGGCCAAAATACCCTTGAAACGGCTTAAATGTGCAGTCAAATTTTGATATCTCGTAAATGACCAAAATGCTCTAAACATCTAAAATGATTAGAAAATACTCCTCGACATTTCTATAATGATCAAAATGCCCTAAAATCCTTTAAAATGAGCAAAACAATTAGAAATAGACTAAAATACCTCAAAAATCTATAAAATCGAGTGTATTTTGGCTTAGTTTAGTTTTATTTTGGTCGTTTTCAATGGTTTGGAGTGTATTTTACTTAATTTTTTGGTTTCGATGGTATTTTGGCAATTTTAAAAGTTTTGGCGGTATTGTGGTCGTTTCGAAGGCGTTTTGGTTATTTTCAAGGATTTTGGGATATTTTTGAGATTCGTGCGGCATTTTAGTTTGTTTGGCTGATTTTATGGGGTCATTTTAGAGGTTTTAGTGTATTTATAGTTTTTTGATATTTTGGTAATTCTTATGGATAAAATAATTTTATTTGATAAAAAAAAAAAACAATTGGAATCACTAGAATGACCAATATACTCCTAAAATCACCAAAATACCCCAAAACCTCAAAATATCCAAAAAAATTGCCTTGAAACCTCTTAATTGACCAAAATAGCCTAAAAATCTCTAAAACGACTAAAATAACCACAGAACCTCTAAAATGACCAAAATACCCCTGAAACGGTTACAATGAGCAGTCAAATCTCGATACTTAGTAAATGACCAAAATGCCCCAAAAGTCTAAAATGATTGGAAACTACACCTTGACATTGCTAAAATGAGCAAAATGCCCAAAAATCCTCTAGAATGAGCAAAACAACATGAAACCGACCAAAATACCCCCAAAATCTAAGAAATCAAGTGTATTTTGGCTTAGTTTAACGGGTATTTTTGTCATTTTTAGAGGTTTCGATGGCATTTTGGTCATTTTAAATGTTTTCGGGGGTTTTGTGGTCGTTTTAGAGGCGTTTTGGACATTTTCTAGGGTTTTTGGATATTTCGCATATGCGTAGTGCATTTTAGTCAATTTGGCAATTCTAAGGGGGTAATTTTAGGGTTTTGGTGCATCTGTAAGTTTTTGATATTTTGATAATTCTTACGAGTGAAATAATAATTTTTCTAAAAAAAAAAAAATTTGAAATCACTAGAATAGCCAATATATTCCCAAAATTTCAAAAATACCTTAAAAATCATAAAATGTCCATAAAAAAAACCCCGAAACCTTTTAGTTGACCAAAAAAATCACAAAATTTATAAAACGAATAAAATAACCCCAGAACCTCTAAAATGACCAAAAATACCCCTGAAACGGCTACAATGAGTAGTCAAATCTTGATACCTAGTAAATGACCAAAACGCCCCAAGAGTCTAAAATGATTGGAAACTACACCTTGACATCGCTAAAATGAGCAAAATGCCCTAAAATCCTCTAGAATGAGCAAAACAACTTGAAACCGACTAAAATACCCCCAAAATCTAAGAAATCGAGTGTATTTTGGCTTAGTTTAACAGTATTTTGGTCATTTTTAGAGGTTTCGAGGGTATTTTGCTTATTGATTAGGTTTCAATGGTAGTTTGGTCATTTTAAAAGTTTTTGGGGGTATTGTGGTAATTTTTGGGGCGTTTTGGTCATTTTTTAGGGTTTTGAGATATTTTGGACATGCGTGGTGCCTTTTAGTCGTTTTGGCAGTCCTATTATAGGTTCTTTGATATTTTGGTAATTCCCATGTGTAAAATAAAAATTTTTTGAGAAAAAATAGCCTTGAAATCACTAGAATGGCCAATATATTCCCAAAATTTTCAAAATACCCCCAAAATAACAAAATGTCTGGAAAAAAAACCCCCACAACCTCTTAATTGACCAAAATAACCTCAAAATATCTAAAACGATTGAAATAACCCTAAAACCACTAAAATGACCAACGTACCCATGAAACGATTAGAATGAGCAATCAAATCTTGATACAACGTAAATATGACCAAAATGTTACAAATATCTAAAATGATTTAAAAATACACCTTGACATTGCTAAAACGAGCAAAATGCTTTAAAATTCTCTGAAATGAGCAAAACAACTTGAAACCGACCAAAATACACCTAAAAAAAAAAAAAACGAGTGTATTTTTAGCTTAGTTTAGGAGTATTTTGGACATTTTCAGAAGTTTCTGTGGTATTTTTATTATCTTTGAGGTTAATGGTATCTTGGTCATTTTAAAAGTGTTCGGGGGTGTTGTGCTCGTTTTGGGGGCATTTTAGTCATTTTGGCAGTTCTAAGGGGGTTATTTTAGAGGTCTTGGTGTATTTTTAGGTTCTTTGATATTTTGGTAATTCCCATGGGTAAAATAATAATTTTTTGAGAAAAAAAAGCCTTGAAAGCACTAGAATGGTCAATATATTCCCCAAATACCCCCAAAATGACAAAAAGTCCAAAAAAAAACCCCCCAAAACCTCTTAATTGACCAAAATAGCCACAAAATCTTTAAAACAACTAAAATAACCCCCAAAAACCTCCAAAATGGCCAAAATACCTGAAAACGGCTTAAATGTGCAGTCAAATCTCAATATCTTTTAAATGACCAAAATGTCCCCAAATAACCAAATTGATTAGAAAACTCTCCTCGACATTGCTATAATGAGCAAAATGCCTTAAAATCCTCTGGAATGAGCAAAACAATTTAAACCGACCAAAATACCCCCAAAATCTAAAAAATCTAATGTATTTTTGCTTAGTTTTGGCTTCTTTTGGTCATTTTCAGTGGTTTGGAGTGTATTTTACTTAATTTTTTAGGTTTCGATGGAATTTTGGCCATTTTAAAAGATTTTGGCAGTATTGTGGTCGTTCTAGGGGCATTTTGGTCATTTGCTAGGATTTTGGGATATTTTTGGGATTCGTGGTGCATTTTAGTCTGTTTGGCAGTTCTTAGG
>CM066163.1:51517256-51524756 GCA_033629205.1 Lithocarpus polystachyus
TCACTCTTAAATTGGTTTTTTCCCGATATTAGGGCACGTTTGGTAGATTGTAATAAACGCTGTAATGTAATAGATATTCCTATTACATAACTATTCGATTGTTTGGTTATGTTTTTATTACAATAAATAGTTATTCCTTATGAATAGCTATTCTTCAAAATGAGGAATAATTTTTCCTTATCAAAAGTATTGAATATCTATTCCTTCACCTTATGTAATAACTTTTTTAAAAAGTTTCCTAAAAAGTCATTAGTTGTCACATCTTCAAAAGGAAAGAAAATAAATTTTCCTTGTTGTTAATTATTAGTCCTATTTTGAACACCCTAAAATAAGTGTATTTTAGGAAATTTGACTTAAAAATGATTTAATTACACATTCTTTTCATACTCTAGTAAATTGTGGATGCATATTCAGGATTCTATTCTTAAATGGTCACCAAACTAATGAATAGTAATACTTATTACATTCCAACTTAATGTATTCCTTGTAATAGTTATTCCTATTCCCATGTAATAATCATTACAGTGTACCATACGTGCCCTTAGTCTCACACTCTCTTGACTTTTTCCACTCGTAACTTCCCTTTTTTAATTCTACATTAAACTAATAAACTTAATCAAGAAATTCAACTTGTAGTATTTAAACAAATACCAATGGCAAGAAAATATGACAGGAACACTAAAACAAAGAAAATGACAAAAGAAAACAATATTTTGGTTTGAGAGAACTGAAACTAAAAACAAATTTTTTTTTCCTGTTTTCTTTTTCTTTTCTGAAGTCACTTCTTTTTTTCTTTTTCCTTTTTCTTTTTTTTTCATGTTGTTTTTTTTGGAACTTGGTGCACGATTTTAACCTAGTGCACGTCACAAAATAAGAAAAAGGAATAAAGAACACAAAAGGAACAAGATAGGATGATAACTGGAAACAAAAAATAAAAGGATAGAAAAATGATTTTAGAACCTGAGCTCTGATACCAAATGATGTGAACCTCAATCGACACGCTTTGAGATCTAACAAAAAATATTGGAATATTTGCCCAAGAAAGCTAAAAATTCAGATTTTTTATAAAACCCTGACTCAACGTTTGTATGAGAAACGTGAACCAAAAGTATAAGTAACAGATTTTGACCCAATGATTATAATTGAATCACGAACCAAAGGTATAGAGTTTAAATACCACAAGGAAGAATCCTTGATAAGTTCACAGTTCTTGAAGAACCAAAAAGAAGAGCAAAGCCTCACCTTTTTCTGATTTTTATTCAATAATCTCTCTTTTACAATGAGTGCATGCTATTTATAAAACATGACTAAAAATAGAAAATATAAAAAAACATATTAAAAAATAAAACCCTAAATAAAAGCTGATTCGATCTGAAATTAGTAGATCCAAAATAGGAAAATAGCTAAAAAAAAAACAATCTAAATAATAAAAGTCTAAAATTAAGGTAGATCTGGTCTGAAATTAGAAGATCCGAGTTAGGAAAAATATTTATTAACTGATATGGAGCTAGAAAGTCAATCAGCCATTAATCCTCGCCGTAAATCACGTCTAATTAAGTTAGATCAGCTCTCAATAGCTTGGATTAAATTTATTACGCCTTTATCTTCCTTTGGGCCAAGCTTGGAATGTTTTACGTTAGAATTAGCCCAAATCTCTTGAATCAGCTCATTAAGTGCTTTTTTGATCTTCTTGGATCTTGCTCTAGTAATAGGCCCAACTAGAACATGCAATGGATCCTTGAATGCTTGTTGATTCTCATAAAAATGCCCGAAATTCCTCTAGAATGAGCAAAACAACTTAAAACCGACCAAAATACCCCCAAAATCAAAGATATCGAGTGTATTTTGGCTTTGTTTAGCGGTATTTTGGTTATTTTTAGAGGTTTCGAGGGTATTTTCCTTATTTATTAGATTTCAATGGTGTTTTGGTCATTTTAAAAGTTTTCATGGGTATTGTGGTCGTTTTTTGGCGTTTTGGTCATTTTCAAGGGTTTTGGGATATTTTTGACATGCGTGGTGCATTTCAGTCAATTTGGCAGTTCTAAAGAGGTCATTTTAGGGGTTTTGGTGCATTTAAGGTTTTTTGATATTTTGATAATTCTTACGGGTAAAATAATAATTTTTTGAAAAAAAAAAAAAAGCCTTGAAATCATTGGAATGGCCAATATATTCCCAAAATTTCCATAATACCCAAAAAATCAAAAAATGTCAAAAAAAAAAAAAAAAAAACCCCCTGAAACCTCTTACTTGACCAAGTTAACCTCAAAATATCTAAAACGACTATAATAACCCCAAAACCACTAAAATGATAAAAATACCCCTGAAATGACAAGAATGAGCAGTCAAATCTCGATACAACGTAAATATGAACAAAATGGTACAAACATATAAAATGATTAAAAAATACACCTCAACATTGCTAAAACGAGAAAAATGCCCAGAAATAATCTAGAATGAGCAAAACAACTTGAAACCGACCAAAATACACCCAAAATCTAAAAAAACGAGTGTATTTTGGCTTAGTTTAGGGGTATTTTGGACATTTTTTGAGGTTTTCGGGGTATTTTTCTTATTTTTGTATTTTCAATGATATCTTAGTCATTTTAAAAGTGCTCGGGGGTATTGTACTTATTTTGGGGGCATTTTGGTCATTTTCTATGGTTTTGGGACATTTTGGTCATGCGTGATGCATTTTAGTCATTTTGGCAGTTCTAAAGAGCTCATTTTAGATGTCTTGGTGTATTTATAGGTTCTTTGATATTTTGGTAATTCCCACGGATAAAATAATAATTTTTTGAGAAAAAAATAGCCTTGAAATCATTAGAATGACCAATATATTCCCAAAATTTACAAAATACCCCCAAAATAACAAAATGTTCGAAAAAAAAAACCTCCCGAAACCTCTTAATTGACCAAAATAACTTCAAAATATCTAAAATGACTAAAATAACCCAAAAACAACTAAAACGACCAAAATACCCCTAAAACGACCAAAATACCCCTGAAATGACTAGAATGAGCAGTCAAATCTCGATACAACGTAAATATGACCAAAATGCTACAAACATCTAAACTAATTAAAAAATACACGTTGACATTGCTAAAACGAGCAAAATGCACTAAAATCCTCTAGAATGAGTAAAATAACTTGAAACCAACCACAATACACCTAAAATCTAAACAAAACGAGTGTATTTTAACTCAGTTTAGGGGCATTTTGGACATTTTCAGAGGTTTGCGGTGTATTTTTCTTATTTGTGAGGTTTCAATGGTATGTTAGTCATTTTAAAAGTGTTTCGAGGGGTATTATGCTCGTTTTGTGGGCGTTTTGGTCATTTTCTATGGTTTTGGGAAATTTTGGACATGGTGCATTTTTGTTATTCTGGCCGTTCTAAGGAGGTCATTTTAGAGGTATTGGTGTAATTAGAGGTTCTTTGATATTTTGGTAATTTCCACAGGTAAAATAATGATTTTTTGAGAAAAAAATAGCCTTAAAATCACTAGAATGGGCAATATATTCCCAAAATTTCAAAATACCCCCAAAATAACAAAATGTCGGAAAAAACCCCCCGAAACCTCCCCTGAAACGACTAGAATGAGCAGTTGAATCTTGATACAATGTAAATATGACCAAAATGCTACAAACATCTAGAATGATAAAAAAAATATACCTCGACATTGCTAAAACGAGCAAAATGCCCTAAAATCCGCTAGAATGAGTAAAACAACTTGAAACCGACCAAAATACACCCAAAATCTAAAAAAACAAATGTATTTTGGCGTAGTTTAGGGGTATTTTGGACATTTTCAGAGGTTTCTGGGGTATTTTTCTTATTTTTGAGGTTTCAATAGTATCTTAGTCATTTTAAAAGTGTTTCGGGGGGTATTGAGATCGTTTTGGGGGCGTTTTGCTCATTTTCTAGGGTTTTGGGATATTTTGGACATGCGTGGTGCATTTTAGTTTTTTGGGCAGTTCTAATGGGGTCAATTTTAGAGGTTTTGGTGTATTTATGGGTTCTTTGATAATTTGGTAATTTCCATAGGTAAAATAATAATTTTTTGAGAAAAAAATAGCCTTGAAATCACTAGAATGACCAATATATTCTCAAAATTTCCAAAATACCCCCAATTTAACAAAATGTTCGAAAAAAAAACCCCCCAAAACTGCTTTATTAACAAAAATAGAGTCAAAATATCTAAAACGACTAAAATGACCCCAAAACCACTGAAATGACCAAAATACCCATGAAACGACTAGAATGTGCAGTCAAATCTCGATTCAACGTAAATATGGCCAAAATGCTACAAACATCTAAAATGATTAAAAAATACATCTCGACCTTACTGAACTGAGCAAAATGCCCTAAAATTCTGTGGAATGAGTAAAACAACTTGAAACCGACCAAAATACACCCAAAATCTAAAATAATGAGTGTATTTTTGGCTTAGTTTATGATGTGAATCTCAATCGACACGCTCTGAGACCCAACAAACTACATTTGGAATATTTGCCCAAGAAAGGTAAATGGATAATTACAGTAAACCCACCTGCGCTATGGCCCGTTTTCACTTTGCTTACCCGTGTTTTAAAACTTTACACTTTGCCCACCTAAGGTGCCTTCCGTTAGGGATCTGTTACCCACCTCTCCTTTTGCCGTTAGAAAAACACATTTTTACGAAAAAACAAACATAACAAAGATCAAAAAGTTAAAATTTTTTATTGCTTAAGAACTTCTTTGAGAACAAAACACAAATCAACAGTATTGTTATTCTCTTGTTCAATGGGTTATTCAAATATGTATTGGTTAATCTTTACTCTGAGGTGTTTCTTTGCCTAAAAAGCTTGAGGACGATGGCGAGCAATACCAGGATTTGAATTTGAATTTGAATTTGAGCTTGAAGCTCGCCCAGCAGCGGGAGGAGCGCGAGGAAGGTGAAGGAGAAGGTGGAGATTCGGTTGCTGATGGTGCTGGCAGCAGTAGATCGAGTTACCGATCTACTAGCAGTATTCGCGAGATCGATTTGGTGCCGTCGGATGCGATCTACGATCTGAGGAGCATCGCAGAAAGGATGATCGCCGCCGGTTATTTGCGGAAGTGTATTCAAGTGTACGACAGCGTTCGAAAATCGGCGGTGGACGCGAGTTTCCGGCGGCTGGGGATCGAGAAGCTGAGCATCGGAGATGTGCAGAGGCTGGAGTGGGATCAGCTCGAAGCGAAGATCCGACGGTGGATTCGAGCCGTGAAGGTTTGCGTTAGGGTTTTGTTTGCGAGCGAGAAGAAGCTCTGCGAGCAAATTTTTGAGAATTTGGGAACCGATATCGACGATGCGTGCTTCGTCGAGACCGTGAAAGGTTTGGCGATTCAGCTGTTCAATCTCTTCGAAGCGATCAGTATCAGCCGCCGATCGCCGGAGAAGCTGTTCAAGATTCTGGACCTACACGATGCTTTGATCATTTTGATTCCAGACATTGATATCGTTTTCGAAGCGAAAACTGCCTCGTCGACGGGAACCCAATACGGGAGTGATCCGACGACTCCAGATATGGAGTTTGCTGATGAGTTGGAAGGGAAGACTCCTTTGGCATTGCATTTGATTTGGGTGATTGTGATTTTGCAATTCAATTTAGAGGGAAAGTCTAAGCATTATAAAGATACTTCATTGGCACATTTGTTTATGATGAACAATGTGCACTACATTGTGCAAAAGGTGAAAGGGTCACCTGAGTTGAGAGAAATGATTGGGGATGATTTGTGTTTTGTTCTCAAAGAAGTTCTTAAGCAATAAAAAATTTTAACTTTTTGATCTTTGTTATGTTTGTTTTTTCGTAAAAATGTGTTTTTCTAACGGCAAAGGGAGATGTGGGTAATAGATCCCTAACGGAAGGCACCTCAGGTGGGCAAAGTTTAAAGTTTTAAACCACAAGTAGGCAAAGTGAAAACGGGCCATAGCACAGGTAGGTTTACTGTAATTATCCCAAAGGTAAAATTTAGATTTTTGATAGAATCCTGACCCAACGTTTATAAGTGAAACACGAACCAAATGTATAAGTAACAAACCTTTGACCCAATGATTATAATTGAATCACGAACCGAATGTATAATGTGTGAATGCCACAAGGAAGAATCCCTGATAGTTCACAGTTTTTTAAGAATAAAAAAGAAGAGCAAACACTCACCTTTTTCTAATTTTTATTCAATAATCTATCAAAAACGTTTACAGACTTAGGGGCCTATTTAAGGGCTGCATAAAACTTGACAAATAAGAAAATATATTCTAAAATAACTCCTAATTGATACCTAACCATATTAGGAATCAAATTTTACTTAAAAAACATTAAATGCACTTAAAAACAAGGAAATAAATCACCTAAACCTAAAATAACGTTTTCTACTTAAAAATACAAAAAATAAAAATTACAATAATTAAATTGTAAATTGTGTCCTAAATCAGACCCCTACACTTGAAACAAACTCATCCTTGAGTTGATCTTTGAAATTTGAAATCTTCCGCTCCAAATAAACAAATACTTCGAATACTTTAATAACATGATCCGGTTCTAAAACTTGAATCTGATGCAAATCTCAATCGACACGCTTTGAGACCCAACAAACAATAAGTAAAATGCGAACCAACGTTTATAAGTGAAACACGACCCAAAAGTATAAGTAATAGGCCTTTGACCCAATGATTATAATTGAATCACGAATCGAAGGTATAATGTTTGAATGCCACAAGGAAGAATCTCTGATAAGTTCACAGTTTTTTAAGAATCAAAAAGAAGAGCAAACACTCACCTTTTTCTAATTTTTATTCAATAATCTATCAAAAAAGTTTACAGACTTAGGGGCCTATTTAAGGGCTGCATAAAACTTGACAGACAAGAAAATATATTCTAAAATAACTCCTGATTGATACCTAACCATATCAGGAATCAAATTTGACTTAAAAAACATTAAATGCCCTAAAAACAAGGAAATAAATCACCTAAACCTAAAATAACGTTTTTTACTTTAAAATACCAAAAATAAAAATTACAATAATTAAATAGTAAATTGTGTCCTACATCAGACCCCTTCACTTGAAACAAACTCATCCTCGTGTTGATCTTTGAAATCTGAAATCTTCCGCTCCAAATAAACAAATACTTCGAATGCTTTAATAACATGATCCGGTTCTAAAACTTGAATCTAATGCAAATCTCAATCGACATGCTTTAAGACCCAACAAACAATAAGTAAAACCCGAACCAACGTTTATAAGTGAAACGCGAGCCAAAAGTATAAGTAATAGACCTTTGACCCAATGATTATAATTGAATCACGAACCGAAGGTATAATGTTTGAACGCCACGAGGAAGAATCCCTGATAAGTTCATAGTTCTTTAAGAATTAAAAAGAAGAGCAAACACTCACCTTTTTCTGATTTTTATTAAATAATCTATTAAAAAAGTTTACAGACTTAGGGGCCTATTTAAGGACTCCATAAAACTTGATAGAC
>CM066163.1:51529756-51779756 GCA_033629205.1 Lithocarpus polystachyus
GCTTCCATGGTGGAGTCCGCAATACAAGATTGCTTAACACTTCTCCAACTTATGGCTCCACCTCTCAAGGTGAAAACACATCCTGACGTGGACTTTCTGAAATCTAGATCTGATTGAAAGTCTGAATCTGTATAGCCAATGGGAATCAAATCCTCACAATGGTAAACAAGCATATAATCTCTCGTTCTTCGTAGATACTTGAGAATATGCTTTACAGCTTGCCAATGTTGTGGTCCTGGATTTGATTAATATCGGCTGACCATGCCAACTGAAAAACAGATATCCGGTCTAGTACAAAGCATGGCATACATGAGACTTCCTACTGCAAAAGCATAAGGAACTTGTCTCATCATTTCTTCTTCCTCTTGAGTCTTAGGCCTTTGGTCATCAGACAGAGGAACTCCATGTCTGAAAGGAAGTAATCCTTTCTTGGAGTTTTGCATGCTAAACCGTTCTAGTACCTTATCTATATATCCAGCTCGTGATAAGCCTAACATCTTATTCTTATGATCTCGCCAAAGCTTGATACCTAGAATAAAGTTAGCCTCACCCAAGTCCTTCATATCAAATTGGCTTGACAACCAAAACTTTACTGATGACATGACTCCTACATCATTTCCAATGAGTAGAATATCATTAACATAAAGCACTAGGAACATTACTACTTTGTCTTGATGTCTTTTGTACACACATGGTTCATCAAGATTTTGTTCAAAACCAAAATGATTTGATTGCTTGATCAAATCTGATGTTCCATGACCTAGATGCTTGCTTAAGTCCATAAATGGACCTATTCAACTTGCAAACCATATGCTCTTGGTTCTTTGCTATGAAAGGAACTCAGTCATTTTAAAAGGAAAGGAACTCGGTCATTTTAAAATTCGGGCTCCTCTACTTCATTGAGGTCAAATGGGAGGAAGGACGAAGGGGCTGCTTTCAAGTCCAAAACCGAACCACCAAAATGGAGAGATAAAGGTCCCAGTGTCAACAAAGGTAAAAATGAATCCCAAACTTGTAATCGTGATATTAAGTGTTTTCGTTGTTTGGGATTAGGTCATATAGCTTCACAATGCCCAAATAAGAGGACTATGATTGCACGTATTGACGGAGAGGTGGAAACTGAAAGTGAGGGATATGATGACCTAATTCCATCACTTGAGGATGCTTGTGATGATGTTGTGGAGTATCCAGTGGAGGGTGAGTCACTTGTGGTTAGGCGTGCTTTAAGTGCCCAAGTCAAAGAAGATGATATGGAACAACAAAGGGAGAACATTTTTCACACTAGATGTCACGTCAACAGCAAGGTATGTAGTATGATTATTGATAGGGGAGCTGTACAAATGTGGCTAGGACTACTTTAGTTGAAAAATTGAATTTACCTACTTTGAAACACCTTAGACCATATAACTTGCAGTGGTTTAATGATTGTGGAGAGATTAAGGTAAATAAGCAAGTACTGGTTTCTTTTTCAATTGGGAGGTGCAAGGATGAAGTATTTTGCGATGTTGTTCCAATGCATGCGGGTCACATTTTATTGGGCAGGCCATGGCAATTTGATAGAAAGGTCATTCATGATGGATTCATGATGAGAATCAACAAGCATTCAAGGGTCCATTGCATGTTACAGTTGGGCCAATTACAAGAGCAAGATCCAAGAAGATCAAAGAAGCACTTAATGGGCTGATTCAAGAGATTTGGGCTGATTCTAACGCAGGACATTCCAGGCGGGGCCCAAAGGAAGATAAAGGCATAATAAACTTAATCCAAGCTATTGAAGGCTGATCTAGCTTAATTGGGCGTTATTTATGGCATGGATTTATGGCTGATTGACTTTCCAACTCCAAATTAGTTAATTGATATTTTTCTTAATTTAGATCTTCTAATTTTGGACCAGATCTTCCTTAATTTTAGGCTTTTATTATTTAGAACGTTTTTTTAGCTTTTTTTTCTATTTTGGATATGCTATTTTTAGCCCAAATAAGCTTTTAATTAGGGTTTTATTATTTAGTACGTTTTTTATATTTTCTACATTCAGTCATGCCTTATAAATAGCATGCACTCATTGTAATAGAGGATTATTGAATAAAAATCAGAAAAAGGTGAGGCTTTGCTCTTCGCTTTGGTTCTTCAAGAACTGTGAACTTATCAAGGATTCTTCCTTGTGGCGTTCAAACTTTATACCTTTGGTTCGTGATTCCTTTATAATCATTGGGTCAAGGTCTGTTACTTATACATTTGGTTCGCATTTCTCTTATAAACGTTGGGTCAGGGTTTCTATAAAAATCTGAATTTTAGTTTTCTTGGGCAATATTCCAATATTGTTTGTTGGGTCTCAAAGCAAGTCGATTGAGGTTCGCATCAATTTTGGTGTAAGAAAGACTTTAGATGTGTTACATGAACATTTTTTTTGGCCAAAGATGAAATGTGATGTGGAGAGAGCTTGTGCTAGATGCATTACCTGTAGGCAGGCCAAATCTAGAGTCTTACAACATGGGTTGTACACTCCTCGGCCCGTACCTAGTGCACCTTGGGTCGATATTTCTATGGATTTTGTTTTAGGCTTGCCTAGGTCAGGGAAAGGTAGGGATTTAATTTTGTGGTTGTTGATAGGTTTTTTAAGATGACACATTTCATATTTTATCATAAAACTGATGATGCAACCCACATCGCTGATTTGTTCTTTAAAGAGATAGTTCGGCTCCATGGTGTTCCTAAGAGTATTGTGTCTGATCATGATGTTAAGTTCCTTAGCTCGTTTTGGAAAGTCTTGTGGGGAAAGTTGGGAACAAAACTATTGTTTTTGACTACTTGTCACCCCCAAACAGATGGATAAACTGAGGTAGTAAATAGAACTTTATCTACTTTGTTGCGTACTATAATTCAGAAGAACTTGAAAAATTGGGAGGATTGTTTGCCATTCATTGAGTTTACATATAATCGAAGTGTTCATTTCACTACTAATTTTTCACCATTTGAGATTGTTTATGGTTATAATCCACTAACACCTTTGGATTTGCTGCCTTTACCAGTTAATAAAATGACAAGTTTGGATGGTCAAAAGAAGGCTGAGATGGTGAAGAAACTCCATGAAAGTGTACAGGAACATATTGAAAAGAAAAATGAGCAATATGCGACCAAAGCCAACAAGGGCCATCGACAAGTCTTCTTTGAACCGGGTGGTTGGGTTTGGGTGCATATGAGAAAAGAAAGATTTCCAGCCCGTAAGCGATCCAAGCTACATCGTAGAGGGGATGGTCCGTTTCAAGTCCTTGAGAGAATCAACGATAATGCATACAAGTTAGATCTTTCAAGTGAGTATAACATTAGTGCTACATTTAATGTTTCTGATCTTTCTCCTTTTGATGTATGTGATGATTCGAGGACAAATCCTTTTGAAGAAAGGGGTAATGATGAGAATCAAAAAGTATTCAAGGATCCATTGCATGTTCCAGTTGGGCCTATTACTAGAGCAAGATCCAAGAAGATTAAAGAAGCACCTAATGGGCTGATTCAAGAGATTTGAGCTGATTCTAACGCAGGACATTCTAGGCTGGGCCCAAAGGAAGATAAAGGCATAACAAATTTAATCCAAGCTATTGAAGGCTGATCTGGCTTAATTGGGCGTTATTTATGGCGTGGATTAATGGCTAATTGATTTTCCAGCTCTATATTAGTTAATAGACATTTTTCCTAATTTGGAACTTCTAATTTTAGACCAGATCTACCTTAATTTTAGGTTTTTATTATTTAGAACGTTTTTTTTAGCTATTTTCCTATTTTGGATCTGCAATTTTCAAACCAAATCAGCTTGTATTTAGGGTTTTATTATTTAGTACGTTTTTTATATTTTCTACATTCAGTCATGTCTTATAAATAGCATGCATTCATTATAATAGAGAAGATTATTGAATAAAAATCAGAAAAAGGTGAGACTTTGCTCTTCTCTTTGGTTCTTCAAGAACTGTGAACTTATCAGGTATTCTTCCTTGTGGCATTCAAACTTTATACCTTCGGTTCGTGATTCCATTATAATCATTGGATCGAGGTCTATTACTTATACCTTTGGTTCACATTTCTCTTATAAATATTGGGTCAAGGTTCTATCAAAAATATGAATTTTAGCTTTCTTGGGCAAATATTCCAATATTGTTTGTTGGGTCTCAAAGCGTGTCGATTGAGGTTCGCATCAATCAACCATTTTGTTGGCTTTATTCCATGCCAATTTGATGGGTTTTCAGCACTTAGAAACCTTGTATTTAGGTGGGAATCATGTAAAGGTAGTGTGTGAGAGAATGTGAAGAAATGCTCAAGTCTGTGCAGTAGAACAGGGACTCGTGACTGGATCTCATTGGTGTTTCGCGACTGGCAAGCCGCCAGATGTTGCACACGAGTGAAGCGTGCAGAGAAGAACTCGCGACTAGATCTTGCATTGGCAAGCTGCCAGAAGCTGAACCATCGTGCCAGCTGTTGCACTACAGGACAAAAATTCTAGTCTGGTCGTTCAATTAGTTCGCGGCTTAAACTCTCGACTCAGTCGAGCCGCTAGGGCAAGCTACCAGCCAGCCAGCTCTGTTTTGGAAAAACTGACTCTTCGCATTCCTTTCTCACCCTATTATAAATACCCCTTATACTCATGAAATGTAAAGAGCTTCCAAAGAGAATTTTGAGAGAGAAACCCTAGAGAAAAACAAGATTGACTCATCTACAATCTTTACCTTGTGACAATTCAAATTTCTCTATTCTCACCCTCTCCATTGTTAGATCCTTAAGAGGTTCATTACCAAAATCCTTTTCTCACCTCACCCATATCAGTGAGAAGGTTATTTGGTGTTTTGGGAAGCAGTTAGGAAGGAACCAATTTCATATTGGTAGATGCTATGGTCTAGTAGCGGAATCCGGTAAGCTGAAGAAGACAAAGGTTCGGTGTAACCTCGTTGGAGCAAGAAGCTTGGAGGGCTTAGGTGTTGGAGTTTATGCTCTAAAATCCAATTTATTGGCATGTCATAAATAATTAAATTGTTTAATTATATGAGACTAAATGAACTAATCGGACATTATCTTAGTCCATGAGATGCATAGTATGCGATTTATGTGATTTAGACACAGAAGATATAAATTGCAAGTTCTTTGTAAACTCAAAAGTTTAGTTCGTAGTCGGTGATGAAATTGGGCGTTTCATCTGCGAAGACTATAACATATCAACTACGATGATTTGTCTTGATCATGGAAATGGAGATTTCTAGTTGGTATGTTGATATGTTTTAAGAGTTAAGACATATTGAACTGGACCGCTGTGAGATTTATTATTCTCCTAACGACTGTCAATTGAATAATAAATCTCACGACTTCTATTTACATCAACTCTAAATCCTGAGAGAATAATGGACCTTATCATGAGATGTAGGTTGCTTTGATATATCAGGAGTGAGATCTATAAGTTACGGTCAAAACCTCAGTATGTTGGGCAGCCGCATTTAGTATTGATGGAACATATATTCTCAAGATGGAATTCATAATCTCTTAACGGAGATATAAAATATTCCCTTGAGATAAGTTTAATGGGATTGGTTATTCAGAGTGTTGGGCCCAACCACTTTAGTAAAGAGTTACTAAAGTATATATTTATGGAATTGGATTTCATAAATATATGATGAATAACATTAATGATTAAACCGGGTACTCAAGGATTAAGATGTAGTAATCTTCAAAGTGGCAGTCTATATTCATGACTTTGTATTACTACGAATATTTTAATGAAGGGGTTGCATGTACAATAAAGTCTTGGGATATAATTTATTAATAAGGCCTAGAGTGCAATTATATTCTTATAGTGGTATTGAATATAATTAATGGTAACTTTGGACTTGTCAAGAGTTGACAGAAAAGCCCAAGGCCCATTGGAGCTAGAGTCTTATTTGTTCCCTTTTGGTCCCACTCCAAGCCACACACTAGAGCCCAATTGGAATGGCCCAAAAGGCTAGCCCAATTAGATAATCAGTGATATATAAGGAGAGAAACATACAGAATTTTATAAATAAGTTTTCTTTCATAAGTGTTTTTCATCAAGATTACAAAATGAATAAAAATGGTTTGTATGTGAGTGTTGGACACTCCCATGTTCTCTCCTTGGAAACTGATTGAGAGACCACACATCTTGGGCATTAAGTGGAATTGGAGTGAAGATTGAAAGTCTTCCCAAGAACTTCAGATTTCTGGTTTTGAATTTCACCACACCAAGGTACGCTTTCTATTCTTTGTTCTAGAATTCAAGGTTACATGTTATCTCTCATGAATGAAGTAGATCCGTGTTTGTTGCTTCCGCTGTGTGTTTTGTATGAGATACAAAACCAGATTTTCCAACAACTGGTATCAGAGCGGTCTTCAATATCATGTTTGTATAACATGTGATTGAGTTTTAGAATTAAAGAAAAACTGTTTTCTTGGTGTTTTAGTTTTATGCAACAAAATTTTCTGCATACTTGTTGCACGTGTGGTCTGATATAGATACATGTTGGGTTTTATTAATTTTTTATTAGATTGATAATTGAACATGTTTCTGTATAAATTTTGGTTTGAGATTCAAGTTTTATTCTGAATAAAATAGCGAAAAGGGAATTTGGTTCTCTGCACTTCGCGCCCACATTCATTCTCGAGAAAAGAATGAAGGAAACCAGTCAGTTTGTCTTTGTTTCAGAGCCTGAATCAAAGAATTATGAATTATAACTGAATTTTGGTTTTCAGTAGTGCGTGGGTCACTTGCTATCAATCACGCTACAACAATTATGTTTGTAGAATGAATGTTTAATTTAAAGCTTGATGATAATAATTGCCGAGGATATATAACTATTGAATGTAACTGTTATATAACTGCCATGTGCATGCATCGTTTGAATATTAACATATATGTTGGCATGATTTGTTGATTAATATATGGCTTTTGATCTTGCATGGTTACGTTATATATATATATATATATATATATGCAAGTTCTTGATGGCCATATGATAAGCATGTAATATTTGCCTTTGATGTACAATCCATATATTATATTATATATATAAATATATGGGTTTACATGCATATTGTTTATAAAGGATTCATCATTTTAATGCTAGAATTATGAAATTTATTCCTAATGAGATTAGGATTAGGTTTTCAAGGTTTCTAGATTATTAGGGTTTTTGATAATGATCTTAAAAACCCTTAATGTTTGATCTATGAATCTTCACTCATAAAATCAAAAGTGTTTTTGATAGAAAACAGTGAAGAAGTCAAAAACGGTTTTTGGAAAATTCTGGAAAATTCAGTAATGCGATTTTCGATTGATCGAGAATTCCTTTCGATCGATCGAATGCACTTTTCGATTGATCGAATAAGAATTGAAAATCAATCGAATGAGGCAGAAGCTTTGTGATGAATTTCTTCATTTTTCGATCGATCGAGTAATAGGTTCGACCGATCGAAGGCACTGAATTTTGAAATTTTCAATTGTTTTTGACTAAGTATTAAAACATTGTTTAAAAGCAAGGCTGTGTGATTAATTTTATAATCCTTTAAAGTTAAGGACCTACATTAATCATTACCTAACTAAAAGACCTAATGAGATCAAAGATGTTTGTTAAATAGAACTCTTAGTCCTAAGTTGTTTTAATTAGAGGTTTTTAATGAGATTAAAATTCTAATTAAAGTTATATAGTTTCTAATGAGATTAGAATACTTAATCTAGTAAATTAAGGATAGAGTTCTATATAACTAATTTTTGATTCATTAGTGTTTAAGGAATCCTAAAATGTTTAGGACTTCAATTTTAGTTAGTGATTCTAATAAGATTAGAGTCTTCAACAAGTGCAAGGTTATTAGTTGTGATGCGATCACAATTATTTAAGAAAAACCCAAATAACGAGTGGGAGTGCTGAAATAACCCTTTTGTTAAGTTTATTGTAATGTGAAAAGATACCTTGTCTTGACTTCGAGTCTTGCATTCCATGCGGAGGGTATTTACTTTACGGATTACAAGGTTAAACTTCTTTGTGATAGCGCGAATGTTCGTTACGTTATTGTGACGTGACTTAGTAACATCACATTGAATTTAAACAATTAAACACATTTGATGTGTAGGGTTAAATTGTGATTAGATCATAATGTTTTCATGACAATCCACTTGTTTTAAAATTTCTAGTGGGAGAGAGATACAAGGGTTGGATCTCACGGCCTCCATTATCGGTTCATAGTAGTGTGGGTAAGCACCTCGTCTTGGCGTATATGCCTCGCGATCCCAAAGGAGGGTGTTTACTTCATAGTACTACAAGATTGAACTTACCCGTTTAAAGTAGTGTGAACAAGCACCTCGTCTTGGCGTATATGCCTCGCGATCCCAAAGGAGGGTGTTTTGTTTCATGGTACTACAGGTTTTAAACACTATAAAGGGTGATGAAATGTGGCTACACATAATTCTAGATAATGGTGTACACTAGACTAAGTGTAATGTTAACCTCCCAAAGGAGCTATGTCATTATTACTTAGAGGCTAAAGGAAAAGCGGCAAATTATTTTTGTTTGGTAAGAGTTACCATGATAGCATTAATAATGAGAATAATTCTCGCCTGATCATAGTGATTGGTATGACCTCGCTACCGAGGAATATTAATTGCGGGATTAGGTTGTCGTTGCACCTAGTATAGTATTTTTGGGTTTCATACTATATGGTTATGGATGCAAAATATAATGTCCCTGTAATTATGTTCATAGTCTCAAAATAAAATTGTCATAATTTTGTTCTCTAGCTACTATTTTAAGTGAATCGCATTAACTAAGAAATTACATTGGACATGATGCTTAAAGAGCTGAAGTACATATTTATGTTCCGATTCAGCATTGTCATAATTTCCTATGCATGATGCATTGATGGAAGATAGCTTATGATATGATCATAGTCTCCATTGAAATGCTAAAATGTTGCATTGGCGTCTATCTCAATTGTGCTACTGCATGAGATGCAAGAGTTAGTACTAGAGTTAGACTTTATATTAAGTCTAAAGAGATGTTTGATATGAATCATATTGAGTGCTAAGAAAAGCTCAACGAGTTCCAATTCTACGTCATTTTATGAAAATATTTTTTTTAAATGAATTGGAATTCTTGGATGTAGAGATTAAATGTTAATCTCATATGGATATGATCCATAAGTCCTCGTTAGCATCATTTGATCAATTCAGATTGTTTTGAAAATAAATTTTTTTTTTTATGTTATCTGAATTGATGAGTGAGTTCTACGCAACGGAAGACATCCTAAAAGCTAAGGCTAAGATCAATATGATTTAATTCAAATTCTTAGCTTAAACCGAAAGGTAGCGGTGATAAGAAGATGAATTATAATACCAAACTGTTGGACAAGTAAGTTGTCCTAGTAGTTGCCAAAAGGAAATTAGACTTAAAAGTATAACCAAAGGGAAAGTATTTCTGTTTTGGTAAAGTTAAGCATTGTCCATGATTGTCTTCTAGATGGAAATTTACATGTTTTTTTTTACTTGTTAAAAGAGAAAGTTTCCATCCTTTGTAATTGTATGTTTTGGAACTTATGTCTAGATCTTATTAATCTAAACGATATTCAAGATTGGTGAAAGATGGGCTTTTATAACCATTATTTGATTATATTCCCAGTCTATGAAATCTATTTAGAGGATAATATGATCTAGGGCTCCTTTTTGTAAAGGATGAAGTTCCAATGACTTTTTTAAGTTAGTGTATACATAAAGGAGGAATAAGGCTCTTTTAAAGGTAGATTGTTCTAGAAGAAGAATGTCAGTATTTTGTTAAAAGACAACTATAAAATACATTTAGAAATGAGATGGTAGTATTAGATATACCACAAGACATTATTCTGTAGATAACTATTACACCGATACAATAATGTAGTGGGAGGATTATCAAATAAATTCATACTTTTGGAATAAACTTTTGAAGTCATTCCACAAGGATATGAATTTGATCCTCGGTCCTACGTAGAGGCAATAGATGATATGAATATGGATTACTGGATCAAGGTTATGTAAATAGAATTAGATTCTATTTAAAGTCTAGAACTTATAGAGGTGCCTAATGGCATTAAGCCTGTTGTTTTCAAATAGGTCTACGAGTAAAATGAGATTGATAGAATTGAAGGTACAAACCTTCAAAGTCAAGACTAGTGGCGAAAAGATTTGTTCAGAAAGAAATTATTCGACTATGAAAAGATTTTTTCACCAATAGTTAAGTTTGACAATATCTAGATTCTCTTATCCATTATATTTCATATGGATGAAATATGGCAATGGATATCAAGAAAGCTTCTTTTAGTAGCAATCTTGAGGAAGACATCTTTATGATGTAACTAGACTTGTTCATAGCAAAGAACTAGTAATGATTAGTATGCAAGTTGCTTAAAGTCCATTTATGGACTAATGCAAGCATCTAGGTCATAAAATATCATCTTTGATCAAGAAATCAAATTGTTTGATTTTGATCAAGTATCTAAAGGCCTAATGAGTGTTGAGTGTAAAGCTATGAAGAATAATAAATTTCTTAATGTATGTTGATGACATTCTAATCATTTAGAATGATGTAGAGGTAATGTCATCAATGAAGTTTAGGTTGTCTAATCCTGTTTGATATAATGTACTTGGGAAAAACTGGTCACATCCTAAGAATTAAACTTTGGTTAAAATTCAGATGTTAGGATGTAAAGTCTATCTCAAACTGCTTTAATAGATTTGATTCTAGCCAAGTATAGCATTTATTACTTCAAGAAAGGATTCTTTCCTTTTAAGTTTTGAAGTTCTTTTATATAGGACTATGGTCCTAAGACATATAAAAGGAAGAGCATAATAAGACGGTTCCTTATACCATATCAAAAGGAAGTCTTTATGCTATGCTATTTACATAGGCTAAATATCTATTTTGCAGTGGGCATGGTAAGCAAATATCAATTGAATCAAAGATCACTTAATTTAGTGGGAGTAAAGCATATACTCAAATATCTTAGGAGAATGAGGGATTATATGCTTGTCCACAAAAGTGAGGTTTTGATTGTTATTGGATGTACAAATACTGACTTGTAGTTTGATTGTGATTCATGAAGTTGGACTTCAAGATATGTGTTCATCCTAGGTGATGAAGATACACATTAAGTGTAAGTAATATCTCATTAGAGAGATATGTATACTTGAGAAGTAGTAGAAAAGATAATTTATGCGATAAATCTGACTGAAACTTGTTTCCAACCTTGCCTTAGAGTAACTGTGTATTACTCTAAAGAGAGATAAGTGTCGGATATATTGTAAATTGTCTTTGAGAGCAAGTGGGAGATTGTTGGAGTTTATGCTCTAAAATCCAATTTATTGGCATGTCATAAATAATTAAATTGTTTAATTATATGAGACTAAATGAACTAATCGGACATTATCTTAGTCCATGAGATGCATAGTATGCGATTTATGTGATTTAGACACAGAAGATATAAATTGCAAGTTCTTTGTAAACTCAAAAGTTTAGTTCGTAGTCGGTGATGAAATTGGGCGTTTCATCTGCGAAGACTATAACATATCAACTACGATGATTTGTCTTGATCATGGAAATGGAGATTTCTAGTTGGTATGTTGATATGTTTTAAGAGTTAAGACATATTGAACTGGACCGCTGTGAGATTTATTATTCTCCTAACGACTGTCAATTGAATAATAAATCTCACGACTTCTATTTACATCAACTCTAAATCCTGAGAGAATAATGGACCTTATCATGAGATGTAGGTTGCTTTGATATATCAGGAGTGAGATCTATAAGTTACGGTCAAAACCTCAGTATGTTGGGCAGCCGCATTTAGTATTGATGGAACATATATTCTCAAGATGGAATTCATAATCTCTTAACGGAGATATAAAATATTCCCTTGAGATAAGTTTAATGGGATTGGTTATTCAGAGTGTTGGGCCCAACCACTTTAGTAAAGAGTTACTAAAGTATATATTTATGGAATTGGATTTCATAAATATATGATGAATAACATTAATGATTAAACCGGGTACTCAAGGATTAAGATGTAGTAATCTTCAAAGTGGCAGTCTATATTCATGACTTTGTATTACTACGAATATTTTAATGAAGGGGTTGCATGTACAATAAAGTCTTGGGATATAATTTATTAATAAGGCCTAGAGTGCAATTATATTCTTATAGTGGTATTGAATATAATTAATGGTAACTTTGGACTTGTCAAGAGTTGACAGAAAAGCCCAAGGCCCATTGGAGCTAGAGTCTTATTTGTTCCCTTTTGGTCCCACTCCAAGCCACACACTAGAGCCCAATTGGAATGGCCCAAAAGGCTAGCCCAATTAGATAATCAGTGATATATAAGGAGAGAAACATACAGAATTTTATAAATAAGTTTTCTTTCATAAGTGTTTTTCATCAAGATTACAAAATGAATAAAAATGGTTTGTATGTGAGTGTTGGAAACTCCCATGTT
Organism: Lithocarpus polystachyus; assembly: GCA_033629205.1. Taxonomy (NCBI): domain Eukaryota; kingdom Viridiplantae; phylum Streptophyta; class Magnoliopsida; order Fagales; family Fagaceae; genus Lithocarpus; species Lithocarpus polystachyus. Next base: position 51,542,258 of record CM066163.1, read on the forward strand.
CTCTCCTTGGAAACTGATTGAGAGACCACACATCTTGGGCATTAAGTGGAATTGGAGTGAAGATTGAAAGTCTTCCCAAGAACTTCAGATTTCTGGTTTTGAATTTCACCACACCAAGGTACACTTTCTATTCTTTGTTCTAGAATTCAAGGTTACATGTTATCTCTCATGAATGAAGTAGATCCGTGTTTGTTGCTTCCGCTGTGTGTTTTGTATGAGATACAAAACCAGATTTTCCAACATTAGGTACTCTGGGTAGATTAGGCTTGGAGGGTCTATTTCTGTCCTTATATCCCAACTACATTCTTTAGTGGATTATTTCACAGCTTAGAAGGCAGCGGAGAGGTTTTACGCCAAGGGCTTCGGTTTCCTTTTCGATAACACATCGTTGTGTTGTCCTTGTGTTTGCATCTCTCTTCCCTTAATATTTGTCATTTAATTTCTACTATAGATGTGATGTTATTTGTGTAACGACCCAAGGAAAAGCGCTAGCCACATCTGCGCTATACCTCAAAAGGACTAGTCACTATTGAGGCTCCTTGTAGTTGTTAATAAAGCCCAGATCTACCCAGTAAATACCCGATGTGGGACTCATCACATACCCACACACATCACACAATCAATCAATCGAAACGACGTCAACTAGAACCTAAATAATAATTAAATAACTCAATAAGGGCAGGTTCTTTAATAACCACAAAGTCCTCTTGATAAAACAATTCCTCAACCACTATGAAGATTTGGCAAGATAAAATTTAACGTGTCTTTCTAATATAACCCCAAACCTATTCTAGATTAAAATAATAGTATAGCATTCCCTAACCTAACATCTAATATTTATATAAGAACACGTTACCATAAGCAACCCTATAACCTATGTGCCTATATACACCATATATCTTATCAATGCATTCAAAGAAGACAAAAGAATGATACATTAATTAAGATTTTGCATGTAAACCTATAATATATATATATATATATATATTATGACAATCATCACACCTTTTATATATATATATATATATATATAATATAGTATATTGCTTCAATCCGTATATATACAAAAAGGATGATTCATCCAATCCATATATATAAAGGCTTATATATATAATACAAGGATTGTTCCCAAGCAGTGCAACCATTCTTCCTTTAATATATGATATATATATATATATTACATGCAAGCATTAATATATAAGTCTTCACATGTCCAATCCGTGCAAGCCTTAATGTTCAAATGCCTTGTAGCCAAGCGGTGCAATGGCTTAATCACGCACATGGAGCAATGCACATATAACCGTCCTTTAATATATATACAATTATCAATCCGTATATATAATATACAGATTCAATAAAGCAATGCTTATGTTGCCAAAGCAATGCAACAACTAACATTCACGCACATGGAAGTTACATCCAAGGCGCTGCATTTGATATTAATATTCGGCAATCCAATTTATACATTATTATCATTGAAATTCCAGCAAACACAATTGAAATTCCAGCAAACACAATTGAAATTCCAGCAACCATCATTGAATTTCCAGCAAACTTAATACTAACCCTGTCTGCAACCTTTGCCAACACAGGGTTAAGTGTTGGTCTTCGGCCGAAGTAGTGTTAGTGTGGTGTGGTGCAGTGTTATTGTTGCTCTTCGGAGTTAGTGTTGCCTCTTTGAGGTTAGTGTTATTGTTCCCATGGGAAATCACCCACCGAGTGTTTAGCAGCTTTTGTCTGTGTTTGACTAATATTTTTCATATTGAATTACTGTTTATTTACTACTGTTCTTTTAGGTGGAAAATTGCTTATTTTCAAAATAAAATTGTTTCTACCTATTTGGTGCATATTGGCATATAAATGTGGTCATTATTTTATTAATGTTTACAGTGTTATAGTGAAGTTTTTTATTTTAACAGCTTTATAGAATATATTATATTACAGTTTAAACTAATTTTAATTGTATCGTGATGTCTATATTTTGTCAATGATATTATCGTTTTGTTTTTGGAAGACATCCTCATGTTTGTAGTCTCTTATTGAGCCTTTAGCTCACCCCTTTTTCCATCCTTTCAGATTAGAGTTATGGAGTGTCTTTTGGTGGTAGATCAGTGGAGCCTTAGATTGACGACTTCGTTTGGAGCTTGATAGTTGCAGAATTGTTTTAGTAAAATTGTTTCAGGACAATGAGATTATTATTTTGGGTTTCAGGACAATGAGATTATTATTTTGGAACTATTTTGAGATGTTATTTGGAGATTTTACATTCAAGAATATTATTGTTGTTTTGTTTTTATGGATTGTTAAGGAAATCTGATGATATTCAAGAAGTTTATTTGAGGATAAATATTACGCTCTGTTCCATTATATCATTGTTGATTATTTCTAAGACAGGTTATGCATCTAAATCCTTCTTAAGGGTTTGGGGTGTTACAATTTGGCTTAGATTGTTTATCAATTTTGTTTTAAGCTTTTGTTCATTTTCCACACGTACGTCATTTGATATAAAGCTTGAATTGGTAACTTGTAATTTGTGGGTCTAAATGTTCATAGTGTTTCATATACTATTTGAACTTTCACTTGGTATCAGAGCGGGTGCACTTGCTGTTGTATAACTACCTTTGTGCGATCCTTGACCTCTGTGCTCTGGTCGTTGTTGTGAAAATAACCACGCTGAAGTGCGGTTTAAGTGTTTGTAAGAATGACTCTGTGAGTATGTTTGAAGGTCGTTCTAACAATGAACTCTTAGAGTTATTAAAAACAAAGATACATGCTAGGATGTTTATTCACATGCTGAAATATTTTGAATATAAGAGTCAATGTTTACACAGTAGTCTATGTAAGTCTAACTCGTTAATTGAGAAGTATAGAAGAAGAAATAGACTTCTGTGTGAGAAGGTTGATAATCTGAAAAGAAAAATTCAATCTAACGAAAGCATGAAAAATGAGGATAAATTTTTGTATGAAGGTCAAGAATGCTTGTCCCATGCTTGCTTATTTGTTCACACCTCTTTGAAAGTATTTAATTCATGCTTGTGGTATCTTAATAGTGGCTGTTCTCGTCATATGATAAGAGATAAATCACTGTTTAAGTCACTCAAAGAGAAGGTTGGTGACTATGTGACTTTTGGCGATGGGAGTCATGCTCAAGTACTCGGCAAAGGGACTGTTGAGATACTTAGGTTGCCTCTATTGAAGGATGTCTTATACATCAAAGGACTGAAGGCAAACCTCTTAATCATCACTCAAATATGTGATGAGGACTTTCTTGTTCAATTCTTAAAGAAGGGCTGCATAATCATTAATAAAGAAGGGATTCAGGTCTTGGAGGGAAATAAGACTACCGATAATTGCTATGGAGTAGTTCCTACGGCACCCATTTCGTGTAGAAGTGCACGTATTGACATGTTGGAACTTTGGCATCATAGATTTGGCCATGCAAATTTCAAACAAGTAGCCAAAGTGTCTAAACTTGAAGCGGTTGAGGGTCTCCCAAAGTTTGGAAAGGTGGAGAAGACTATTTGTGGGGCATGTCAAATGGGAAGGCAAACAAAGGCTAGTCATCACAAGGTGAATGTGATTGCTACCTCACGTTGTTTAGAACTTCTTCATGTTGATCTAATGGGGCCTACAAGAACTGAAAGTCTAAGAGGAAAGAGGTATATTATGGTCATTGTTGATGATTTCTCAAGGTACACCTAGGTTGAATTTCTCAGAGAAAAATCAGAAGCATGTGAGAAATTGGAAACTCTTTGCAAAAGATTACAAAACGAGAAAGGAGTTCCTATTGTCAAGATAAGGAGTGATCGTGGCAAGGAGTTTGAAAATGCAAGATTTGAGTCATTTTGTGAAAAGAATGGCATCAAAAAGGAATTTTCAGCTCCCAAAACTCCTCAAAAAAATGGGGTGGTTGAAAGGAAGAATCGGGTGATTCAAGAAATGGCAAGAGTTATGCTACTAAACAAGCAAATTCCTCAAAAGTTTTGGGGAGAAGCCGTAAACACTACATGTCACATTGGTAATAGAATATTCTTTCGAGTGGGAACAAAGAAGACAACCTATGAAATTTGGAAAGGAAAGAAGCCCAGAGTGAAGTACTTTCGAGTGTTTGGAAGCAAGTGCTACATTCTAAATGACAGGGAGAACCTTGGGAAGTTTGATGCTAAAAGTGATGAAGGCATTTTTCTTGGGTATTCTACTACTAGCTAGGCATATAGAGTTTTCAACAAAAGAACCAAGACCGTAATGGAATCCATCAATGTAGAAGGGCCATAACCAAAGTAGAGATGGTAGATGATGGAGAAAGGCCAAGCACAAACTCCCACTGTTGAAGTCGAAGCTCTTGATATAGAAGTTAAAGGATCTACACCGGAAAAGGAATCGACTCCCATTAGCTCAAGAGTGGTAACAAGATCAATGCTAAGGACATCTAGTCCTCTCCCTCCACTGGAAGTTCATCCTTCCATCTCTCGGAATGATGAAGTTTCCACATCAAAGAAGCCATCCTCAAGAGTGTCTAAGAACCATTCTAAGAGCAACATCATCGAGTCTTTAGAGGAAGGTCTTTGCCTCAGAAAGGGCAACAAACTTCTGGTCAATCATGTCACATACCACTGTTACCTTACCCAATTTGAGCTGAAAAAGGTAGAATAAGCTCTCTAAGATGAAAATTGGGTTAAGTCCATGCATGAAGAGCTGAATCAATTTGTAACAAACGATATATGGGAACTTGCCCCCAGGCCTGAAAATGTTCATGTCATCGGCACCAAATGGATCTTTAAAAATAAGACAGATGAAGATGGAGAGATTATCCGAAATAAATCTCAGTTAGTGGCTCAAGGATACACTCAAGTAGAAGGGGTCGATTTTGATGAATCCAGTGGCAAGACTTGAGTCTATTCGAATCCTCATGTCGATTGCATGTACTATGAAAACTCTACCAAATGGATGTAAAGTGTGCATTTCTAAATGGATACTTGAATGAAGAAGTGATCATTGAACAACCCAAAGGCTTTGAGAATCCTCACTTCCCTGATCATGTGTTGAGATTGAAAAAAGCCCTTTATGGCTTGAAACAAGCTCCTAGAGCTTGGTATGATCGACTTACCCACTACCTCCTGGAAAGAGGGTTCAAACGAGGGTATGCTGATCAGACTCTATTTGTCAAGAACGATGAAGATTATCTTCTTGTGGCTCAAGTGTATGTTGATGACATAGTATTTGGAGCTATCATTGATGATTGGGCCATAGAATTCTCTAAGGAGATAAAGAAAGAGTTTGAAATGAGTATGGTGGGGGAGCTGACATTTTTCTTAGGTCTTCAAGTCAAACAAAAGAAGGAAGGCATATTCATTTCACAAGAAAAGTATGCTAGAAATATTGTCAAGAATTTTGGCCTTGAATCAAAAAAACATGCCACCACCCCCATGAGTTTGTCTACAAAATTGAGTGTTGATTTTTCTGGAATAGAAGTGAGCCCAACCTTGTATAGGGGAATTATTGGGAGTCTACTCTATCTCACCACTAGTAGACCGGATATTGCATTTAGCGTTGGTGTTTGTGCTAGATATCAGGCTGCTCTTAAGGAATCCCACTTGACTGCAGTGAAGCGAATTATACGATATGTCAATGGAATTCTAGATTATGGGCTATGGTATTCAAAGGACTCAAATGCTTGCCTTGCAAGTTATTTGGATGCAGACTGGGCTGGCAGTGTAGATGACCGAAAAAGTACTTTAGGGGGCTGTTTCTACCTTGGTAACAATCTGGTCTCTTACATGAGCAAGAAATAAAACTTTGTGTCTCTTGCTACGGCTGAAGCTGAATACATAGCCACTGGAAGTCGCTACACACAACTTCTTTGAATGAAGAAGTTACTTCATGACTACGGGATTCCTTAAGATACCATGTATGTATTCTGTGATAACACCAGTGCCATAAGTCTATCAAAGAATCCAGTTAAGCATTCAAAGTTAAAACACATAGAGATACGTTATCACTTCATCCGAGATCTTGTGGAGGATAAAGTGGTGTGTCTTGAATTCATACACACAGACAATCAAAAGGCGGACATCTTCACCAAGCCTCTCGATGGTCCACGATTTGAATCACTCCGTAAGACCATTGGAGTTGGTACAATTCCTTGACTCTCTTGTGTGTTGTGTGTCCTATCTCTCTATTGCATCGTAATCTCTCTGTTGTTGGACACACACTCACTTGTTGGCTATTTGTATAGCATGATTAATTTGTTTATTAGTACTTTAAATGTTTTTACATTTTTTTTATCAATCTTTTATTACTTTTGTGTCAAAAATCCAAAAACACATAAAAAGTTGAAAATCATAAAAGTTTGATCGACTTTGTTGAATCTTTGTCTTAAACATGTTTTGCCTTGTACCTTTGTACTAATGACTTTGTGCATTCACGAGTATAGCTTGTTCTTTATGCATTCATATCATTGTGGGAGAAGTCTTGAAATCTATGTGATTGTTGTAAATCGATCTTCAAACTTGTCATGAATGATTAGCCACTGGTTTTGTTGATCTTGAGACATGCATAGACTTGTGTCTATATATCTTCCCACTCTTTATTTTCTTTGTTTTTGCCTAAAGAGCTCAAAAATGTAAATCTCCAAATGAAAAGAGATAATGAGTTGCAAAAACCTGTCGCACATACTAGTGTTTGACTAGCAAAAAGGGAAAGCGACTTTTATGAAAATGTATGATGCCCAAAAGGCCAAAGGCTAACTAATCAAAGTGAAATATCAAAAATTTTAAGCATCGATCTCTAAAATGAGTTGTTATGATTCAAAAGATCAAATGAAATGTTGAATATGGAGCCAAATGAAAAGCTTCAAAATTATGTTATCAAGTTTTTGTGGGAGGTCATATATGCATATTTCTGTAATTGAGATGGGTCACATTACCTAGTGCTAATTGTGTATGTCTTGGTTGAATTGATCATTAAAGCTTCACATTAGTCTAAGGACTATCTCATTGATGATATCCTCACACATCACACATGCTTATGTTCAATAAATGCCTTATTCATTTTTGTGATTGTACTTGATTAAATATGTTTCACACGCTCAGCCTTTGTTGTTCAAGCACAAAAAGATTTTTGAGTGTTTTAGTTGTTTTTGGAAAGTATTTTGTTTTTACAAAATCTGTCAAATTTTCAAAAATTGTGTTGCCCTATTTTGGCGACTTGGTTGCAGGTCTGTCTAGTCGCATGCCCCAGTCGCGAGCCTATTACAGAAGGTCTTCGCGTCTTACTGGCGAGTCAATGCCCCAATCGCGAAAAAGACTTAGAATATTTTTCAAAATTTGGGTTTTGAGGTTTCTCGTGACTTGATGTGGCAACTTTGTCGCGAGTGGAGGCTTAGTTGCGAGAATTACACAGAAAGTTTCGCAGCTCAGCTCGCGTTTATCTCGAGGCTTAAACTTCCAGTCACGAAAAACACTTGAAAGTTTTTTCAAAATTCTTCTTTGAAGTGTTCTGGCGGCTAGACTTGGCGACTTGCATGCGACTTAACTCAGTTGCGAAATTCGCGTGTTTTGCTTTTTCAAGGGTATTTTTCTGGACAATTTTTATTTTTGTTTATCTCTAGCATCTTATGTCTAAACATCATCTTGATACTCTTTCCCTCTTTCAAACTCACCGTGTTCACACACAAAATCACCACATAAATCTTCAAGAAAAGGTATGTGCTTTCCTTCTTTCTCAATATTGTTAACTATCTGTGCTACTATATTCTCTTGAGATTGTGTGTTTCCATTGTTATGAGTTTGATAGATGCTTAACTATGGGTATCTCATCTTTCAGCTTAATGGGTGTGTGATTCCCTGACGGGTTCGTCATGATTTTCTCTACTTTGCTTGTATATGGTGTTAAATATGATACACCCATACACAATGTCATTAATGTGTCTTATTTCTCATGATTTTAGGGATTTGTACCTCTTGTTTTGAGACTACCATAGTACTAATACAACTTGTTGTCGTGTGTGGTATTTCTTGCCTTTTGGTGTATTGTGATGCAGGGTGTAAATGTCTCCATTTAAGAAAGTAGCTATGAAAGGGGGTTGCAGTAAAGGGAAAGAGCCTGTGATAGATATTGATGACCTACCTCTTCGGTCAAAAAGGACCCTTTCCCTGTCAAGAGTGTATGATCCCAACAAGTTCAGATCCTATCCTGCATTCCAAACTCATGAGAACTATTTCAGAGAGGCAACACCACTGGTTGAAAGGGCAGTTGATCAATCATCTCTAATTGACACAACCATTCCTAAAAGGTTTGCCACAAAGGATTGGAACTATCTCGTCTCCAATCTTGATGATGTATATGACAGTCTTGTGAAAGAATTCTATGCTAATGCCATTGTTGAAGGTGAAGAACTCATATGCTGGGTTTGAGGAAAGAGTTTCTCAGTGACTCCTGCTTATCTATCTAAAATCCTTCATATCAATCGGCCGATTCTTACTTGTCCTCCAGTATATGATAACTTGAATCCGGATGAGGAATTACTTCGGAATGCACTTGGAAGAAACCTAGAATTCTCCCAAAATGGGAAATCAATCAAGGTCTTCTCTCTCTCTTCAGAATTACGGGTGTTAACAATAATCATGTTCCACAATCTCTACCCTCTCTCCAGCATAGGGTTCACGAATCTCGGTAGAGCCTTGTTCCTTCATGATTTGATCACAGATGAAGAGATCGATATCTGCGCTCACATGTTTCATATCTTGTGCAAAACTGCTGCAAGAATTGAATCTCGGAACTGTGTTCCTTTTTGTCATCTTATTTCAAGAATATTGAAACTCAAAGGCCTCCATCCAATGCCAAATGAGACTCCCTTACCGACACCTTGTCCAATCAACATTCGTACACTCAACGCTAGCATTGGTCATAGCCGGAAAGGAATCAAGATAGAAACTCCAGACTCTCATCGTAGCTCACGCTCTAGCTCATCCTCCCATGACAAGAAGCTAGACAACATTATGGCCTCTGTCCATGATATAAGCACCAAGATGTTCGGACTTGCCTCTCTCCTACATCATCTCAACACCCATTGTGATACGAAGTTTACTTCTCTTCAAACCCATGAAATTCAACGAAAGCTAGAAGAAAATGAAGACTAGCTATTCCATGACAAAAAGGGGGAGAAGGTTAATGATGATTATAGGGGGAGTATAATGAGAGGGGGAGCAAAAGCTGTAACGCCCCAAATCCGTACCAAGGATTTAGATGCATAACCTGTCTTAGAAATAATCAACAATAATATAATGAAACAGAGCGTAATTAATTTTCCACAAATAAACTTCTATCCAACATCAAGATTCCTATAAAATCCATAAAAAAAATACAAAATCCTTCAATTATAAAATCTCCAAATACAATCTCATATAGTTCCACAAATGTCAAACTCATTGTCCTGAAGAAAATTGTACTAAAACGATTCACCAACTAACATAGCTCCAAACGAAGTCATCAATCTAAGGCTCCACTGATCTACCACCAAAAGACACTCCAAATCTCTAATCTGAAAGAGTGGAAAAAGGGGGTGAGCTAAAGGCTCAATAAGAGACTACATAACATGAGGATGTCTTCCAAAACAAAACATTAGTATCATTGACAAAATATAGTCTTCACGATACATTTACAAATTAGTTTAAATAGTAATATAATATATTCTATAAAACTATTAAAATAAAATATTTCACTATAACGCTGTAATCATTAATAAAATAATAACCACATTAATATGCCAATATGCACCAAAATAGGTGGAAACAATTTATTATGAAAAATAAACAATTTTCCACTCACACAGATCAGTAGCAATAAAACAGTGGTTCAATATGGAAAATATTAGTCAAACATAGACAAAAGCTGCTAAACACTCGGTGGGTGATTCCCATGGGAAACAATACACTAACCTCAAAGAGGCAACACTAGCTCCAAAGAGCAACAGTAACACTGCACCACACCACACTAACACTACTTCGGCCGAAGACCAACACTTAACCCTGTGTTGGCAAAGGTTGCAGACTGCCTAGTTGACCGTTTGAAAACATTCATGACATATACAGTTTTCATAATAATATACAATAAATAATAAAATTCGAGTATGTATAAAGCATTAACAATGGTGTAAGTTTTTGAAACTTCTCTATTGCAATTATGTATATATTTTTACCACAATATATATATATACACATTTATATATATATATGAGGCGGTTGGCTCACGTTTAACAAGTTGGGTTTCATTTGGGTCTTTGGCGGGGCCTTTGTCTTTCGACCGCCTACTCGCCATGTGTGAATTCTGCAGAAATTCACGAGTAAGGAAATCAGGGATGGCATTTTGGGAGCCTTTAATATAGTCAATATTAAAATCAAAAACACTTAAAATAGCTTGCCATCTAGCAAAAATATGTTTTGAAGCAATATTTTCAACATCTTTTTCAATAACATATTTAGCACTTTTACAGTCAATACGAAGTAAAAACTTTTGGTTTAACAAATCACTTTGAACTCCTCCCTACACCCTTACTGGAGGCCTTCAAGCTATTTGAAAAAGGATTCAAGCCTAATCCTCATACTGTTAAGGCTAAATTTCCTGCTTTGCTCTCTTTTGTTAACTATCACAAGGTTCCATGGATTCTCAAATGGCAATATGAGATCAATATTGACGAAAATGCTCTTGCCAGATACTGGTATGTCAAGTGGTGGGATAAGTTCCCGCATATTGAAAGAATTATTGCCACAACCAACAGAGAATGTTCAAAATTTATTAACGACAAATGTTCACCATCCAGCCAGATCCCTACTGCAGCATATTTACCATCCTCTTCATCAGCAAAGAATATTAAACCAAAAAAGAAAAGCTCTCCCCTTGATGACCTAAGGAGAGATCCTGATGCTTTATTTGCTCTTCTCAAGTGTGCAGAAAACTTGGTTGCCAGCAGAACTACTGAAGAAGAAAAGTCACGTGCTTCTTCCGAAGAATCTGTGGCCAATAATCCCTATTCACCATATGACAAGAAATTATTTGGTCATGACGAAGATTCTCCACCAGAAGGAGAATTTTAGCTAATCTCATTATTCACTCTGAGTAAAGCCCCGCTCATTACTCTCTCTGTCCCCCAAGGGAATCCAATGATTACTTTGTTCACTACCTTTCGGCACAAGACGACAAAATGTCATCCTCTGCCAACTATTCACTCACGAGATTACTGTTCACTACTGTTCACTGTTCACGCACGAGTTTACTGTTCACTCACGAGATCACTATTCACTGTTACTGTTCACTATTCACTTTTTAAAAGAATTTTCCTATATAAGGGGGGCTGTCCCTTATTGTTAGTCATTTATAACATATATATATATATATATATATACGTCCTGAGAGACGTCATGTGCTGAAGTCTACTTACCTCTAGTGGCTAAACCAAGCTTCACTTCAAATGCTCGAAACGACGTCAACTAGAACCTAAATAATAATCAAATAACTCAATAAGGGCAGGTTTTTAATAACCACAACGTCCTCTTGATAAAAATTCCTCAGCCACTAAGAAAATTTGGCAGATTAAAATTTAATATATATGAGAACACGTAACCATCTGATCAAGGGCATCTAATGTATATATATAAGAACACCTGACCATCTGATGTACCTATAAACCTATATATCTATATACTTATATATGAACCTTTATATTACAATTCTCCTTTTCGACCAAACAACGTGAATGTGAAAGTCAAATAGAAACACAATTCGCCAATCAATACAATTGATATTCTATAAGGAAGAGATGTACTCCACGTACATATAAGGATTTGATTCAAAATTTTTGAATAAAATAGTGCATGACCCATTAAACTTCCATGATACATCCACTCCTATGCAACTATCATTATAACTCTAGGAATTTGAACTAGCAAAGAGACAAAAGTCTCCCTTAAACACAAACTGTCCAGCGGAAAAATTAGGCTTGCGAATTGATATTTACCTCAAATACAATTAGAATTGCTGGCTGCCTCCAGAAGTGCACGGCCTCCAATCCTTTCAAATGAGAAACCCTAACTCTAATCTTAATATTTATACGCTAATCACTGCTTCTATTATTTTTTTTTTATTTTTTTATTTATTTCACTCTTTGCCTTTCACGTAGGAAACCCTAACTTTCAGCTTTACACGTTAAAATTGTTCCCTACATTGGCTGGAATTTTAAATTAGAATAACCACAAAATAATTATTCACGTTACCCCTTACTATTATTATTATTATTATCATTATAGAAATCACAATATAAAATAATATCTCCTCCAAAACAAATTACGCAATTTATCAAATCCACTCTCTAGAAGCAATTAAACTAAATTTTAAGTGAGACGGGTGTTACAAAAGCTGCATTAAAGGAGGAGTCCTAATGTTTAAATTACTTTACTTCTTATTAGCTTAAGTTTACTTTGTACCTTTGCTTATGTGGCGTTTGGTTTATTTTGTACCTTGCTTTTTGTAAACATATTTTGTACCTTTGCTTTGTAGCTAGTACTTTTAGTTAATGTTTTGCATTTCCTTAAGTACATCACTCTTGTGCCCTTTATTGGATTTTTATCCTTAATGCAATTACCTTATGTTGTTGCATTGGTTGAGTGTTGGACATGCAATTGATCCTTTGCATGAGCTTATTAGCTTGCATGTCCGGATGTTCATTCTATGTGTGAATGAGCATTGTGATCACTATTTATAGTGATTGTTTATGTTTGGTCAAGCTATGCTTTATTACTTCAATCATTTTTGCTTGATTGCATTGTGCTTGCTTCATATGCAATACAAGTTTTTCTGCATACAATGATCTGATTGTGTGGTTGCTATTCAGGAGATACTTGTACCTATGATTCAAGAGCTTCACAGATTCTAAAGTTAGGTGTGAGTGAGTTTTGTTCAACTGTTCCCAACTCACGCGTTAAGTCTAGAGTTTGTTGTAGGGTTTTGTCACGGAATAGCCAAAGGGGGAGATTGTAAGGTTAAATTTTATCAACCATTTTGTTGGCTTTATTCCGTGCCAATTTTCTTGTATTTCAGCACTTAGAAACCCTGTATTTAGGTGGGAATCATGTAAGGGTAGTGTGTGAGAGAATGTGAAGAAATGCTCAAGTCTGTGCAGCAAAACAAGGACTTGCGACTGGATCTCGCTGGTGTCTCGCGATTGGCAAGCTGTCAGATGTTGCACATGAGTGAAGCGTGCAGAGAAGATCTCGCGACTGGCAAGCCACCAGAAGCTGAACTATCGTGCCAGCTGTTTCACTACAGGACAAAAATTCTAGTCTGGTTGTTCAGTTAGTTCGCGGCTTGAACTCGCGACTCACTCAAGCCGCCAGCCAGCCAGCTCTGTTTTGGAAAAACTGACTCTTCGCATTCCTTTCTCACCCTAGGATAAATACCCCTTATACTCACGAAATGTAAAGAGCTTCCAGAGAGAATTTTGAGAGAGAAACCCTAGAGAAAAACAAGATTGACTCATCCACAATCTTTACCTTGTGACTCTTCAAATTCCTCTACTCTCACCTCACCCATATTAGTGAGAAGGTTATTTGGTGCTTTCAGAAACAGTTAGGAAGGAACCAATTTCATATTAGTAGATGCTATGGTCAAGTAACGGAATCCGGTAAGCTAAAGAAGACAAAGATTCGGTGTAACCTCGTTGGAGCAAGAAGCTTGGAGGGCTTAGGTACACTAGGTAGATTAGGCTTGGAGGGTCTATTGCTGTCCTTGTATCCCAACTACATTCTTTAGTGGATTATTTGACCGCTTGGAGGGCGGCGTAGAGGTTTTACGCCGAGGGCTTCGGTTTCCTCTTCGATAACACATCGTTGTGTTGTCCTTGTGTTTGCATCTTTCTTCCCTTAATCTTTGTCATTTAATTTATGCTATGGATGTGATGTTATTTGGCTTAGATTGTTTATCAATTTTGTTTTAAGCTTTTGTTCATTTTCCGCACGTACATCGTTTGATATAAAGCTTGAGTTGGTAACTTGTAATTTGGGGGTCTAAACATTCATAGTGTTTCATACGCTATTTGAACTTTCAAAGGGCTCTATAAAACTTGACAAACAAGAAAATATATTCTAAAATAACTCCTAATTGATACCTAACCATATCAGGAATCAAATTTTACCTAAAAAACATTAAATGCACCTAAAAACAAGGAAATAAATCACCTAAAGCTAAAATAACATTTTTTACGTAAAAATACCAAAAATAAAAATTACAATAATTAAATAGTAAATTGTGTCCTATATCAGTTTAGGGGTATTGTGGACATTTTCAGAGGTTTTCGGCGTATTTATCTTATTTATGAGGTTTCAATGGTATCTTGGTAATTTTAAAAGTGTTTCGAGGGGTATTGTGCTCGTTTTGGGGGCGTTTTGGTCATTTTCTACGGTTTTGGGAAATTTTGGACATGTGTGGTGCATTTTAGTTATTTAGGCAGTTCTAAGGAGGCCATTTTAGAGGTCTTGGTGTAATTATAGGTTCTTTGATATTTTGGTAATTCTCACGGGTAAAATAATAATTTTTTGAAAAAAAAAATAGCCTTGAAATCACTAGAATGACCAATATATTCCCAAAATTTCCAAAATACCCCCAAAATAACAAAATGTCAGAAAAAAACCCCCCGAAACCTCTTAATTGACCAAAATAACCCCAAACCACTAAAATGACCAAAATACCCTTGATAACGACTAGAATGAGCAGTCAAATCTTAATACAACGTAAATATGACCAAAATGCTACAAACATCTAAAATGATTAAAAATATACACCTCGACATTGCTAAAACCAGAAAAATGTTCTAAAATCCTCTGAAATGAGCAAAACAACTTGAAACCAACCAAAATACACCCAAAATCTAAACAAACGATTGTATTTTGGCTTAGTCTTGGGGTATTGTGGACATTTTTAGAGGTTTCCTAATGAGAATCAACAAGCATTCAAGGATCCATTGCATGTTCCAATTAGGCCTATTACTAAAGCAAGATCCAAGAAGATCAAAGAGGCAATTAATGGGCTAATTCAAGAGATTTGGGCTGATTCTAACGCAGGACACTCCAGGCTGGGCCCAAAGGAAGATGAAGACATAATAAATTTAATCCAAGCTATTGAGGGCTGATCTGGCTTAATTGGGCGTGATTTATGGTGAGGATTAATGGCTGATTGACTTTCCAGCTCAATATCAGTTAATAGACATTTTTCCTAATCTGGATCTTCTAATTTTAGACCAGATCTACCTCAATTTTAGGCTTTTATTATTTAGAACATTTTTGAACTATTTTTCTATTTTGGATCTGCTAATTTCAGACCAAATCAGCTTTTATTTAGGGTTTTATTATTTAGAACGTTTTTTTTATATTTTCTAATTTCAGTCATGTCTTATAATAGCATGCACTCATTGTAATAGGAGAATAATTGAATAAAAATCAGAAAAAGGTGAGGCATTGCTCTTCTTTTTGGTTCTTTAAGAACTGTGAACTTATCAAGGATTCTTCCTTGTGGCATTTAAACTTCCAATATTGTTTGTTGGGTCTCAAAGCGTGTCGATTGAGGTTTGCATCATTTTCGGGGTATTTTTCTTATTTTTGAGGTCTCAATGGTATCATGGTAATTTCAAAAGTGTTCGGGGTTATTGTGCTCGGTTTGGGGGCATTTTTGGTCATTTTCTAGGGTTTTGGGATATTTTGGACATTCGTGGTGCATTTTAGTCATTTTGGCTGTTCTAAAGGGGTCATTTTAAAGGTCTTGGTGTATTTATAGGTTATTTGATATTTTGGTAACTCCCACAGGTAAAATAATAATCTTTTGAGAAAAAAATAGCCTTGAAATCACTAGAATGACCAATATATTCCCAAAATTTTCAAAATACCCCCAAAATTACAAAATGTCCAAAAAAACCCTTTTGAAACCTCTTAATTGGCCAAAATAACCTTAAAATATCTAAAACGACTAAAATAACACCAAAACCACTAAAATGACAAAAATACCCCTGAAACGACCAGAATGGGCGGTCAAATCTCGATGCAACGTAAATGACCAAAATGCTGCAAACATCTAAAATAATTAATAAATACACCTCGACATTGCAAAAACGAGCAAAATACCCTAAAATCCTCTGGAATGAGCAAAACAACTTTAAAATAACCAAAATACATCCAAAATCTAAGAAAACGAGGTTATCTTAGCTTAGTTTAGGGCTATTTTGGACATTTTCAAAAGTTCCCTGGGTGTTTTTCTTATGTTTAAGGTTTCAATGGTGTCTTGTTCATTTTAAAAGTGTTCGGGGGTGTTGTGTTTGTTTTGGGGGCATTTTAATCATTTTGGCAGTTCTAAGGGGGTCATTTTAGGGATTTGGTGTATTTATAGGTTTTTTTGATATTTTGGTAATTCTCACGGGTAAAATTATAATTTTTTGAGAAAAAAATAGCCTTGAAATCACTAGAATTGCCAATATATTCCTAAAATTTTCAAAATACCCCCAAAATCACAAAATGTCCAAAAAAAAAAAAAATCCCCGAAACCTCTTTGAAAGTTCAAATAGCGTATAAAACACTATGAACGTTTAAACCCCCAATTTACAAATTACCAATTCAAGCTTTTGTTAGGATATATATATGTTTGCATCGAATACAAAACATATGCAGCGAAAAAATAAACGGATCTACTTCATTCGCAATTGATAACATGCACTATGTAGATTTCAGAATATAAGAACAAGAGTGTACCTTGATGCGGTGAAATTCAAAACCGAATGAAGAAGAACTCGGGAATACTTTTAATCTTCACTCCAATTCCACTCGATGCCCAAGATGTGTGGTCTCTCAATCAGTTCTATGTTTTCTAGAGAGAATATGAAAGAGTATCTCTCTTCCTTATTTCATATATTATTCATACATTAAACATACAAACTATTTTATTCTATATAAAATTCTGTATGTTTCTCTCCACATAACTGATTATCTAATTGGGCTAACCTTTTGGGCCTTCCCAATTGGGCTTTAGTGTGTGGCTTGGAGTGGGACCAAAAGGGAACAAATAAGACACTAGCTCCAATGGGCCTTGGGCTTTTCTGTCAACTCTTGACAAGTCCAAAGTTACCATTAATTATATTTAATACCACTATATAAATATAATTGCACTCTAGGCCTCATTAATAAATTATATCCCAAGACTTTATTATACATGCAACCCCTTCATAAAATATTCGTAGTAACACAAAGTCATAAATATAGACTGCCACTTTGTGAATTACTACATCTTAATCCTTGAGTACCCGGTTTAATCCTTTTGAGTTATTCACCATATATTTATGAAATCCAATTTCATAAATATATACTTTAGTCTTACTAAAGTGGTTAGGCCTAACTCTCTGAATGACTGTACCTATTAAACTTATCTCAAGGGAATATTTTATATCTCCGTTAAGAGACTATGAATTCCATCTTGAGAATATATGTTCCATCAACACTAAATGTGGCTGCCCAACATACTGAGGTTTTGACCGTTACTTTAGATCTCATTCCTGATATATCAAAGCAACCTACATTTCATGATCATGTCCATTATTCTCTCAGGATTAAGAGTTCATGTGAATACAAGTCGTGAGATTTATTATTCAATTGACAGTCGTTAGGAGAATAATAAATTTCACAGCGGTCCAGTTCAATATGTCTTAACTCTTAAAACATATCAACATATTAACTAGAAATCACCATTTCCATGATCAAGACAAATCATCGTAGTTAATATGTTATAGTCTTCGCAGATGAAATGCCCAATTTCATCACCGACTACGAACCAAAATTCTGAGTTTACAAAGAACTTGTGATCTATATCTTCTGTGACTTTTCTCATAAATCACATATTATGCATCTCATGGACTATTTGATAATGTCCGAATATTCATGTTACCATTATTTTAGATAAGAATAAAACAACTTTATTAAACACAATATTAAGTCATACATCATTTCTCACATAATGTCATACATAATATCATACATAACATCATACAATAGGATTTAAGGGCACATAACCTAACATTCTCCCACTTGCCCTAAAGACTATTGTGCACTAATCTAACTCCCATTCCCTCCAAATGTGACTCGAAGATCCTTTGAGGCAAGGCTTTGGTAAAGGGATCTGCTAGATTATTTGCACTTTCAATCTTTGCAACTACCACATCTCTACGAGCAACAATGTCTCGAATGATGTGGTACTTTCTCTCAATGTGCTTTCCTTTCTTGTGATTCCTTGGATCTTTGGATTGTGCAACTGCTCCACTATTGTCACAAAACAATGTGATAGGAACTTGCTCCATTCTCACTACACCAAGATCAGAAAGGAATTTCTTGAGCCAAACAGCTTCCTTTGCCGCCTCACAAGCAGCAACATATTCAGCTTCTATGGTGGAGTCCGCAATACAAGATTGCTTAACACTCCTCCAACTTATGGCTCCACCTCCCAAGGTGAATGTATCCTGACGTGGACTTTCTGAAATCTAGATCTGATTGAAAGTCTGAATCTGTATAGCCAATGGGAATTAAATCCTCACAACGGTAAACAAGCATATAATCTCTCGTTCTCCGTAGATACTTGAGAATATGCTTTACAGCTTGCCAATGTTGTGGTCCTGGATTTGATTGATATCGGCTGACCATGCCAACTGAAAAACAGATATCCGGTCTAGTACAAAGCATGGCATACATGAGACTTCCTACTGCAGAAGCATAAGGAACTTGTCTCATCATATCTACTTCCTCTTGAGTCTTAGGCCTTTGGTCATCAGACAGAGGAACTCCATGTCTGAAAGGAAGTAATCCTTTCTTGGAATTTTGCATGCTAAACCGTTCTAGAACCTTATCTATATATCCAGCTTGTGATAAGCCTAACATCTTATTCTTACGATCTCGCCAAAGCTTGATCCCTAGAATAAAGTTAGCCTTACCCAAGTCCTTCATATCAAATTGGCTTGACAACCAAACCATTGTCTTGATGTCTTTTGTACACACATGGTTCATCAAGATTTTGTTCAAAACCAAATGATTTGATTGCTTGATCAAATCTTATATTCCATGACCTAGATGCTTGCTTAAGTCCATAAATGGACCTATTCAATTTGCATACCATATGCTCTTGGTTCTTTGCTATGAAACCTTCTGGTTGCTTCATATAGATTTCCTCTTCAAGATTGCCATTAAGAAATGCAGTCTTGACATCCATTTGCCAAATCTCATAATCATAATGAGCAGCAATGGATAAGAGAATTCTGATAGATTTAAGCATTGCTACTGGTGAAAAGGTTTCCTCATAATCAATACCTTCTTTTTGAGTATAATACCCTTTTGCCACTAGCCTTGCTTTAAAGGTTTCAACCTTTCCATCTATCCCTCTCTTCCGCTTGTAAACCCATTTGCAACCAACAGGTTTAATGCCGTTAGGCGCCTGTACAAGATCCCAAACTTGATTGGAATACATGGACTCTAATTCTGATTTCATAGCTTGGACCCAATGATGTGCATCTATATCATTCATTGCTTCTTCATAAGTGTAAAGATCAGTTTCGGCCTCCTCTGAGATAGCCTCATTAGTCTCTCCAAGACCTATGAATCTTATAGGTGGCCTAACATTCCTCCCACTACGACGAGGCACCTGTGGACTAGACATCTCATAAGTAGTATCTTGTGGTGTATCCAATACAGCCACATCATCCCTAGTTTCAACCATTGGTTGTTTAATTACAGGTTCATTCATTTCAGCCAAGACAACTCTACTTCTAGGAGTGAAATCATTCATATAGTCATTTTCCAAGAATTTGGCATTTGTACTAACAAACACTTTATTATCTTTATGACTATAGAATAAACCTCCAGCAGTTCCTTTTGGATACCCTACAAAGAATACCACTTCTGTTTTAGACTGTAACTTGTCAAACTTTCCTTTTAACACATGTACTGGACAACCCCAAATATGGAGATGTCTCATACTAGGCTTACGCCCATTCCACAACTCTACAGGTGTTTTAGGAACAGACTTCGAAGGTACTAAATTCAGAAGATACATTGCAGTATTTAAGGCATATCCCCAAAAAGAAGTTGTTAGAGTCGAATAACTCATCATGGACCTAACCATATCTAAAAGAGTCCTATTCCTTCTTTCCGCTACACCATTTTGTTGTGGAGTTCCAGGTGCAGTCAATTGAGATAAAATCCCATTTTCAGTTAAGTAATCCTTAAAATCCCCAAGAAGGTATTTGCCACCACGATCAGATCGAATGGCCTTTATGTGTTTACCCAATTGATTCTCAACTTCAGCCCTAAACTCTTTGAACTTTTCAAAGGCTTCGGACTTCCGTTTCATTAGGTACACATAACCAAATCTAGAGTAATCATCAGTGAATGTAATGAAATACTCATAGCCACCTCTTGCTTGGGTTGACATAGGACCACAAACATCTGTATGAACTAATTCTAGCAACTCTTAGGCTCTTCTACCTTTTGCATTAAAAGGTCGTTTGGTCATTTTGCCTTCCAAACAAGATTCACAAACTGGAAATTCATCAAAATCCAATGGCTCTAAGAGACAATCTTTAATCAGTCTTTGAATTCTGTTTGGATTAATATAACCCAAACGTAAGTGCCAAAGATATGCATCATTAGTAGAAGGAAACTTTCTCTTTAATGATTTTACATGAGCGTTATTATCTAATTCAGAATTATATAATTCATGCTTATCAGGAGTTAAAATATAAAGACCATCCACAACATTGCCAGAACAGATAAATGTTTTACCCTTCTTTATTACAACATTGTCTTTAAGGATAACACAATATCCACTTTTACCTAAATAAGTTGCAGAAATTAAATTCCTACGAACATTAGGTACATACAGACTTGCAATATTAAAACTCTAGTTTCAAAGCATAAATTAAACACTCCAATAGCTACAACTGGAATCCTACTCTCATCAGCCAAGGTCAGAAACAACTCTCCTTCTTTAAGTCTTTTGGTCTCCTGGAACCCCTGCAAAGAATTGCAGATATGATTAGTACAATCTGAATCCACACACCAGGAATCCGTGGGATTTTGTACCAAACATATTTCAAGAAGGAATGAAATTTTCATACCCTTATTGGCAGCCTTGAACTTTGGACAATTTCTCTTCCAATGTCCTTTCTCACCACAATGGAAACATTTTCCTTTCAGCTTCTTTCCTTTATCGGCAACCCCTAAGACAATTTGTTTACCCTCTTGTTTAGTGAAGTCCTTCTTCTTCTTCTTCTTACCCTTGCCTTTCGACTTAGGCTGAGAAGTAGAAGCTTCACCCACATAGGCTTGAACATTAGAAGTACTAAGGATGCCTTCCGCCGCTACCAACTCATTCATTAATTCAGACAAAGAATAAATCTTTTTGTTTATGTTATAATTAAGTCTGAATTCCTTGAATGACTCCGGTAGTAACTAGAGTATCATATCCACTTGGGATTCCCCATCAATGTCGGCACCCAAAACTTCTAAAGTATTCAGATTAGAGATCATTGTAAGACAATGCTCTCTCACTGAACTACCTTCAGCCATTTTGGTATTATAAATTTGCCTCATGGTTTCTTGCCTTGCAGAACGGCCTTGCTCGCCAAACATCTCCTTCAGACTTTGCATAATGTCCGAAGCTAGTTCTACATCCTGCATTTGATGCTGTAGAACATTTGAGATGGACGCTAGGATGTAGCACTTGACCATTTCATTAGATTTCTGCCAACGATCATATCGTTGTTTTTCCTCAGGAGGAGCATCTAATGAAGGAAAGCTAGGACATGGTTGAGTAAGCACATATTTGTGCTCTTCAGCTGTGAGAACTATGTCCAAGTTTCTTTTCCAGTCAACATAATTGGTTCCAGTCAGTTTGTTTTGATTAAGAATGCTAACAAGTGGGCTAAATGATGCCATGTTCAAATCTGAAATAATAAACATGAATATAATAAGTAAACTGGAAATTATCAATTTAGCATATAAACATATACTATGGAACCTTAATAAAACCATAATATAATATATGCAACGACAACCCAATCCCATACTCAATATCCCTCAGCATAGAGTGAACATTAAATACTATGATTGATTGAGAACTATTCTCATTATTAGTGCTATCATGATAACTCTTTTCAAACACTTAATAATATGCCGTTATACATTTGGCCTTTAAATGATTATAGCAAGAACTCAGCATAGAGGATACTATAATATTTAATCTAGTGTATACCATTGTCTAGAATCATGTGTAGCCACATTTCATCCCCTTAACAGGCTTATCATGTAGTACCATGATACAAAACACCCTCCGCATGGAATGCAAAGCTCGAAGCTAAGACAAGATGTTTGATCAAACCACTATAAACCAAGAAATTCAATCTTGTAGGACCATGAAATACATATTCTCCGCATGGAATGCAAAGCTCGAAGCTAAGACAAAATATATATTTCATACTACTATGAACCAACAATGAAGGCCGTGAGATCCAACCCTTGTATCTCTCTCCCACTAGATATTTTAAATTAAAGGTTTTTATCTTTTAAACATGCATAAACTAATTATACACAACCTTGCACTTTTTATCTTTTAAAATTTCAGATTTTCTTTCTTTCGATCGATCGAATGTGCCCCTCGATCGATCGAGAAAATCAAACAATTCGAACTAAACCTTCTGTCCTTTTCGATTGATACTCGATCGCCTCTCGATCGATCGAAAATAAAATTCGATCGATCGACTAGCAATCGAATATCAATCATTCCAAAAGGATTGGTCTTTGTTTCACTCGATCGATCGAAAGTAAATTTCGATCGATCGAAAATCGTAAAACTCGAATTTCCAGAAATTCTTCTAAGGCAGTTTTCAACCATTTTGCATGAACAAACAACCATCAAACGAAAATGATTGACAGAAATTGATACCAAAACTGAAATCTATTGATGCTATAGCCTTAAAGATCAATTTAACATTCCTAAATTCATATTTAAACAACATCATAACATCAATATCAGTTTATATCAAACCATAGTTTCAACAACCATGCAAAAAATTAAATGAATAATCCTCTATCAACTTGAAACTATTATTTCGAATTCCAAAACGAACAAAAAATGTTATACAGATTCGAAATGAAGACCGCTCTGATACCAATGTTAGGATATATACATGTTTGCATCGAATACAAAACATACGCAGCGGAAAAATAAACGGATCTACTTCATTCGCAATTGATAACAAGCACTATGTAGGTTTCAGAATATAAGAACAAGAGAGTGTACCTTGATGCGGTGAAATTCAAAACCGAATGAAGAAGAACTCGGGAATACTTTCAATCTTCACTCCAATTCCACTTGATGCCCAAGATGTGTGGTCTCTCAATCAGTTCTATGTTTTCTAGAGAGAATATGAAAGAGTGTCTCTCTTCCTTATTTCATATATTATTCATACATTAAACATACAAACTATTTTATTCTATATAAAATTCTGTATGTTTCTCTCCACATAACTGATTATCTAATTGGGCTAACCTTTTGGGCCTTCCCAATTGGGCTTTAGTGTGTGGCTTGGAGTGGGATCAAAAGGGAACAAATAAGACACTAGCTCCAATGGGCCTTGGGCTTTTCTGTCAACTCTTGACAAGCCCAAAGTTACCATTAATTATATTTAATACCACTATATAAATATAATTGCACTCTAGGCCTCATTAATAAATTATATCCCAATACTTTATTATACATGCAACCCCTTCATAAAATATTCGTAGTAACACAAAGTCATAAATATAGACTGCCACTTTGTGAATTACTACATCTTAATCCTTGAGTACCCAGTTTAATCCTTTCGAGTTATTCACCATATATTTATGAAATCCAATTTCATAAATATATACTTTAGTCTTACTAAAGTGGTTAGGCCTAACTCTCTAAATAACTGTACCTATTAAGCTTATCTCAAGGGAATATTTTATATCTCCGTTAAGAGACTATGAATTCCATCTTGAGAATATATGTTCCATCAACACTAAATGTGGCTGCCCAACATACTGAGGTTTTGACTATTACTTTAGATCTCACTCCTGATATATCAAAGCAACCTACATTTCATGATCAGGTCCATTATTCTCTCAGGATTAAGAGTTCATGTGAATACAAGTCATGAGATTTATTATTCAATTGACAGTCGTTAGGAGAATAATAAATCTCACAGCGGTCCAGTTCAATATGTCTTAACTCTTAAAATATATCAACATATTAACTAGAAATCACCATTTCCATGATCTAGACAAATCATCGTAGTTAATATGTTATAGTCTTCGCAGATGAAATGCCCAATTTCATCACCGACTACGAACCAAAATTCTGAGTTTACAAAGAACTTGTGATCTATATCTTCTGTGACTTTTCACATAAATCACATACTATGCATCTCATGGACTATTTGATAATGTCCGAATATTCATGTTACCATTATTTTTAATAAGAATAAAACAACTTTATTAAACACAATATTAAGTCATACATCATTTCTCACATAATATCATACATAATATCATACATAGCATCATACAATAGGATTTAAGGGCACATAACCTAATAGCTTTAACACAAATGATAAACGTGTGGAAAATGAATTAAAGCCTAAAACAGAATTGATAAACCATCTAAGTCAAATAAAATTACATCCATAACAGAAATTAAATGATAAAGGTAATGGGAAGAGAGATGCAAACATAAGGACAACATAAGACATGTTATCGAAGAGGAAACCAAAGCCCTTGGCGTAAAACCTCTCCGCCGCCCTCCAAGCGGTCAAAATAATCCACTAAAGAATGTAGTTGGGATACAAGGACAGCAATAGACCCTCCGAGCCTAATCTACCCAGGTACCTAAGCCACCCAAGCTTCTGGCTCCAACGAGGTTACGCCGAACTTATTTCTTCTTTAGCTTCCCGGATCCCGCTACTAGTCCATAGCATCTACCAATATAAATTGGCTCCTTCCTAACTGCTTCCCAAAGTACCAAAAAGCCTTCTCACAGGTATGGGTGAGGTGAGAAAAGGTTTTGGCTAAAATACCTCTCAAGGATCTACAATGGAGAGGAAGAGAGTAGAGGAATTTGAAGAGTCACAAGGCAAAGATTGTGGATGAGTCAATCTTGTTTTTTTCTAGGGTTTCTCTCTCAAAATTCTCTCTGAAAGCTCTCTACATTTCGTGGGTATAAGGGGTATATATACTGGTGGGTGTTTGGAATGCGAAGAGACAGATTTTTAATAACAAAGTTGGCTGGTGGCTTGGCCTCGCAGCTGTACTGAGGCGCGAATTCAAGCCACGAACAAACTGAAAAGCCAGTCTGGAATTTTTGTCCTGTAGTGCAACAGCTGGCACGACGGTTCAAATTCTGGCAGCTTTCCAGTCGCGAGCCACCCGCGAGATCCATTCACGAGTTCACCTCTGCACGCTTCCCTCGTGTGCAACATCTGGTGGCTTGCCAGTCGCGAGACACTAGTGAAGTCCAGTCACGAGTCCCTGTTCTGCAGCACAGTCTTGAGCAATTCTTCACACTCTCTCACACACTACCCTTACATGATTCCCACCTAAATACAAGGTTTCTAAATGCTGAAAATACAAGCAAATTGGCACGAAATAAAGCCAACAAAATGGTTGATAAATTTCAACCTTACACTCTTAATTGACTAGAATAAGCACAAAATTTCTAAAGCGACTAAAATAACCGCAAAACCTCTAAAATGACCAAAGTACCCTTGAAACAGTTAGAATGAGCAGTTAAATCTAGATACATCGTAAATGACCAAATACCCCAAAAATCTATAATGATTAAAAAATACATCTCGACATTGCTAAAACGAGCAAAATCTAAACAAACGAGTGTATTTTGGCTTAAATGTGTTCGGGGGTATTGTGGTCGTTTTGGGGGCATTTTGGCAAAATCTCTTTTTTGTTTTCACTCTCTTTTTTCTGTTTACTCTCTTTTTTCCTTTCACTCTCCTTCTCATCATCTTTTTTTGAACTCTCAGCCTCACAATTTTTTTTCAAGTCAATCTCTCTTTTCAATTTCATTTGATCTTCATACACTAGTCTTGGAGTCAACGGTACAAGAGTAATGGTTTTATTATCTTTTACAAAAAAATACCTATTCTTGAACCCGTCATGATTGACCTTCCTGTCAAATTGCCATGTCCTGCCTAATAAAATGTGACATGCATGCATGCGAACAACATTATAAAGTACTTCATCATTGTACCTCTCAATTGTAAAAGAAACCAGTACTTGCTTATTTACTGTAACCTTTCCACAATCATTCAACCACTGCAACTTATATGGTCTAGGGTGTTTCAAGGTAGGTAAATTCAATTTTTCAACTAAAGTAGTGCTAGCCACATTAGTACAGCTCCCCCCATCAATAATCATACTACATACCTTATTGTTGACGTGGCATCTAGTATGAAAAATGTTCTCCTTTTGTTGTTTCATATCATCATCTTTGACTTGGGCACTTAAAGCACGCCTAGCCATAAGTGACTCACCCTCTATTGGATACTCCACCTCATCGTCACAAGCATCCTCAAGTGATGGAATTTGGTCATCATCTTCCTTGCTTTCATTTTCCATCTCTTTATCAATACGTTCGATCATAGTCCTCTTATTTGGGCATTGTGAAGCTATATGACCTACTCCCAAACTACGAAAACACTTAATATCACAATTACGATTTTGGGATTCATTTTCACCTCTGTTGGCACTAGGAGCTTCATCTCTCCTTTTTGGTGGATCGGTTTTAGACTTGAAAATAGCCCCTTCGTCTTTCCTCCCATTTGTCCTCCAACTCCACGTAGTGTTGCAACACCACCACGTTGGCAATGTCCCAATTCAACCCATTCAGAAACCTTGCCATGGTAGCTTCAATATCCTTCTCTACATTAGCTCGAATCATGGCAATCTCCATCTCGTTGTAGTAGTCATCCACGCTCCTATAGCCTTGAGTAAGATTCTGTAATTTCTGATACAAGTCCCTATAGTAGTGACTAGGGACAAACCGCCTCCTTATGGTGGCCTTCATTTCCTCCCACATCTCAAAATGCTATAAAATCCTCTAGAAAGAGCAAAAAAACTTGAAACCGCCTCCTTAGTTTAAGGGTAATTTGGACATTTACATAGGTTTCCAAAGAATTTTTCTTTTTTTTGAGGTTTCAATGGTATCTTGGTCATTTTAACTGTGTTAGGGGGGTATTTTGGTCGTTTTGGGGGCATTTTGTTCATGTTCTAGGGTTTTGGGATACTTTGGACATGGGTGGTGCGTTTTAGTCAATTTAGCAGTTCTAAGGGGGTCATTTTAGAGGTCTTAGTGTATTTAGGTTCTTTGATATTTTGGTTCTCACGGGTATAATAATAATTTTTGGAGAAAAAAATAGCCTTAAATCACTAGAATGACTAATATATTCTCAAAATACCCAAAAAAAAAAAAAACAATATGTCGAAAAAGAAAACCCCGAAAACCTCTTAATTGACAAAAAAACCTCAAAATCTCTAAAATGACTAAAATAACCCCAGAACCTCAATAATGACCAAAATACCCCTGAAACGGCTATAATGAGCAGTCAAATCTCAATACCTCGTAAATGACCAAAATGCCCCAAATTTCAAAAATGTTTAGAAACTACACCTCGAAATCACTAAAATGAGCAAAATGCCCTTAAAAAAAAAAACCTCTGAAATCACTAGATTGGCCAATATATTCCAAAAAAGTCCAAAATACCTAAAAAATCATAAAATGTAAAAAAAAAAAAATCCCCAGAATTTTTTTTTCGACCAAAATAACCTCAAAATATCTGAAACGACTAAAATAACCCCAAAACCACTAAAATGACCAAAATACCCCTGAAACAACTAGAATGTGCAGTCAAATTTCGATACAGCATAAATATGACCAAAATGCTGCAAACATATAAAATGATTAAAAAATACACCTCGACGTCGCTAAAACGAGCAAAATACCCTAAAATCCTCTGGAATGAGCAAAACAACATGAAACCGACCAAAATACCCCCAAAATCAAAGAAATCAAGTGTATTTTGGTCATTTTTGGAGGTTTCAAGGGTATTTTTCTTATTTTTGAGGTTTTAATGGTATTTTGGTCATTTTAAAAGTGTTCGGGGGTATTGTGCTCGTTTTGGGGGCATTTTTGGACATTTTCTAGTGTTTTTGGATATTTTGGACATGCGTGGTGCATCTTAGTCATTTTGGTAGTTCTAAGGGGGTCATTTTACTGGTATTGGTGTATTTATAGGTTTTTTGATATTTTGGTAATTCCCACGGGTAAAATAATATTTTTTTGAAAAAAAAAAAAATAGACTTGAAATCACCAGAATGGCCAACATATTCTTAAAATTTCTAAAATAACAAAATGTCCAAAAAAAAAAAACCCCCTGAAACCTCTTAATTAACCAAAATAACCTCAAAGTATTTAAAACGCTAAAATAACCCCAAAACTGCTAAAATGACCAAAATACTCCTGAAACGACTAAAATGTGCAGTCAAATCTCGATATAACGTAAATATGGCCAAAATGCTACAATCATCTAAAATGATTAAAAAATACACCTCGACATTGCTAAAATGAGCAAAATGCCCTAAAATCCTCTGGAATGAGTTAAACAACTTGAAACTGACCAAAATACACCCAAAATTGGAAAAAACAACTGTATTGTGGCTTAGTTTAGGGGTATTTTGGACATTTTTAGAGGTTTCCAGGGTATTTTTCTTATTTTTGAGGCTTTAATGGTATCTTGGTCCTTTTAAAAGTCTTCGGGGGTATTGTGCCCGTTTTGGGGACATTTTTGGTTATTTTCTAGGATTTTGGGATATTTTGGACATGCGTGGTGCATCTTAGTTATTTTGGCAGTTCTAAGGGGGTCATTTTACAGGTCTCGGTGTATTTATAGGTTCTTTGATATTTTGGTAATTCTCACAGGTAAAATAATAATTTTTTGAGAAAAAAATAGTTTTGAAATCACTAGAATGGCAAATACATTCCCAAAATTTCCAAAATACCCCAAAAATAACAAAATGTCCAAAAAAAAACCCCCTGAAACCTCTTAAGTGACCAAAATAACCTCAAAATATATAGAATAATTAAAATAACCCAAAACCACTAAAATGACCAAAATACCCCTGAAACGACAAGAATGAGCAGTCAAATCTTGATACAACGTAAATATGACCAAAATGCTACAAACATCTAAAATAATTAAAAAATACACATCGACATTGCTAAAACGAGCAAAATGGCCTAAAATCCTCTGATATGAGCAAAACAACTTGAAATCGACCAAAATACACCAAAAACTAAAAAAACGAGTGTATTTTAGCTTAGTTTAGGGGAATTTATGACATTTTTAGAGATTTCTGGGGAATTTTTCTTATTTTTTAGGTTTCAATGGTATCTTGGTCATTTTAAAAGTGTTCGGGGGTGTTGTGCTCATTTTGGGGGCATTTTAGTCATTTTGGCAATTCTAAGGGGGTCATTTTAGAGGTCTTGGTGTATATATAGGTTCTTTGATATTTTGGTAAATCCTACAGGTAAAATAATAATTTTTTGAAAAAACAAAAGTCTTGAGATAGTACGGCTCCTTGGTGTTCCTAGGAGTATTGTGTTTGACCGTAATGTTAAGCTCCTTAGCTATTTTTGGAAAGTCTTGTGGGGAAAGTTTAACGGTATTTTGGCTGGAAACCAACCAAAATACCCCCAAAATCTAAGAAATCGACTATATTTTGGCTTAGTTTAACGGTATTTTGGTCATTTTTAGAGGTTTCGAGGGTATTTTCCTTATTTATTAGATTTCAATGGTATTTTGGTCATTTTAAAAGTTTTCAAGGGTATTGTGGTTGTTTTGGGGGCGTTTTGGTTATTTTTTAGGATTTTGGGATATTTTGGACATGCGTGGTGCATTTTAGTCAATTTGGCATTTTTAAGGGTGTCATTTTTAGGGTTTTGGTGCATTTATAGGTTTTTTGATATTTTGATATTTCTCATGGGTAAAATAATAATTTTTCGAAAAAGAAAAACCCTTAAAATCACTGGAATATTCCAAAAATTTCCAAAATATGCAAAAAATCATAAAAGGTCCATAAAAAAAAAAAAAAAAACCCCTAAACCTCTTATGATAAGAATCAACAAGCATTCAAGGATCCATTTGCATGTTCCAGTTGGGCCTATTACTAGAGCAAGATCCAAGAAGATCAAAGAAGCAATTAATAGTATGCTTTTTTTTTTTTTCAATTCTTTTTGTTTGATAGCATTGTGCTTGCTCCATATGCATTTCAAGTTTTCTGCCTACAATGATCATATTGTGTTGTTGTTTTCAGGAATTACTTGTCCGTATGGTTCAAGAGCTTCACAGATTCTAGAGTTAGGTGTGAGTGAGTTTTGTTCAATTGTTCCCAACTCACATGTTAAGTCTAGAGTTTGTTTTAGGGTTTTGTCATGGAATAGCCAAAGAGGGAGATTGTAAGGTTGAATTTATTCAATCATTTTGTTGGCTTTATTCTGTGCCAATTTTCTTGTAATTCAGCATTTAGAGACCCTATATTTAGGTGGGAATCATGTAAGGGTAGCGTGTGTGAGAGTGTGAAGAAAAGCTCAAGAGTGTGCACTCAAGGGTAGCGACTAGATCTAGCGACTGTCTCGCGGCTGGCAAGTCGCCAAAGGAGGCATACGTGTGAAGCATGCAGAGAAGCTGAAGAGTCACGCCAGCTAGAGTACTACAGGACAAAACTTCCAGTCTAGCCAGGCAGTTAGCTCGTGACTCAGACTCGCGACTCAGTCAAGTCACGAGGTCATGTCGCCAGACCACTCTGTTTGGGAAAAACTGACCTTTCGCATTCCAAACACACACCAATATAAATACCCCTTATACCCACGTATTATAGAGAGCTTCCAGAGAGAATTTTGAGAGAGAAACCCTAGAGAAAAACAAGATTGACTCATCCACAATATTCATCCTTTGATTCCCCAAATTCCTCTACTCTCACCCTCTGCATTGTTACATACTTGAGAGGTACATTTAGACAAATCCTTTTCTCACCATACCCATATCTATGAGAAGGTTATTTGGTGCTTAGGACCAATTGGTATTGGTTGATGCTATGGGCTATAGCGGAATCTGGTAAGCTAGAGAAGACAAAGGTTCTGCATAATCTCGTTGGAGCAAGAAGTTTGGAGGGCTTAGGTACACTGGGTAGAATAGGCTTGAAGGGTCTTCTGCTGTTCATGTATCCCAACTTCATTCTCTAGTGGATTATTGACCGCTTGGAGGGCGGTGGTGAGGTTTAACACCAAGGACTTCAGTTTTCTCTTCGATAACACATCGTTGTGTTGTCTTTGTGTTTGCATCTCTCTTCCCTTAATCTTTGCTATTTAATTTCTGCTGTGATTGTGATTTTATTTAGTTTAGATTGTTCTATCAATTCTGTTTTAGCTTATTTTCATATTCTGCACAGAAATTGTTTGATAATAAGCTTGAATTGGTAATTTATAATTTGGGGGTCTAAACGTTCAAGGTGCTTTACACACTATTTGAATATTCAATGTCCTTAAGAAAAACCCTCGAAACCTCTTAATTGACCAAAAAACCACAAAATTTTAAAATGACTAAAATAACCCCAGAACTTCTAAAATGACTAAATACCCCTGAAACGGCTACAATAAGTAGTCAATCTCGATACCTCGTAAATGACCAAATGTCCCAAAGTCTAAAATGATTAGAAACCACACCTTTACATCGCTAAACTGAGCAAAATGCCCTAAAATCCTCTAGAATGAGCAAAACAACTTGAAACCGACCAAAATACCCCCAAAATTTAAGAAATCAAGTGTATTTTGGCTTAGTTTAACGGTATTTTGGTCATTTTTAGAGTTTTTGAGGGTATTTTGATTATTTATTAGGTTTTAATGGTATTTTGGTCATTTTAAAAGTTTACGGGGGTATTGTGGTCGTTTTGGGGGTGTTTTAGTCATTTTTTAGGGTTTTGGAATATTTTGGACATGCGTGGTGCATTTTAGTCAATTTGGCATTTTTAAGGGGGTCATTTTAGGGGTTTTGGTGCATTTATAGGTTTTTTGATATTTTGATAATTCTCAAAGGGTAAAATAATAATTTTTCGAAAAAAAAAACTTTTGAAATCACTAGAATGGCCAATATATTCCAAAAAATTCCAAAATAACCAAAAAATCATAAAATGTCCATAAAAAAACCCCCCCGAAACCTCTTAATTGACCAAAATAACCTCAAAATACCTAAAATGACTAAAATAACCCCCAAACTACTAAAATGACCAAAATACCCTTGAAACGATTAAAATGAGAAGTCAAATCTCAATACAACATAAATATGACCAAACAGCTATAAACATCTAAAATGATTAAAAAATACACATCGACATTGCTAAAACGAGGAAAATGCCCTAAAATCTTCTGGAATGAGCAAACAACATCAAACCGACGAAAATACATCCAAAATCTAAAAAAATGAGTGTATTTTTTCTTAGTTTAGGGGTATTTTGGACATTTTCAGAGGTTTCCAGGGTATTTTTTTATTTATTTTTGAGGTTTCAATGGTATCTTGGTCATGTTTAAAAGTGTTCGGTGGTGTTGTGCTCGTTTTGGGGGCATTTTAGTCAATTTGGTAGTTCTAAGGGGGTCATTTTAGGGGTTTTGGTGCATTTATAGGTTTTTTGATATTTTCATAATTCTCACCGGTAAAATAATAATTTTTTGAAAAATAAAAACCTTTAAATCACTAGAATGGCCAATATATTCCAAAAATTTCCAAAATACCTTAAAACTCACAAAATGTTCGTAAAAAAAAAAAAAAAAACCCAAAACCTCTTAATTGACCAAAAAAAACCTCAAAATATCTAAAATGACTAAAATAACCCCAAAACCACTAAAATGACCAAAATACCCATGACACGACTAGAATGAGCAGTCAAATCTCGATACAACGTAAATATGACCAAAATACCATAAACACCTAAAATGATTAAAAAATACACCTCGACATAGCTAAAATGAGCGAAATGCCCTAAAATCCTTTGGAATGAGCAAAATAACTTGAAACCGACCAAAATACACCAAAAAAAAAAAGTGTTTTTTGGCTTAGTTTTTAAGGGTATTTTGGACATTTTTAGAGGTTTCCAGGGTATTTTTCTTATTTTTGAGGTTACAATGGTATTTTGGTAATTTTAAAAGTGTTCGGGGGTATCGTGTTTGTTTTGGGGGCATTTTTGGTCATTTTTTAGGGTTTTGGGATATTTTGGACATACGTGGTGCATTTTAGTCATTTTGGTAGTTCTAAGGGGGTCATTATAGAGGTCTTGGTGTATTTATAGGTTCTTTGATTTCGTGGTAATTCCCACAAGTAAAATAATATTTTTTTGAGAAAAAAATAGCATTGAAATCACTAGAATGGCTAATATATTCCCAAAATTTCCAAAATATCCCCAAAATAACAAAATGTCTAAAAAAACCCCCCCGAAACCTCTTAATTGACCAAAATAACCTCAAAATATCTAAAACGACTAAAATAACCCAAAACAACTAAAATGACCAAAATACCCCTGAAATGACTAGATTGAGCAGTCAAATCTCGTTATAACGTAAATGACCAAAGTACCCCAAACAACTAAAATGATTAAAAAATACACCTCGACATTGCTAAAACGAGCAAAATGCTATAAAATCCTCTGGAATGAGCAAAACAACTTGAAACCGACCAAAATACACCCAAAATCTAAAAAAAAAAAATAGTGTATTCTGGCTTAGTTTAGGGGTATTTTGGACATTTTCATAGGTTTCCGAAGTATTTTTCTTATTTTTGAGGTTTCATTGGTATCTTGGTCATTTTAATTGTGTTCGAGGGTGTTTTGGTCGTTTTGGGGGCATTTTGTTCATGTTCTAGGGTTTTGGGATATTTTGGACGTGGGTGGTGTATTTTAGTCATTTTGGCAATTCTATGGGGTATTTTGGTAATTCTCACAGGTATAATAATAATTTTTTGAGAAAAAAAATAGCCTTAAAATCACTTGAATGGCCAATATATTCCCAAAATAACCCCAAAATAACAAAATGTCCAAAAAAAACCCCCCAAAACCTCTTAATTGACAGAAATAACCACAAAATCTCTAAAACGACTAAAATAACCCCAAAAACTTCCAAAATGGCCAAAATACCCCTGAAATGGCTTAAATGTGCAGTTAAATCTCGATACCTCATAAATGACTAGAATGCCCTAAACATCTAAAATGATTAAAAAAATACTCAACGACATTTCCATAATGAGCAAAATGCCCTAAAATCCTCTAGAATGAGCAAAAAAATTAGAAACTGACCAAAATACCCCCAAAATCTAAAATGTCGAGTGTATTTTGGCTTAGTTTAGGCTTATTTTGGTCATTTTCAGAAGTTTGGAGTGTATTTTGCTTATTTTTGAGGTTTTAATGGTATTTTGGCCATTTTAAAAGTTTTCGGGGGTATTGGGGGCATTTTGGTCATTTTCTAGGATTTTGGGATATTTTTGAGATTCATGGTGCATTTTTGTCATTTTGGCAGTTCTAAAGGGGTCATTTTTAGAGGTTTTGGTGTATTTATAGGTTTTTTGATATTTTGGTAATTCTCATGGGTAAAATAATTTTTTTTGACAAAAAAAATACCATTGGGACCATTAGAATGACCAATGTACTTCCAAAAAGCATAGGGCCAAGCCGAAGGAAATTCCACTTGATTTTGACGTTCCTCAGAGCCTTAATTCCCTCTAGTTTTTTGCTGTAAAATTGGTCTTGGTGCTGAAATCAAAGCTACGAACCCATCTATTGATATCATGAATTGTTGAATGAGAAAAATTTTGATTGCTAGCCATGAATGACTTTTGCTTGTGATTATTGTGTTTTGCTAACCTTGATACAGAGATTTGTCACAAGAGAGATCATCAATATAAAGTGTTTTGCTAAGGAATGATTCCTTTTGTTTTGTAGGAAAAATTAAAAATACAAATCAAACATCATTGGGACTCTGGGCCTGCCTACGAGAAGACCTCCTCGACCCACCTCTAGAGAAACCACCTTCAATATTTCCCTCTTGACTTGCATAAAATCAAGGATCATATTGACAGTTCTCATGTTCAAGCTTTCGAATCCTTTCCTCCAAAATTCTTTTAGTGGAATTAGCTACTGCCATTCGACCCACCTAAAAAGTCAGCAAAGTCAAGTGTAATGTCTATTATCAATAAAAAGTCCAAGCAAAAGGCACTCAAAAAGCATAGTTGCATACCCAGCTCGTCTCATTGATTATATATTGGGGAGTCTAAAACGACCTAACAGTTGCAAACCTCCGATATTTGCATAGTTTCCTCCACAAGATCAACATTAACCTGAAGCACAAATCTACCAGATCATGAGCCATCCAACAAGCCAAGAAGAAATAAGGACAAGGAACTAAAAAATTCAAGAACACACCTGACTAGGCCAAAGGATGTTTAGTGTGCTCTGGCCTATCCAAGGGCATGGAACTATATGTTCCATCAAGATTCATCACTTCATATTGCCATGCCGGAGAAATGGGGATAAGTCTCCATGAAAGAACTAGAAGAGCCACCATCCTAGTAAGGAGAAGGAATCTCTTCTCCCTCTCCCTTTTCCTCTCCTTCATCCAAGCCTACAACACAAATTTTTCACAATGTCCATGCCCCCAAAATCCAAGCCAAAATTAATCCAACAACATCACAAATTATCAACATTACCAAAATTCCATAAGCCACCAACATTGTCTAAATTACACCATGACCAAAAAAATACAACACTTCAAAAATGCTCCAAAGCCAACTTACAACATGACCAATCATACAATGCCCTAAATTCCAACAAGATCACACAAAAAAATGACAATGTCTCACCATCAAACTTTTAGTGAAGCATGAAACAACATTTTCCCAAACAAAGAAACCAAAGAAAAACTCACCTTGATGTTCATGTGAGAATATGGAGCATAGGTCTTGGGGTCTTGAAGGAGCCCCTTCTCATCATTCCATTCAAATGATGGATGATATTTTGTTGCCATGAGAAGTGAGAAAAGAGGGTCCATTGGA
Source organism: Lithocarpus polystachyus (assembly GCA_033629205.1). Taxonomy (NCBI): domain Eukaryota; kingdom Viridiplantae; phylum Streptophyta; class Magnoliopsida; order Fagales; family Fagaceae; genus Lithocarpus; species Lithocarpus polystachyus. Next base: position 51,578,502 of record CM066163.1, read on the forward strand.
AGAAAGTGACATTTTGATGCAATGAAAAGATGGGTTTGAAAATGGGTTTCACCAAAATTGGATGTGTAGCAAAAATGCTAAAGAATACAAGGATCTAAAAAAAATATTGAGGGAGATGAGTAAAAGAAGGCTGAGAAGCTAGAAAAGTGTTTTTCGGAGAAAGAAATGGTGAGGTGAAGAAGAAAAGTTAAGGGGAAGAAAAATATGAATAATTTAATGATGAAAGAAAAGATGAAGGAGGAAGCAAAAGCAAAAAAAGAAAAAGAAAAAAAAAAGAGACAAGCCAAAGTAAGGGGCCAAAATTCGGCCCCCACACTTAAAACTCAACAAGTTGCTAAGTTAACTCAATCAAATTGAGTTGACTCAGTCAACTCCAAAAAAAAATATTTTTCTTTTTCTTATTTCCTTATTATTATTATTATTATTATTATTATTTTCTTCTCCTTTCTTTCTCTAAAAAATCAAAAATCAAATCATGAAAAGAGAAGGGTCATATCGATTTCCAAAAAAAAAAAAGAGAAGAGAGAAAAAAATTCTTGGAGCAGACTAAGGATAAAAGATTCAAGTTCATATTCCAAAATTTTCAAATCCTAAATCCCAAATTTTTAATTCAAAATTTTCATTCCCTAGTTTAAAATTCTAATTTTCAAAATCTCAAGTTTCAATTTTCAGAATCTCAAGTTGCAAATTTTCAAAATCTCAAATTTTCAAAACCTCAAGTTTCAATTTTGAGAATCTCAAGTTACGAATTTTCGAAACCTCCAGTTTAAATTTTCAGAGTCTCAAGTTGCAAATTTTCAAAATCTCAAGTTTCAATTTTCAAAATCTCAAGTTGCAAAATTTTGAAATCTCAAATTTCAAGTTCCAAATTTCAACCCAAAATCTCAAGTCTCAAAATTCTAAAGTTTCAAATTTCAAAGTTTCAAATTCAAAATTTCCAATTTCCAATTCCATGCTTCAAGTTTCAAAAATAAAATCTTTTTCAAGGAACTACAAAAATCAAAGTTTTCTTGATAAGAATGAAAAAATTTGAATCAAACAAACGAAAATCACACATCTCAAAAAATAAAAAACAGTGGGACCACAAAGCCTTCATCATTTAAAGTTTAATCCCAAATTTTGACTTTTTAACATGTAACAGCAGGATCAAAGTAGAGAAGCCCTTTGATCGACATTTCAAAAGTCTAGATCGAAGAAGAAAAGCCATTTGGTCAACATTCCATCAATTTCAGATCGAAGTACAAAAGCCCTTTGATCAATATTTCAACAGTCCAGATCGAAGTAGAAAAACCCTTTGATCGACATTTCAACAGCAAGTTTAGATCGAAGTAGAGAAGGCCCTTTGATTGACATTTCAACAGTCCAGATTGAAGTAGAAAAATTTCAACAGCCCAGATCGAAGTAGAAAAGCCCTTTGATTGATATTTCAATAGTCTAGATTGAAGTAGAAAAGCCCTTTGATTGACATTTCAACAGCAAGTTCAGATCGAAGTAGAGAAGCCTTTTAATCGACATTTCAACAGTTTAGATCGAAGTAGAAAAACCCTTTGATCGACATTTCAACAACTCAGATCGAAGTAGAAAAGCCCTTTGATCGACATTTCAGCAAGTTCAGATTGAGGTAGAAAAGCCCTTTGATCGCCATTTCATGAACAACTCAGATTGAAGTAGAAAAAACCCTTTGATCCCCATTTCAAGAACAATCCAGATTAAAGTAGAAAAGTCCTTTGATTGATATTTCCACAGCTCCGATTCCAAGGTAGAAAAGCCCTTTGGTTACCTTCATCAAGATCCAAGGTAGAAAAACCCCTTGGTTACCATCCACATTCAAGACTGAGATAGAAAAGCCTTTCGGTCACCTCAATTATCACAAATCATTTCAAAGTTCATCAGCTATCAAGTAGGTCAAGAATTTTCCTTTTTTTTTTTTTCAAAAGGTAAAGCACTAGTTCCGTGTTCCAAAGTTTTAGGTTCGAGGGCTAGGTAATTTTTGAAAATTCAACCTCAATTAAATCATGGCCGCTAAAATCAGTGTCTTTGTTTTACATTGACATTCGCTTTCCAAGCCAATGAGGGGCATTCTGTAGACATTCGATTTTGCACCTATGATTTAATCAAGGAGAATGACTAGAATGACCATCCATGAAGCCAAAAGTCATGATTGCGACCGTTAGAACCACAAGATCATTTTTATGATTGCATTACATGCATTAATTGATTCATTTCTATCATAAAAATGATCTTGTGGTTCTAACGGTTGTGATGGTATGCCCGGTTTTCAAATCGAACCATCGGATCGAAAGATATCGCATGATCAAGTTTGCACGGTCAGCATTCATTATGTCTAGGTAGAGTCGACCACACATGATTAATTTAAATTAATTCTGATTGGTTAAACAATTAAAATTAATTAAATAATTTTGTAATTGGTTGATAATTAGTGTAAAAAATAGGATTGCTTGCTTGGGAATAAAGGGGATAGTTGGATAATAAGAAAATTGTGGATATTCAGAACTTTATCAAGATTTATTTTAGAGTATTTATTTACAAGATAATTGTTGCTGAAAAGACCTGAATTATCCAGAAAAGAGTTAAAATTTTAGAATACGAATTAAAAAACATGTTTAAGTACAAGACCCGGCTCAAGAAAACCTAAAAAAGGAGTTCAAAACGCATCCGAACACGTAAGCACGATTGGCATCCAAAAGTTCCATTTGTCACTTTTGGAGTGCTAATTGGCACTTTCAAAGTGCCGAATGGCACACATTAGGATTTTGGCCTGATGGTCTTTAGGTGACATTAAAACATATCCTTTTCAACTTTTTAGCGGAAGGACGCGTCCCGCTTCAAATTCTAATCTTCTAAGCTATTTTTTCGAGTCTCCCAGCCTCTATAAATAGAAATTGCATCTTAAAATTTAGCACACTTTTTCACGCTCTCAAATTTCTCATATTTCTGACTCCCCTTTCTGATATTCTCTCGCTTATGTTAAAGATATTCTAGAGGCTTTAGTCTTAAGAATTTCTTTTTTGTAAGCAAGGATTTTTAGGTTTCAAAGAAAATTGCATAAATTTCTTTGAACCCTAAAATATTCTCTTAAGAAAAAAAAAAGTATGTCCATGCAAGAGGTAGCTTTTCTTTACTTCTTCTTTTATTTCTTTTAATTTTGTGATGCATAAATAAATATGTGTTTAGTTTGATTTTCCAATGTTTGTCTCATATGTTGTCAATATTGTCTTTATTAGAACATGTTTATGATGCTTTTATTGTTGAGACCTATTTTTTTATTTCAAAAATCTGCTTGTAATCATATCTTTTCTTAATCAAAAAACTGATTTCCATCTTCATTAGATGCAGATCTAAATTTTTTTTATTAAAAAAATTGATTTGCATCTTCATTAGATGTAGATCTGAATTTTTCTCAGTAAAAAAACTAATTTGCATCTTCCTTTGATGCAGATCTGAATTTTTCTCAAATCAAAAATTGATTTGCATCTTCATTTGATGCAGATCTGATTTTTTCACAAATAAAAATTTAACGGATCTGATTTTTTAGCATAGCAAATTTTGAAATAAAAAAAAGGGATCATGTATAGTTGTGTTTGTTTCGTTTAGTGCATGTAGCATAGATTTATTTCATGAATATAGTCCTCTTCTCAAAAAATCTTTTTCTTATTTTTCTTTACACATATAAAAATAGATCTCATTTTTCAAAACCAAAATCAATTTTTATCACAACACAGATCTGAATTTTTAACAAAGAAGAGGATGCATTCATAAATGAACTTATGTGATTTAGTTTTGTTCATGTGTGCAACATATCATTCATGTCATACATAAAGGGGTACATTGGTCACAAAAGTCTAGAAGACAAGACTTTGTCTAGGCGGAATGGGTGCTTAACACCTTTCCATTCCCTAACCTAGCCTCCGAATTTAGTGTTTATGGATAGGTAGACCTAGGCTTTATCTTTGTTTTTTATTTTGGGTAGATTGTAACTAGGACAAAAAGCCATATAATTATTTGGTAGTTTGTAACTAGGACCCAAAGCAATGTAATACTCAATTTATCAAACATGTCTTCTTTTTTATTCAATCAAAGAGAGTGGAACAATTCAGTATTGTATTTTGTATTTAGTTTTTTTTTTTTGTATAAAAAAAAGTGGCGACTCTACACCACTTACCCAAAAAGAGAAATGCCCTTAAAAGCACCAAAAAATCTCTTTTTTTTTTGAGAGGCACTTTTGCGGTCTCTTACATTGGCATGTGAATTTTTGGCATCCTGATGATGGAATAAATTTTTGTGTTGCAGAACCTTAAGAGTCGAGGTAGTCTCCAAATGTTGAAGGGCATATGGGAAGCATTGTCTCTAGATATCAAGAATATCATCAATGATGCGGGCTTTGGTACTTTCATTGAGGCCTTATTGAATCAAGAGACTCATGAGTACAAGGACCTTCAATTACTCCTTGCCTTGTCAAAGCACTTTTGGGACACCACGTGTACCTTCCATTTTCCAAGCATTTGTGAGATGATGTTGAAACCTTACCACTTTTCCAACATCACCGGCTTGAGGCTGGGTGGTGAAAGAAGCAGTGTCAATGACTCCTTTACTCCAAAGGAAATTAAGATACTTTTAGGCATAGTGCCTTAAAAAATGAGGATTAAAAATGTCCCTTTGACGTGGCTGCATGAAAATATTGCAAAATGTGGTACTGTGGCAATCGGTACATGCATTTTCATGCTTCTTTTCATTGGGACTTTCTTGTGTCTAGATTTAGGCAGTACTGTGAACCTGTGCTATTTGTGGAGCTTGAGAAATATTGAGCAAATCAAGAACTATGACTAGGGTGGTATGGCTTATGCTACCCTTTTGCACTTCAACTTTCCAAGCATAGTCTCTCAAGCTTGGGTGGTGCTCCATTTGTATGGCAGGTGAGGTTTGGAATTTTTTGCTATGTGTGGATTTTGGAAAGCTATTTTGGCTAGATTGTAATGGTGTTGTGAAATTTTTTTTAGGTTTGGATGTATGAGTACTTCGGAGTTGGTCCTGAAATTCGGGAGGAGGTTGGTGATATTATCCTAGATTTCTCTGTTGATTACCCAAACACCATTGTCCACGCCCTCCAAGTGTTCTTTAGAGATTTGACGTGATGGAAAAACACATGTTTGTATCACATACAAAGCATACGCAGCAAAAAATTAACGGATCTACTTCATTCACAATCGATAACATATACATACTATCTAAGTTTCATAATACAAGAACAAGAGAGTGTACCTTGGTGTGGTGAATTTCAGAGAAACAAAGATCAAAAGTTCTTGAGAACACTTTTATTCTTCACTCCAATTCTACTAACGCCTAAGAAGTGTGGTCTCTCAATTAATTTCTATGAATTTGTTCAAGAGAGAATGAGAGAGTGTTCAACACTCACATACAAACCATTTCATGTCCCTTGCAAAAATTATGTATATTTTTCTCCTTATAACTGATTATCTAATTGGACTAGCATTTTGGGCTTTTTCAATTGGGCTTTAGTATGTGGCTTGGAGTGAGGCCAAAAGGGAACAAATAAGACACTAGCTCCAATGAGCCTTGGGCTTTTCTGTCAACTTTTGACAAGTCCAAAGTTACCATTAATTATATTTAATACCACTATATAAATATAATTGCACTCTAGGCCTTATTAATAAATTATAGCCCAAGACTTTATTGTACATGCAACTCCTTCATAAAATATTCGTAGTAATACAAAGTCATTAATGTAGACTGCCACTTTGTAGATTACTGCATCTTAATCCTTGAGTACCCGGTTTAATCCTTTTAAGTTATTCATCATATATTTATGAAATCCAATTTCATAAATATATATACTTTATTAATTTTGTACTAAAGTGGTTAGGCCTAACTCTTTGAATAACCAAATCCATTAAACTTATCTCAAGGGAATATTTTATACCTCCATTAAAAGATTGTGAATTCCATCTTGAGAATATATGTTCCATCAACACTAAATGTGGCTGCCCAACATACTGAGGTTTTGACCATGACTTTAGATCTCACTCCTGGTATATCAAGGCAACCTACACTTCATGATCAGGTCCATTATTCTCTCAAGATTAAGAGTTCATGTAAATAGAAGTCGTGAGATTTTTATTCATTTGACAGTCATTAGGAGCATAATAAATCTCACAGTGGTCCAGTTTAATATTTCTTAACTCTTAAAACATATCAACATATCAACTAGAAGTCTCTACTTCCATGATCAAGACAAATCATCTTAGTTGATATGTTATAGTCTTCGTAGATGAAACACCCAATTTCATCATTGACTATGAACTAAAATTTTGAGTTTACAAAGAACTTGTGATTTATATCTTCTGTGACTTTTCACATAATCACATACTATGCATCTCATGGACTATATGATAATGTCCGAATATTCATGTTATCATTATTTTAGATAATAATAAAACAACTTTATTAATCATAATATTAAGTCATAGATAATGTCATACATAATAACATACATATCATCATTCAATAGGATTTAAGGGCACAAATCCTAACAAGGCGTATAGTAATTGACAATTTGACTGTTGATGATGTGAGTCCTTCTTTTTTTTTTTTTTTTTTTTTGTGGGGTTTTTGGTGTTTGATTGTGGTTTGGTCTTTTTTTCATTTTGGGTTCTTTTGTGATTTTTCAGATGTCTTTAGATCCTTTGGTTGGATGTGAGGAGTATGATGAGTGTGAATGGGCTTTAGATTGAAATAGCCGTAAGGTATTGTTTGAATGTGGGCATGGGAGGTATTGGTATCTTGGTGATTAGGTGTTGCCTCATGTTCAACATGTGTACCCTCCTACAAAAATTATGATTCCTCATTGTCCCTCCATCTAATTGGCTGACCTTCTGGCTAATGAAGAGATTGCTCATGCTCGAATTGGCCATGTTGTTTTAGGGGTACCAAGAAGTTATTCTGAATTTATTCAAACTCAATTACAGGGTAGTCTAGGTGGCATTTCTATGGCATCGGTGTTTCTCTTTCTTTCTTAAGTTGAGTTGCATTTTACCTTGTATGCTCCTTTCTCATATTTCCTCCTTATGACAATGTTCGTATGTTGCATTCTCAGGAGTCATCTTTTGAAAAAGAGGATGAGGAAGAAGAGAATCCCCGTCCTAGTCATTCTAGCGGCTCTATTAGTTCTTTCATGGAAACCTATCCTCACTTTCCTACATGGCAATATGAAGTGATGAATCCTGATGGGTCGTATAGCTTCGTGCCTTTAAACAGGCTAGAGTACACCTCGAATGTCCCTTGGCTCGATACGATGTGTTCTTGAATCTTCCGGTTCCTTGACTTTATTTCTTCTTGGCTCATTGAATTGCTCATAATCTAGTAGATTTGTGCTTCAGGTTGATGTTGATCTTGTAGAAGAAAGCATGCAGATGATTGGAAGCTTGCAATTGGTAGCACAAATTCAATCTTCTCGATATGTGATCAACAAAGCGAGCTAGGTATAAGATGATGCTTTATGAGTGTCCTTGCTTGGACTTTTTCGATAATTGATCTAACACTTGACTTTGCTGACTTTTCAGGTGAGTCGAATGGCAATGGCTAATTACATCAAAAGATCTTTGGAGGAAAGGATCAAAAATCTTGAACTTGAGAACTGGTAGCAAGAATCTCAATTCTATGCAAGTCAAGGAGGAAACATTGAACGCGGCTCACGTAGGCAGACCTGAAGTCCCAATGATGTTTGATTTGTGTTTTTAACTTTTGCTGCAAAAACGAGAAGAATTGTTTCTTAGAAAAATTTGTATTAATTTTAGCCTTTAGCTCTTTGTCCTTTGAATTGCTTTTGATCATGTGGAAACTTTAAATGAGACAAGTTTACAATTCACCTGAGGAGGTCTTTGTTAGGATATGTGCCCTTAAATCCTATTGTATGATGCTATGTATGATATTATGTATGACATTATATGAGAAATGATGTATGACTTAATATTGTGTTTAATAAAGTTGTTTTATTCTTATCTAAAATAATGGTAACATGAATATTCGGACATTATCAAATAGTCCATGAGATGCATAGTATGTGATTTATGTGATTTAGTCACAGAAGATATAGATCACGAGTTCTTTGTAAACTTAGAATTATGGTTCGTAGTTGGTGATGAAATTGGGCATTTCATTTGCGAAGACTATAACATATTAACTACGATGATTTGTCTTGATCATGGAAGTGGTGACTTCTAGTTAATATGTTGATATGTTTTAAGAGTTAAGACATATTGAACTGGACCGCTGTGAGATTTATTATTCTCCTAATGACTGTCAATTGAATAATAAATCTCACGACTTGTATTCACATGAACTCTTAATCCTGAGAGAATAATGGACCTGATCATGAAATGTAGGTTGCTTTGATATATCAGGAGTGAGATCTAAAGTAACGGTCAAAACCTCAGTATGTTGGGCAGCCACATTTAGTATTGATGGAACATATATTCTCAAGATGAAATTCATAGTCTCTTAACGAAGATATAAAATATTCCCTTGAGATAAGTTTAATGGGTACAGTTATTTAGAGAGTTAGGCCTAACTACTTTAGTAAGACTAAAGTATATATTTATGAAATTGGATTTCATAAATATATGATGAATAACTTAAAAAGGATTAAACCGGGTACTCAAGGATTAAGATGTAGTAATTTACAAAGTGGCAGTCTATATTCATGACTTTGTATTACTACGAATATTTTATTAAGGGGTTGCATGTATAATAAAGTCTTGGGATATAATTTATTAATGAGGCCTAGAGTGCAATTATATTTATATAGTGGTATTAAATATAATTAATGGTAATTTTGGACTTGTCAAGAGTTGACAGAAAGCCCAAAGCCCATTGGAGCTAGTGTCTTATTTTTTGCTTTTTGGTCCCACTCCAAGCCACACACTAAAGCCCAATTGGGAAGGCCCAAAAGACTAGCCCAATTAGATAATCAGTTATGTGGAGAGAAACATACAGAATTTTATATAGAATGAAATGGTTTGTATGAAAAGAATGTGATGAAAATAAGGGAGAGAGATACTCTTTCATATTCTCTCTAGAAAACATAGAACTGATTAAGAGACCACACATCTTGGGCATCAAGTGGAATTGGAGTGAAGATTGAAAGTGTTCCCGAGTACTTCTTCATTCGGTTTTGAATTTCACCGCATCAAGGTACACTCTTTTGTTCTAATATTTTAAAACCTACATAGTGCATGTTATCAATTGCGAATGAAGTAGATCCGTTTATTTTCCACTGCGTATGTTTTGTATGCGATACAAACATGTATATTTCCTAACAGTCTTGTAGTACCAATATAAACTTGTCTTGATCAGTTCTGACGGAATTTGCACTTATTTGAATGAGGCGGAGCCGAATGCCCCTAGTTTAAAAATGAATGCATGATTTTTGGAAATCTTAAAATCTTGATTTTTTTTAAAATGAATGAGGCATGGTCGAGTGCCCCTAGTTTAGGACATGAATCCATGGTTTTGGAAAATCTTGATTTGATCAATTTTTCTTTCTTCTCTTTTCTTCGATAGTAGTGATGCAAGTGATGATTTATATTTTAAAACAAATGAGTTAGGCAATCTGAATGCCCCATTTTAACCAAAAAAATCTTTTCAAGTGTTTAACAGGGTCAAAAATGGACTTAAGAAGTGCCTGAAACAGAAAACAATGCAAATGAGCATCAGTGGGGCTGAGTGCAGTTTGGCACTTTTAAAGTGCCGAATGGCACTTTGTGACGCCACCAGGCTTAGGTCGTGGTGGGCTGACTTCTCATGCTTTTTAGGTGCACGTTTTGCATTTTCAAGTTCTTTGAAAAATATTTTCTTCATTTGTGACCATGCAACACTTTCCTACTCAGCTACAAACTCTTTGAATCTTATTTAAACCTGACTAAGAACTGATGTAGCTTACTTTAGTGACTCACCTGAATGAGGCATAGCTGAATGTCTCTAGTTCAACAATCAATGTGAATTTTGAAAAATCTTATTGTGTAGGGACCTCAATAAAGAAAAATTTGAGTAAAACAAGATCAAAATCACAAATTGGGCAAAATAAGGACTGCTGGGATGATGGGCCAATGGGCTTGTTAGAGTGCCGACTGGCACATCTAAACTGAAGATTGATGGTGATTGTTGAGTAGATGAAAGATCCATGTCCATCTCTTGCAAAAGATTCTTTCCATGAGCTTGTTAGTAATTAGTTATTATAAAAATGTTTTGGGCCAGTGCCCATGCTTGCACAGAAAATTGATAATAAGCTTAATGCAAAACAGATGTTCAGCCTAAATTCACACAAAGAAATATCTTGATTTAAGTCTTCATTTTTTTTTTTGAGTGATTGTGACCGGGCCTTTTGAAATGGCTACCTATGTATTTCTCTTATAGAGGACCAGGTCCATATGTAGTTCGAAAACAAAGTTTTGAAAAAATTGTTGAGGTTTATGCTCTAAAATCCAATTTATTGGCATGTCATAAATAATTAAATTGTTTAATTATATGAGACTATTTATAAATGAACTAATGGCACATTATCTTAGTCCATGAAATGTATAGTATGTGATCTATGTGAAAAGTCATAGAAGATATAAATCGCAAGTTCTTTGTAAACTCAGAATGAAGTTCGTAGTCGGTGATGAAATTGGGCGTTTCATCTGCGAAGACTATAACATATCAACTAATCTGATTTGTCTTGATCATGGAAGTGGAGACTTCTAGTTGATATGTTGATATGTTTTAAGAGTTAAGATATATTTAACTGGACCGCTGTGAGATTTATTATTTTCCTAACAACTGTCAAATGAATAATAGATCTCACGACTTATATTTACATCAACTCTAAATCCTGAGAGAATAATGGACATGATCATGAGATGTAGGTTGCTTTGATATATCAAAAGTGAGATCTATAAGTTACGGTCAAAACTTCAGTATGTTGGGCAGCCGCATTTAGTGTTGATGGAACATATATTCTCAAGATAGAATTTATAATCTCTTAAAGGAGATATAAAATATTCCCTTGAGATAAGTTTAATGGGATTGGTTATTTAGAGTGTTGGGCCTAACCACTTTAGTAAGGAGTTACTAAAGTATATATTTGTGGAATTGGATTTCATAAATATATACTTTAGTAACATAAAGGATTAAACCGGCTACTTAAGGATTAAGATGTAGTAATCTTCAAAGTGGCAGTTTATATTCATGACTTTATATTACTACGAATATTTTAATGAAAAGCTTGCATGTATAATAAAGTCTTGGGATATAATTTTTTAATAAGGCCTACAGTGCAATTATATTCATATAGTGGTATTGAATATAATTAATGATAACTTTGAACTCGTCAAAAGTTGACAGAAAAGCCCAAGGCCCATTGGAGCTAGAGTCTTATTTGTTCCCTTTTGGTCCCACTCCAAGCCACATACTAGAACCCAGTCATAATGGCCCAAAAGGCTAGCCCAATTAAATAATCAGTTATATATAAGGAGAGAAATATACAGAATTTCATAAGACTTTTCATAAGGGTCTTTCATTAAGAAAATACAAGATCATGAAATGGTATGTGTGTGAGTGTTGGACACTTTCTTATTCTCTCCATGGAAACTGATTAAGAGATCACACTTCTTGGGTATTAAGTGGAATTAGAGTGAAGATTAAAGGTATTTCCAAATGCTTCTAATCTTTTGTTTTGAATTTTACTACACCAAGGTACGCTTTCTTGTTTTTAGATTCTGAAACTTACATAATACATGTTATTAATTGTGAATGAAGTAGATCTGTTAATTTTCCTCTGTGTATATTTTGTATGCAATACAAACATGTATTTTCTCAACAAAAATGAAGTTTTGAAATTTCTTTTGAAAAATGAATTTTTGAAATGAGGTTTCTTTTGGGGTGATTGTGTTCAGGCCTTTGAAAAGGCTGCCTATGTACCTCTCTCATAGAGGATCAAGTCTAGATGTAGTTTGAAAACAAAGTTTTGAAAAAATGAAGTTTTGAAATTTCTTTTGAAAAATGAATTTTTGAAATGAGTCACTTTTTTTCCATTTTAAAAAATAATAATTAGAATGAGATTTTTTGAAATTTTATCTTTTTCAAATGAACCAAAGGTGATCCTTTGAACAACCTCTTTGACCAATCATAATGCTCAATTGTTAACTCAATCTCATTGGCTAGAAAGGATTTGAAATCATTAAAAACATGTAACCAAATTTGCTTCTTCATTCTAAAAAAATTTTAGATTAAGTCTTCAAAGACAATCAAAGGAATGAAATGCTTGGGAATCACACATACTGGGAGTAAGCAAGAAAGGGAAAAATCCTAAGTTTGAAGATTTGAAAATTTTTGAGAATTTGGAAATTTGTTCTCTTGAGAGTTATTTTCTGTTTGGAGCAAACGAAGAAAGTGTTTGGAGTTTAGAAAAAACAATTTCGGTCACTTGAGAATTTGTGAACTTTCTCTTGTAAAGATATCAACTAGTGGGGCTTGATAATCTTGACCAATTTTCCTTCTTAATCCAAAAGAAAATATTATCAGAGCTAAATGTGTGCTTTCAATTAGTAGGACTTCAAGGAGGGCTTTATTGAAAGATTGTAATGTAGGCCAAGTTCAGGTTATTGAAATGAAGGATATAAAAGACTCAAAACCCTTATGATATTTCCCCAAGTATGCAACACTTTAAATTCAAACATTGGAAGATTTTTCCACATCTTCCATCATTAACTCTTGCGCTAAAATCCTTGTCATGTTCATCATCTTTTCATCAGTCTTCATTGATTCCTTTCATTTACTCTTGATTTTTATAGCTTGATAACTTCCTCTTTTCGGTCTTCTTAGCATCCTATCTTGTGGTCAAATCAGTCACTCTCATTTCTGTTTTTATCAATCATTTTTTTTTAAAGTTTTTTTTTTGGCTCTAATTTTTGCCTAGACCACCCTTTCGGATTTTTAGCCTAGTGAGCTTTTCTCTTTCTCCTTTTTTTTTTTTTTTTTTTTGGCTCTAACTTTTGCCTAGACCGCCCTTTTGGATTTTCAGGCTAGTGAACTTTTTTTTTTTTTTTTGGAATTTTGTTGGCTTTCACTCAACTGCATTTTTTCTTTCAATTTGATAGACTTTCATCTTTCTTGGATGATTTTGCATTTCTCCTTGATTCCCTCTTATCCTTTCTAATGCACTTCCATATTTCTTGACTTGACTGACACACTTTTCTTTTATGAAATGTATCGTCTTAATTTTTCTTTTCCTCATCTTCCTTAATTTGATTGAATTTTGCGTTTGACGAATCTTCATTTTTTCTCATCCCTCTCAACTTGAATGATCTTTCATGGAATCTCATATCTGTCGTGTCTTTTGATGAATTAGTATTCTCTCATCACTTGATGAAAATTCTTGCATTCACTTCTTTCTCTCTTTTTTTTTTTTGGTTGAAGTCTTTTCTAGCTTGATGGCCTTCTCTTTTTTCTCACAGTTTGATGCTTTCTCAAAATCTTATCTCTCCTTGATGGATTTCCTTTCTACCTAGCTTTAATGAACTTTCTTCTCTGAACTTGATGAATCTTCCTCTTTTGAACTTGTCATATTGTCTTCATTGAGGAGCTTACCAAGTGGTGTTGTATCCATAAGGTCAACATTTACTCATCCTGAGATTTAAGCATGCTTACTTGAAAAATAGGCAAACTGTTTAAAGGCTCAAGTTGGCTAGCAATGGATAATTATTGTAATAGGTCTTAAGGAATAATGTGGGTTATTGAAGGTGGCCTCCTATCCCTAGTGATGCTTACTTGTTAGCACAGTGTCTTAAGCTCTTTTAATAAATTATTCTTGGAATAGAAGTATAAATGCACCAACAATGTGAAAAATTCTGTAAAGATTGGGATTGAGTGTATGTGGTTTGAGAAATTTGGATGAATGGATGTATGTCCTTGATTGCCTTTTAGGACCTTTTCTTATCATATTTTGAATGTTTAGCAAAAGTCCTTACATGGATTGAATGAAGTTAAATCCCTCTTTGGAACAAATTGATTGGTAGAGCAATTAATCATCATGATTTGGAAGAAGCTTTGTCAAATGGATCTTCTTGTATTCTCTTGAAAAGAAGGCTTTCGGAAAAAATTGGAGTCTTTGAAGGAACAAAAAAGGGGTTTTTAGAAAAAAGTTACTAAGAAGGCCCAATGCCCCTAGTACAATTTTTTTTTTTTTTTTGGTTGACTTACATATGAATATCATGACAAACTAAATGCATCCAATCATAGCATGGATTTTATTAAGCAAATAACCAACTAGAAAGCAAATCCTAAATAAACAATAAAACAAAAGAACCAAAATGAAATTCAAACAAAGTCAGGATGACTAGCTGATGATGGCAGAGTAACGACTTGTTGCTTAATGAGATCCTAAATGTCATGCCTCAAGTTATAACATTTATCAGTTGTATGGCCTTTCCCTTGATGATATCTACAACAAGCATTAGGATTGTATCTTCTAGGCATGGGATGTGGTATTGGCTTGGGATCCAATGGCTTCAGTAATCCCTTAGCTTGTAATTTTTCCAAGGCTTTGCTCAAAGTCATGTGTAACTCTGAAAAATTCCTTCTACAATTGCTAGTTGATGGTTTGACTGCACTTTACTGATGTGGCAAGGCACTACCTCCTTGGGGTTTGATTCCATTGATATGTTCTTCTTGATTGGAGAGGATAGTTGGAAAGACAACTCATTGAAATCCCTAGCTCTTTTCTTTAGAAATTGGAAATGTGGGATCTCTTTAGGTTCTGGTGAATTATCCTTGCATAAGGTAGAGAGCATAGCTTGATTGGCTAAGCTGACTTGTAATGCAGAGTTGGCTATCTGGGAGATTTGGGCTAGCTCTTCATTTATCTTCTCTTGACCTTCCAGGATGGAGTTGTGAAAATCTTCAATTCTTTCTTGACTCATTAAGGTTGAACCTTCCTTGAGCTTGATGGGCTTGACTTTTGATGAACTTGTGATCTAAAGGGTTGAAATCTCGGTGGACTTTGGCTTTGGGTTGTCTTGTAGGTCGAACACGGGATTGTGATGTTGCGGTAGTAGGGTGTCTTCTATGCTCACGGGCTTCAGTACCATGATGGGCTTGGAACTGGAACTGCTAGGTTGAACACGGGATTGTGACGTTGCAGTAGCGGAGTGACTTCTATGCTCACGGGCTTCAATACCATGACAGGCTTGGAATTAGAACTATTAGGTCGAACATAGGATTATGATGTTGCAGCAGCGGAATGTCTTCTATGCTCACGGGCTTCGATAATGTGATGGGCTTGGAATTGGAATTGCAAGCTTGATTGTTAGCCTTGGGTTCTCTTTGCAGCCTTCCTTTGGATCTTGGCCAAATTCTTTGTTTTCTCTCTGTCCTTCTCCCTAGAACAGGCTTTCTTGGGTCAATTAAAGCTAGGTCACCATCTGCATCAACCAACCAAGCAAAACAAATGCACACAACATGCAATGCAATTTTAACATGGACCGGCCTAAGGGTAGGTTAGTCATTATGTTGTAGGGTGGGTTTGTTGTTTTATTGTTTCCCATAGCTAGTACGCTACACCTCCCAACTTGTAATGTAATGAACATTGCGTTGGTCTAAATAGCATGGTCTGTCCTTTGCAATCAGCAAGAAATGATCCAATGACTTTAGGCTATGAGTTGGTGAGTTCGCCACTGGGTACCCAAATCTAATGAAGACTGGTGATCCTTGGTTACTACCATCATATTATTGTTGAAAGGGGTGCATACATATATGTTGTTTTGATGGCACACACTATGACAGTTAGGGAAAGCTCTTAACAAACAATACATACAGCAAAATATCATACAATAGCTCAACAAACATAAATAAACAAAAAAACAACAATATCATGCAAGACCGTGCAAAAACAAAGGTACACATTTGGTCACTTAAGTTTAATACAAAGCTTAGCCCTCAACATCCCCAGTGGAGTCGCCACTATGAGAAACCGAAACTTCTTGAGAGGGTGCTCTCAGAAAAGAGATTTGGGTGCTTTGAAGGGCATCTCTCTTTTTGGGTAAGTGGTGTGGAGTAGCCACTTATTTTTTTTTTATACAAAAAAATAAGAAAAAAATTAAATACAACTTTACATGACTGAATTGTTCCTTTATCATTGATTGAATAAAAAAGAATACATATTTGATAAATTGAGTATTACATGGCTTTGAATCCCAGTTACAAACTATCAAAGAGATACATGACTTTTTGTCCTAGTTACAATCTACCCAAAATAAAAGAAAAGATAAAGCCTAGATCTATCTATCCAAAGACACTAAATTCAGAGGTTAGGTTACGGAATGGGAAGGTGTTAGGTACTCATTCTGCCCGGACAGAGTCTGGTCATCTAGACTCTCATGACCAATGTACCCCTTTTATGCATGACATGAATGATATGTTGCGCACGTGAAAAACTAAATCACATAAGTCTATTTATGAATGCATCCTCTTCTTTGTTAAAAATTCAGATTTGTGTTGTGATGAAAAAATTGAATTTGGTTTAGAAAAATCTAATTATTTTTTGTCTGTGTAAAAAAAAGTTGTTTTTGATAAAGAAAAATCAGATCTGTGTTTATTAAATAAAACAAAGTCTCTTGGTTTCAAAAAATATTAGATCTGTTTTTGAAAACTAGAAAAAATTGGTTTTTGGTTTGTATTAAAAAATATCAAATCTATTTTGTAACAAAAAAAATTTGACTTGTAAAGAAGCTTTAAGAAACCAAATATGTTTTTCTTTTAGGTGAAATAAAATAAGAAAATTTTTTTTTAGAAGAGGACTATATTCATGAAATAAACCTATGCTATATGCATTAGACAAAACAAATAAAACTACTCATGACTTTTTTTAAAAAATTTCAAAATCTGCTTTGTTATAAAAAATCAGATCTATATTTAAAGAAAATATAAATCTATTTTTTGGATTTAAAAAATTTAGATTGGTTAAAAAATTCAGATTTGCATCTAATGAAGATGCAAATCAGTTTTTGATTGAAAAAAATTCAGATCTACATCTAATGAAAATGCAAATCCATTTTCTGATTTAAAAAATTTAGATCTGCATCTAATGAAGATGCAAAACCATTTTTTGAAAAAAATTCAAATCTACATCTAATGAAGATGCATATCCGTTTTTTAATTTAAAAAATTTTTTATCTACATTTAATGAGGATGTAAATCATTTTTTTTTATTGAAAAAGATATAATAACAAGCAGATTTTTGAAACAAAAAAAAATAAATCTTGACAATAAAAACGTTAAGAACATATTCTAATAGAGAAAATATCGACAACTCAAGATATGAGCATTTAAATAAAATCAAAACTAAACAAACATTTATTCATGCATCACCAAATTAAAAGAGATAAAAGAAGAAAAAGTAAAGAAAAACTACCTCTTGCATGGATGTACACTTTTTTCTTGAGAGAATATTTTAAGGTTCAAAGAAATTTATGCAATTATCTTTGAAATCTAAAAATCCTTGCTTACAAACAAGAAATTCTTAAGACTAAAGCCTTCAGAACCTCTTTAACGTAAGAGAGAGAATACCAGAAAGGGAAGTCAGAAAGAGGGGAAATCTGAGAGCGTGAAAAAGTGTCCTGAATTTTGAGATCCAATCTCTATAAATAGAGACTGCAAGACTCGAAAAAATAGCTTAGACGATTAGAATGCCAATTGGGACACGTCCTTATCGCTAAAAAATCAAAAAGGATGTGTTTTAAAGTAAACCTAATGCCCTCGGGCCGAAGCCTATATGTGTGCCATTTGGCACTCCAAAAGTGCCTCAATTTTGGGAGCTTTCGAGTTTTAGTCCATTTTGGACTCCCTTTTTGATATTTTTTGAGTCGGGACTTGCACTTAGACACGTTTTTAATTCGTATTCTAAGAATTAAACTCTTTTCTGGATAATTCAAGTTTTTTCAACAACAATTATCTTGTAGATAAATACTTTAAAAAAAATCCTGATAAAGTTTTGATTATCCACAATTTTATTGTTATCCAATTATCCCCTTTATTCCAATGCAAGCAATCCTATTTTTGACACTAACTAACAACCAATCACAGAATTATTTAATTAATTTTAATTGTTTAGTCAATCATAATTAATTTAAATTAATCATGCGGGGTTGATTCTACCTAGCACAATGCATGCTGACCGTGCAAACTTGATCATGCGATATCTTTAGATCTGACGATCTGATTTGGAAACCGGGCATACCATCACGACCGTTAGAACCTCAAGATCATTTTTATGATATGCAGTGAACAAATTAATGCATGTAATATAATCATGATTTTTGGGTATGTGAATGGTCACTCTAGTCATCTTACTTGATTAAATCATGGGTGCAAAATCGAGTGTCTACACATCTTTCATGGCATTTAAAGAACATATCCAAGGGAAGAAACATCACAAGGCAGATCAGTATGAACATACTATTGCATCTAAACACCAAAAACATGGGATTCAATCAAGCCTATTATGTTCATTAACCAAAACTTACTCAACAATCAAAACAAATGTATGTTCATGTGATAACGCATGACTTACCTCAGTGTATTATAGCACCTATGCATCAATGCATGTTCATATTCATATGCATGTTCATGGTATTCAAACAAAATAAAAACCTTAATAAGCATAAAAAGATAAAACAAAACAAAACAAAACAAAACAAATGCAAAACAGCGAAACAAAGACTAAAAGATAGGCAAAACAGATTAAACAAACGCTAAAACATGTGAAAAAAATATAGGAAACAACATATAGAAAATGAATTAGGGTCTCTGAGCTTGAGTATACGTGCGCATATGTAGGGCATGTGTGCGTATCCTAACTGTATGCGTATGCATACGTTGAGTATGCGTATGCATGCAAGTTGCATGCATATGCATACACAACCCAAAACCCTAAACTTGAAAAACTAGAAAAAAAAAAAAAAAACAAAGAAAACACAACAAAAACAAGGAAAATAACAACCTAGCATGCTTCTAACACAAACACGAAATAAACCTAAACTAAACAAACATACTTGAGCATTTAACACATATACATCAAAGAAAAGTGAAGAGCCTAAGTTAGAAACTTTACCTCAATACTAGAACTCTTTAGAGCTTGATTTTGACTAATCCCTCAGTCAATCTATTCACAACCAAAATAAAGATGAGTTAGTAAACTCAGAACTCCAAGATCAAGAGCAAAAAAGGTCACAATCAAGCAAAATTTGACTTGTGAATGTTTTGTAAAAACTCCCACTTTGATTCACAATATTCTAGTGAATCTTTTGTGTTTTTCCACTGGGATCTATCCTCCTTGAAAAAGTACATTTTATGGCTTTATATTGTAAAAACATAGGGGTTTCGGGTGGCTCCCAGACAATGTAGGATTCATTCCAAACCTTGTTTAAATGTAGAAAACTTGCCTTACATAGTTTCTGAAACCTTAACATGAATATGCATGAACTTGTATATGTACACATGCATGAAGCTTGTGTACACAGAGCTTGAGCATGCGTGCGCATACACGTGCATGTGTACACACGACCTAGGGTTTCTAGAGCCTTTCTTTTTCAAAAATAGTTTATTTGGTCCAAAAATAATTTATATTTTCCATAAACACCTTCCTTAAGTCAAATTTCATCTGATTGGGCCCTAAACCAACCTTGGGCTTTAGAATTCTAACATCATTGGGGAACGGGGTCCCGAGTTGTAAGTGGTACAAAATGCGATGTCTACAGATGCCCTTTTTTTGATTTATGAGCTCCGCTAAGGGAATAAAAAAAATAAGAGACAAAACATTTTGTTTTGATGTACGACTCGGGCCCAACCTAAGCATATGGCAAACAACACGCATACATAGGGCGGGTAGCCACTTTGCAGAGTTGCGTGGGATTCGTACGCCCAAAGTCCCACCGGTGTTACTTAAGAAACAAGCAATGACAGATTCACTATCCAAGAACCTGTGTTGCCAATTGCAAGTAAAAGTTGAGTGACTCACTATCCTAGAGTCACTAAAAAGAAAAAACAAACATGGCCAACAACCTCAACCATCAACCAAAAAAACAAGGTGCTTTTACAAGTTAAAAGGATACATATTTGTGGTGTCCATCTTAGGCTCTTACCTCAGTCTTCTTTGGGTAGCTTTGCCTCTGGGTAGTTTCTACCTCTATCTCAATCTCTTATAATCTGGTGAGGTTCTTGCCTCTATGTGAATTCCATCTCTATCTTAATCTCTTCAATTCTAGGTGGCTTACACCTTGATTCTTGTGTACATTTTCAATTCCAAGAAGGATATGTACTGAAGTTCTGTGTTTTTCTTTTCTCTTCTTAGCTTAGGTATATGTTCCTGCATATTCAGCTTAAGAAGGATATGTGCACAAGTATGTTGATGATCTTGAATGGAAACCTCACTCGAGGGGCTTCCCAACATGCATGGAAGTTTACTTAATGATTCTGACTTATGAGTGAGTATTTCTGGGTGGCTTTCAACTAACAAGGAAGTCTCTAATAATGTAGAATCCATTAGGGAAGATTCTTCTTTCATGACTCACTGACGAATTTATTGAAGGTTTTAACTCATGGGGAGTTTCCTTGGTAATTCTCGACTTACTATGAAAATTCTTTTTCTTGTAACCCACAAGGGCTATCTTGGTGCTTTGGACCCTTAGGGAGGTCCTCGAATTCAATTCGAGAAAGTATTTCTATCTGTGACTCGGGAGTTGGTGGACGGCTTTAACTCACAAGGTAGTTTCCTTAGTGACTTCTAATCTGCTGGGGGATATCCTTGATCCTTCTAATCCACTGGGGAATGCTTTTAGGATCCTTGTGTCTTTTATTCTACTAAAGGTAATTTTGTCATTTTAGTGTTTCTTTGTAACATTCTCTATAATCCATGGTCTACAAGGGATTTGTTTTTTGAATTTTTCTTGCATTTCCTATTTGCTGGGAGTCCACTAGGGATTTTCTAATTTTTTTTTTTTTGCTAAACTACACATAGTTTTGTGGGAGGCCTAAACTACATGTAGTTTAGTCATCAGATGCCTTCCCTCCTCCTCTTCATTTCTCTCCAACAGTTACCAACCGTTTTTTTTTTTCTTGTTTTTTTTCTTTATCTTTCTCATCTCTTCACATTCTATCTAACTCTTCAACTTCCATCTTCTCTCTACAAAAACCTTAGCCCTTTCTTCATTTATTCATCTCTCATAATCTAAAACTCTTATTTTCTCCCAAACTCTTTCATCTTCTCCAATGGCACCCAAGACCAAAGAAAACCTCATATGTAATTTCCAGTGAAGTCTTCAATCTCACCCGTTGGGATGGAGCCTTAAGGCTAACGGAGTCTCCTCCTTTGACATTGAAGCCATAAAACCACCTTTCAAAAGGTGCACGGACCGGATTAGTAAGTTTTTCAAACTTTTCTCATTTTCAAGTTTTGCTCTGATCTTTTGTTTTAAACCGTTTTTGGACTTGTAAAGGCTTGGGTTTTATTATGGGATGGGTCTAGATGAAATTCTGATGTCCTAGGAGGGGTAGGAACATGTTTAGGATGAGTTTGATGTTAGGAAATATATATGTTTGCAACGCATACAAAACATACGCAGCGGAAAATAAACGGATCTACTTCATTTGCAATTGATAACATGTACTATGTAGGTTTCAGAATATAAGAACAAGAGAGTGTACCTTGATGCGGTGAAACTCAAAACCGAATGAAGAAGTACTCGGGAAGACTTTCAATCTTCACTCCAATTCCACTTGATGCCCAAGATGTGTGGTCTCTCAATTAGTTCTTTGTTTTCTAGAGAGAATATATGAAAGAGTGTCTCTCTTCCTTATATCATATTCTTATCTTATTAAACATACAAACCATTTCATTCTATATAAAATTCTGTATGTTTCTCTTCACATAACTGATTATCTAATTGGGCTAGCCTTTTGGGCCTTCCCAATTGGGCTTTAGTGTGTGGCTTGGAGTGGGACCAAAAGGGAACAAATAAGACACTAGCTCCAATGGGCCTCGGGCTTTTCTGTGAACTCTTGACAAGTCCAAAGTTACCATTAATTATATTTAATACCACTATATAAATATAATTGCACTCTAGGCCTCATTAATAAATTATATCCCAAGACTTTATTATACATGCAAACCCTTCATAAAATATTTGTAGTAATACAAAGTCATGAATATAGACTGCCACTTTGTAAATTACTACATCTTAATCGCGACTGTCTTACGGGTATCCCGCGACTAAGCGCTTCCCGCGAAAACAAGTTAAGGAAAAAATTGAAAACACAAAAAATCAGATAGAAACTTTCGCTACTGTCTCGCGACTGTTTCGCGAGTAACTTCGCGGGAAGTTAACCCGTGAAAAACCCTTATTTTCAGTTTTTCTAGAACAGTTGCAAACAGTTTTCATCGATTTTTCATGAACAAACAATTACCATATGAACATGTTATGCAGAATTTGATATCAAAACTGAAATCTATTGATGCTATAGCCTTAAAGATCAATAAAACATACTTAAATTCAAATTTAAACAACATCATAACATCAATATCAGTTTTTATCAAATCATAGTTTCAACAACCATGCAGAAAATTAAATTCATAAAAAGTCTTCTAACATAATGAAACTATTATCTCTAATTTCAAAACTCACAAAACATGTTATACAAATTCGAAATGAAGACCGCTCTGATACCAATTGTAGGAAAATTACATGTTTGTATCGCATACAAAACATATGTAGCGGAAAAATTAACGGATTTACTTCATTCGCAATGGATAACATGTGCAATGTAAATTTCAGAATATAAAATCAAGAGAGTGTACCTTGGTATGATGAATTTCAAAACAAAGATTAGAAGTACTTGGGAACACTTTTAATCTTCACCCCAATTCCACTTGATGCCCAAGATGTCTGGTCTCTCAATCAGTTCTATGTGTTGTTCTAAAGAGAATATGAAGGAGTTTCTCTCTTACATACATGAACATACAAACCATTTCATTCTAATATAAAATTCTGCATGTTTCTTTCCACATAACTGATTATCTAATTGGGCTAGCCTTTTGGGCCTTCCCAATTGGGCATTAGTGTGTCGCTTGAAGTGGGACCAAAAGGGAACAAATAAGACACTAGCTCCAATGGGCCTTGGGCTTTTCTGTCAACTCTTGAAAAGTCCAAAGTTACCATTAATTATATTTAATACCACTATATAAATATAATTGCACTCTAGGCCTTATTAATAAATTATATCCTAAGACTTTATTATACATGCAACTCCTTCATAAAATATTCGTAGTAATACAAAGTCATGAATATAAACTGCCACTTTGTAAATTACTACATCTTAATCCTTGAGTACCCGGTTTAATCCTTTTCAGTTATTCATAATATATTTATGAAATCTAATTTCATAAATATATACTTTAGTCTTACTAAAGTGGTTAAGCCTAACTCTCTGAATAACTGAACCCATTAAACTTATCTCAAGAGAATATTTTATATTTCCGTAAAGAGACTATGAATTCCATCTTGAGAATATATGTTCCATTAACACTCCTACTGCTAATAATTCCCTAGGAATAAAGCCTATATAATAGGCTATACATATAGCCATATATGGTCAAAAGTCAATCTAAAAAGGACACCACCTCGATCTATCTTCTATACGTGTGCTCTCTCTGTTTTTTTTTTTTTTAAATTTATTTGTTAGAGACTTGAAGTCCACACCATGACTTTTCCTATTCACCAAATCCACAATTCAAAACAACTTCTTAATGCAGAAACTCGTGCAGAACCGAACTCACCTTGCCTCACCTTGTGCAACTTCCACCAACACGTAGGACACAACAGTGGGCACAGGAAAGAAAAATCACAATACCGAGGCAGAAAAATCTGCAGGTCCAATTTACCAAAAAAATAAATCTAAACCTTTATACGTTTACATCATTATTATAATTCTTGAATATTTAAATAGTTTCACTATTGGCCAGAATATTCACATAAAAAAAAATACTATAATTTCAAATAAAGCTTAGATTTAGCAAGAAAGAAATTCCTAGGTTCTTACCTCAAGTGTGTAGTCAAAACTTCTCTACTTGAGTATTTTGGGTAGTCTCCTCTATCAAAATATCTCCTATATACATTTATTTAATAAGCTTATATATAGCTAGGGTTTCAACCTTATTTTCTAAAAACTCCCTTATAATTATAAATTATAAAATTGATCCCACAAAAGATTTACTTAAATACCCTTCCTTTTTTTTTCTTTTTTCTTTTTTCTTTTTTTCTGGGTATTACAAAAACAAACCTAGATTGGTGACGATGAACCGCCACTGATGATGATGAACCTTGAAAGCTCGGATTTGTGTTAAAAAATCCAAGAGCTGTTTAGACCGCCAAATAAAAGGATTACAGCACGATTGATTTTACAATAACTTAATACTAAGTGCGGAATAGTGTAAATGCGAGCGGATAAACAAACAAACTACTCAAACCCATAATCAATAAAACACAGCAGTAAATTGAAAGGTAAAAGAGTAGAGAAGAATAATACAAACACAAGATAACACTCCGAAGTGTTATCAAAAAGGAAACCAAAGTACTCGGCGTAAAACCTCTCCGCTGCCCTCCAAGTGGTAATCGATCCACTAGAGAATAAGTTGGAGTACACGAATAACAAAAGACCCTCCAAGCCTAGTCTACCCCATGTACTTGAGCCCTCCAAGCTCCTGCTACCAACTGACTTTGCCAAGCTTTGTCTTCTCTAACTCTCCGGATCACACAATTCAGTCTGATTGCATCCGCCAAACATATGGCTTCTTCCAATGCTTTCCAGCAGCTCCAAAACCTTACTTTTCACTCAAGATGGGTGTGGTAAGTGTTTTGGCTATCAACCTCTCAAGGGTTTAGAAATGGAGAGGTAAGAGTTGAGGAAAACCACAAAGGATTGTGTAGAGATATGTGGGTATAACAATCTCTAACTCTCAAAGGTTTTGTGGCTAGGGTTTTCTCTCAGAAGCTCTCTATATCATCTGTGGGTAATGTGGGTATATATAGTGTCAGTACAGAAAGTGTGTATCAGATAGTACAGACTGGCAGAACAGAATGTTTCGTGAGTGTCTTGCGAGAATGCCTTACTCGCGAGCTACTCGCGAAACACAGCTGTCTCCATCTGTCCTGACTCTTCACATTCCAGTCATATGCAGGGCATATGTATCACTTCGTGGGATGCTTAGTCACGAGCTACCCTTGAAAACTCTTCTGTCTTCAATTGCTTGAATCTTCACACTCTCTTTCTCTATCACACAACCCTTACAATTAAATCCCACAATAAATACAGGGTATAAAAAGATTGAATAAAATTACAATCAAATTTGGCACGGAATTAAAGCCAACAAAACACATAGTTGTAAATTACAACTTTACAATCTCCCCCTTTGGCTATTCCGTGACAAAACCCCTAAAACAGACTCTAAACTTAGACGTGAGTTTGGGAACAATGGTAAAACTCACTCACACCTACTCTAGAAGCTATGAAGCACTTGCATGTATATACCTCTGACCTGACACACTTGCACACAAACAAAACTTTCATTAAGCTTATGACAAGTTGAATTCAAGGTATGTATATTGGCAAGTATAAGTGCGATCAAGTTCATGAACACAAAATAACATGTATGCATAGCTTGATAAAAAACAAAACAGTCATTAAAGAATGACTACAATGAACATTTAGCTAGTAAATGCTTATCCGGACACGCAATGCAATAAAGACCTATTCATAGTGATCAATAGCATGTCCAACACACAACCAATGCAAAATACATGAAGTATTTGCATCTAGGATACAAAATCCTACTAGGGTACAAGTGTGAGGTACTTAAGACATATTAGCAATATCTTAAAAGTACAAAAAAAAAAAAATGCTACAAAGCATTGAGATAAACACAAGTACTGAATATTAAATTGAAAGATAAATTCAAAGTACTTAAAGCTTTAAAAGAGAGTAGTAACAACAATAATCCAAGAGTTATATGAGTTGAAACAATTTGAACCAAAACATAAATAAAGCTAAACCGCCTGTGATGTACCAATGGATCTAAGATCTAAGCTATGCTCCCCCTCAACTGTGCAAGCTCCTCCTCAAAATTTTCTCCCCCTTTTTGACCGGAATGGCCAAAGAGGCTAGAACTGGTCAGACTCAGAATTTGATCCCTGGTCCATGGACAAATCATCGATATGTAAGGATAAAGCTATGATTTGACCCTGGATATAGGCAAACTGGTCCGCAGTGTGCTGCAAATGGGAGTCAAGCATGGTAAACATCTGGTCCATTCTAGCTAGGAGGTGATCAAGTCTGTCTGGTCCTTGTGCTAGTGCTGAAGATGATGGCTGAGCTGAAGTCTCTGGTATAGAAGTGAATCTATCAATGTCCTCCACTGTATCTCCTCCCTCTTCCTCAACACGATCTCTCGGTATTTGAGACACACTAGTTTTCGATCCTCGAATGTGAGCTATGCTACGAGTCACCATGTGTGCACTAATGGGATAGTCTTTTTGTACTACGGTGAGGCCGCTCAGAAGCTTGAGCTTTGCCTTTGCAATAAGGCCTATAATGAGAGAGGGGAATGGCATGACGGTTCTGGAGTTCCGCTTCTTAATACTCTTGGTCAAGAGGTGGAAGATGTGTCCACAAATATCAATCTCCTTGTGAGTAAAGAGATCATACAAGAAGATTGTCCTTAGAGCGGACAATGTCATAGGGTTGGTGACTGGATACGGATTGTGGATCACCACATAAGCTAAAGTCCTCATCTCCAGATTGAATGGAATTGTGTTCATGGAGGACTTCTTAAGTGTGCCACCAAGAATGGTCACCATCTCCTCTATAGATTCCAAGTGATCATCATATTGCACCGTAATTGGCTGTGAAGGAGGACGAACTTCCAAGAACTCTTGAATGCTTTCCCTTGTGATCACAAATTCTTTGTGTCTCACCCAGCAATTAATGTGGTCTTCATCCATACTAGCATTTGGAAAGAATTCTTTGATGATTTTCGAGTACACAACTCCACTTGGATTCAGCAGCTTCGTCCACGTCCTTTCCTTGAACACTGCAGGTATGCAAGTGTCCTCAAGGGTATCCAATTTGACGACCCTCTCCATGATAATTATTGCTCTTTTATAGCAGTTATTGTAAGCCATATCTGCCTTAACATACTTGAAGTTGTCAGAATCCGTGCAAGCACGCTTGGTGGATTTCTTGGATGTTGAATGTTTGGTAGGAGACATCTGCACATGTACACTAAAAACAAAGAAAAAAAAACCAAGTGCAAAAACACAAAACAGAACACAAAACTTGATTAGATTTAGGTTAGTCCAAAACATAAGTATAAATACTTAAAACAGAACACAAACAAAGTTAAAGCAGCATGCTATTAGTGCTAAAAATGTATGCAAGAGCAAAATGCAAGAAATTTGCAATTGTGCATGTGTGTGCCTGGGCTGTGCATGTGCTAATGCATGTAAGTGCAGCAAGTGATGCATGGGGTGTGCCTAGTGGATGCCTAGTGTGTGCCTGGCGTGTGCATTATATGGCATTGAGGCATAAATTGGGCGAAGGGTGTAGAACACACAATCATTGACCTAAACATGTTAAATATGGTCAGTCAAGAGTAAACCCAAGCATTGGAACTCAGTTGAGTCCAATTCAACACAAAATTGTCACATGGACATTCTATCAAACACATAGAATGCACAAATGCACTACACCGATGAACAATGCATGAACATAAGTGAAAATGCCTCAATACAAGGTTAGAATGCCACAAGGGCCAACACAGATACATAAAGATCAAATGGGACACAGCCCAATCAAAATTTTGAAAAAATTTTCACAAAAATAAGAATCCCAACCCCTTTTATGAAAAATCCTCAATTTTGAAAAACCCTAACTTAATTTTCTGCATAATCTCTGAAAAACATGAAGAAAGTGTTTTAGAAAACATACCTTGAAGTTGGAAATGCAGAAAATAGGCTTGAGAGAGATGAGGTTTGAGAGAAAAGATGTTTTGGGTTGGACAAGGTTCGAGAGAGGCTATGCGAGGGAAGTTAAGAGTATTTGAAAACATGTCACATCTGCTATATAAAAACTGAAAACACGCGTTTTTCGCAAGTTAGGCAATCGTGATATTAGTCGCGAGACACACTGAAGCTTTCGCGAGAAGCCCTTAGTCGCGAAACAGTCACGATACATTCGCAATAGCCTCTGTATGAAATTGACAAATTCCAATTTTTGCTTGAAACCATTTTACGAGAAGAGTTTATTTGCGAAATGCTCGCGAGGCAGTAGCGAGACTCTTTGTAAGAAAATGTGACTTTTTAATTTCCCTAAAGCTGTTTCGTGGGAAGCTCTAAGTCGCGATCTTCTTGCAAAATAGACTCTGAACTTGTTTTAAAAAAAAAACACAAAAATGCATTTTGAACAAGAACTAAAGACACGAAAGTATAAAATCACTTTCAAAAACATATAAAACACTTAAAAATCTTTTTTGGGTTTGATCGGCAAGCAATTGAGCATATACATCATATTTGAACATGTACAATCACATAAATGAGATAAGCATTAATTAAATCAAAGTCTTGTGTGTTGTAGGTAACTATAAAATGTGGAATAGTCCTTAGACCAGAGTGAAGTTTCAATGATCGATTCAATCAAGTCATACACAACTAGTACTAAGTCAAGTGGTCCATCTTAATTATAGAAGTGAACATATATGACCTCCTACAAGAACATGATTACAAAACTTAGAAGTTTTTCATTTGGCTTCTGCATAAATCATAGCATTTGATCATTTTGACCAACATCTCATTTTTAGAGATCGGTGCTTGAAATTTTTGATATTTCAACATTGAGAGTTAGCCTTTGGCTATTTGAGCACCATACATTTCAATACAAAAGTCGCTTTCTCTTTTTTCTTGTCAAATACTAGTATGTGCGACAGGCTTTTGCAGCTCATAATCTCTTTTTCATTTTGAGATTTACATTTGGTGAGCTCTATTACAAAAACATAAAAATAAAGGTGGGAAGAGATATAAGCACAAGTCTATGCAAGTATCAAGACCATCAAGACTATTGACCAATCATTCATGACAAGCTTGAAGATCTATTTACAATAATCACACATAGTTTTCAAGATTTCTCCTACAAAAAGATATGTCATACAAAACAAGCTAGGCTCGTAAATGCACTACGCCATTATTACGAAGGTACTAGGCCAAACTCACATGTGATATACACAACCAAACTTGTTGAAGATTTTTCAATTTTATGGATTTTTGAATTTTTTAACACACTAAAAAACAGAACAAGAAAAGTAAGATCAACAAACAAAAACAAAATAATGCATATAAAGAGATGCATGATGCAAAAATGCATGACAATGAATCATCTAATGCATGAAGGGTCCTACAAAGATCGAAAGAATTAGATCAAGGACCAAAAGAGCAAAAGCTCAACCATAGGAACCCTTCCTCATCCAAACGGAATGATTGTTTGGAATGAGTGTCTCATAAGAAGTGGGACGAGGGTTGGAAGAATGAGAACCAGAGATACACATAGACAAGGAGGTAAGAACATCAAAAACTTTTTTTCAACAACTTATCATTTTCCCCCAAATCTGGTTTAGCTTTTATAGTACAACTTCTAAGAAGCTCAAGTTTCTCTTTTCTTTTGATACTTTTAAAAGCATGAAACTTAGAGCAATGGTGTCTTAGATGACCAGAGGCACTACAATGGTGACAAACAATGTGTTTAGGTCCATTAGATTTTTTGGGAAGGGATCTAGCAACATGGGTTTGTTCTCTCTTCAACTTATGACATTGAGGTCTTATGTGACCTATCACATCGCAATGGTGACAAGTTGGAACAAACTTAGATCCATCCAAAACCTTAGATTGGGACCTAAACGGAGGCTTTGGCTTAAGAGCCTTTCTCTCCAATTTTGATTTCTTTTGTGTGGAGGAATGTACACCAATTTGTCCTTTAAGGTAGAACACACAATAGGCACAAAATCTGGTTCCACAACATGATTGCAACAAATATTTTCATCCTTTTTAGCAATAGGTTTAGCAATCAAACACTTGGCATGCATCTTAAAAGATTCATTTTCACATTTAGGATCATCAACTAGTTTGTTAGACAAAACAAGTTTAGCATCCAAGTCCATATTCAAACATTCAAACTCTTTCAGCTTTTCACAAGAATTTTCAGCAAGTTTCTTATACTTTTCAACCAATTTGTTGGATTCATTGAGCTTAGCAATCAAATCTTCCTTTTCACAAAGTAACTTACTCAAATTCTTATGAAACTTGTTAGCCTTTTTCTTCAAGAGTTTAATGTTAGAAATATCAACAACACCCATAGATTCAAGTAACATGTCATCACAATTATGAGGATTAACACTCATAGAGGCATTTTCGCAAACACTTGACATGTTACACTCAACAACATCCATAGAAGCATACAAAGTACTATCCATGGCAAATAACAAAAAGGGGTCTAGGATCACACTTAGGTAATGAAACCAAAACAAGTGTACCCGCTCTGATACTAATTGAAAGCTCAGATTTGTGTTAAAAAATCCAAGAGCTGTTTAGACCCCCAAAATAAAAAGATTACGGCTCAACTGATTTTACACTAACTTAATACTAAGTGCAGAATAGTGTAAATGCGAGCAGATAAACAAACAAACAACTCTAACCCATAATCAATAAAACACATCAGTAAATTGAAAGGTAAAAGAGTAGGGAAGAAGAATGTAAGCACAAGATAACACTCTGATGTGTTATCGAAGAGGAAACCGAAGTACTCAGCGTAAAATCTCTCTGCTGCCTTCCAGGCGGTAATTGATCCACTAGAGAAAAAGTTGGAGTACACAAATAACAAAAGACCCTCCAAGCTTAGTCTACCCCATGTACTTGAGCCCTCTAAGCTCCTGCTACCAACTGACTTCGCCAAGCCTTGTCTTCTCTAGCTCTCCAGATCACGTAATTCAGTCTGATTGCATCTACCAAACATATGGCTTCTTCCAATGCTTTCCAATAGCTCCAAAACCTTACTTTTCACTCAAGATGGGTGTGGTAAGTGTTTGGGCTATCAACCTCTCAAGGATTTAGAAATGGAGAGGTAAGAGTTGAGGAAAACCACAAAAGATTGTGTAGAGATATGTGGGTATAACAATCTCTAACTCTCAAAGGTTTTGTGGCTAAGGTTTTCTCTCAGAAGCTCTATATATCATCTGTGGGTAATGTGAGTATAAATAGTGTGGGTACAGAAAGTGTGTATCAGATAGTACAAACTGGCAGAACAGAATGTTTTGTGAGTATGTCGCGGGAAGGCCTTACCCGCGAGCTACTCGTGAAACACAGCTGTCTCCATCTGTCTTGACTCTTCGCATTTCAGTCATGTGCAGGGCATATCTATCACTTCACGGGATACTTAGTCGCGAACTACCAGCGAAAACTCTTATGTCTTCAATTGCTTGAGTCTTCATACTCTCGCTCTCTCTATCACACAACCCTTACAATTAAATCCCACAATAAATACAGGGTATAAAAAGTTTGAATAAAATTACAATCAAATTTGGCTCGGAATTAAAGCCAACAAAACACATAGTTGTAAATTACAACTTTACAAACCTAGAGCAGATCACCATTGATCTCAAGGAAAACCTTTGCAGCTCGGTCTCATCCGCATTAGCCTCAACCCCTCAACTCTCAAGTATAAACTAGATTTTTCTCTTCTTCTTCTTCTTCTTCTTCTTCTTCTTTTGTGTGTGTGTTTTTTGAGTTTGGGAGGTGTGTTTTGCAGATCTAAGCAAAAAGTTTGGTTCAACAATGGTGGATTTTCTTGGTATATTTTGAGTTTGCATTTCTTTTTTTTTTTTAATTAAATCTTTTTGATAGTGTTTGGTTGTTAAGAAAGTGATGTAAAATTGAAGCAAAGATGGGGATTTTCTCCCTGTTTCTTGTAGCAATTGAGATTTTGTTTTGTTTATAGTTGTGTTTGGTTTCTTGGAAAATGAAAGAAAAGAAAAAGATACCTTTTTATTTATTTATTTTTATACTAAAGTCGGTAGAATTTGTATTGATATTGAAAGAACATATACAAAGAGTTAAAGGGAACTCCGGTCAATACCATGCAGTGGCTTTGAGTTCCAGAATGAAAACTTGAGTTATAATCAAAAGAAGTAAAAAATAAAAAATAAAAACCCCACCCAACAGGAATACCACAAGAGTCTCGAAGGTGAGGAAAGATGTTGCATCTTGAAGAATAGCAGCAAGGTGAGTCTGGGGTGTTAAGCAGTCAATGAGTATTTGATGTTGTGACTAACGAGAGAGTGAGCGAGTTAGGGATTTTAGTGAAATGATACGGATCTCAAGTGTGCAAAATTTAATTTGGTTTCTTTTTTATTAATAATATGAGGTGACTATATAGTTGGTAGTTGATGTGATATAAAAAATAAATTTAAATTGCTCTGTTTGACACATTAGCTTTTTCCACCTAAATGATAATGGTAGGAACTAAATCAATACAGCCTTGAAAGAAGTTAGGGACTAAATTTACACAATTAAAATGTTAGAGACTAAATTAAAATATCGTGTAAAAGACAAAGACCAACTTTGTAATTTACCTAGTTTATTTTATTTTATTTTATTTTTTTTCGTTTCACACATCAGCTTTTTCTATCCAAAAAATAACAATTGGGGCTAAATTGATAGAGCTCTAAAAAGGTTAATAACCAAATCGACATAATTAAAAGTATAGAGACCAAATTGAAATATCGTGTAAAGGATAGAGACCAACTATATAATTTACTCAAAAATTTATATAATAATAGTATTAAACTTTTGGATTTAATTGTCTTCTCAAAAAAAAAAAAAAAGGATTTAATTAAATTTTTTTATTTAAAAATTACTGTATTAGGTTTAGTTTGAAAATATTCCTACAATATAGGATCTAAAATGTAATTTGCCATATTTGTTATTACGCACCTAAAAAAAATGTAATCCATTTGACTTGGAACAAACCAAACTAATGTGGCTAATTAATAAGAGCATCTCTCTCTATCTTGTACCCATCGCATATTTTTAACTACATGACATTATTTCCCCCAACTTATATTCTTAACCAGACATTTTTCCCTTTGAAAGGGCTCCCGAGAGAATTAGGCATCTGCAATTTTCTTTTCATTCAGGTATTGATATCATATATCTCTCTCTTTTTTCTTTTTCTATTTTTCTTTTTTTTTTTTTATGAACGAAATCATATATCTTCAAGCTGTATTGATTATTACCTTTTCTTTTCTAAATAGTTTTCCATGAAATATAAATATAAATTTATATAATGGTTAAGATCCACGTTTTTATATCTAATGGAAAATGTGCTAATTAGTATGTTTGAATTACAACGTTAGAGAGAATAATAGCCTTCTACTGAGTTTCACGATGATCTTTGCATTTCCTTTGACGAGTGCATGTTCAATCCTGTCAAGACGTGCATGCTTGAAACAATGTTGTTGTGGACAAGGTTACTAATCGTGGAAACTGATTGGCTTCGTTTTGAGATCGGAGATTGCATGCGTTTATAAATTAATCAAGGTTCAAGCCATGTGTGAAAATGATTGAATTTGTCAAAGGTATGACAGGGGGTATGGTATGGATTCTAGACAATTAGGTACTCATTTAATTTACAAATAAGAAAATGGAGAGCCTCTATTAATCTTCCAAATGCACTCTTGCAGTTAAATTTTTTGTAATTTAGTTTGGTTTTTTTTTTTTAATTTTTTTTTTAATACAAGATAAAATTCTACTCTAACATAATCTAAGTGTATATGTATGTGAAGTTTATTTCTGGAGATTAGAACTCCGGCCCTTACCCCCCACACCCCACAAACACTTATACTTATGGAGTGATCATAGCACCAAGGGTGTGCGGTGGTAAAAAAAATGGTTATTTTGTGTATATAACTAACTGGGTAGAGAAACCTAACCTGATACTCCCATTTCAATCCATTTGGTAACCACCTGTGCTAATGCTCGATTGGGATTCTTGCAGTTCAAACTTTTTAAATTTGTCACTGTTTTTCGAATTCCCAATGCCTTTGATTATGTATATTTTGCAAACTATATATATTCATATTTCTGCATTCTTTTGATTTCGACAATATTGCAGTTGATTGTTAAGCTTCGGTCATATAGAATAGCAGAGCTAGAGAATGAGTTACAATAGTATTACAGATGGTGACACTTGTTAAAAACTTCTTAGTGAGGACATGAAAGCAGGTAGTAAATATCTCATTACCTATGTTTTAAGTTCAGTTTGAAATTGTCCTAGTGATTTTTTGGGATTTCAACATATGAAATGGTTTACAGTGTCCTTAATAATGTGTACCTTATTATCTGTTTTCGTCTTGCCATTAGTACCAAACTAGCAAAAAATTAGTTGCTTGCTGGGCAAAAAATCATAGATTTGAATCTATGGCATTTGTCACATGACAATTTGTTAGGTTCTAAGAGTTTAGAACAATTGGCAAATCGTGAGCATACAAGAACATGTAAGCTGCTGAAAGAAGATTTCAGAATCTGCCTGGTTCGATCGATCGAAAAACAGGCTCGACCGATCGAGAATCGTATCTGCAGAATTTTAAGTTGGCCCAAACAGCAGTTCTAGCCCATTAAGGATTAGGGTTTCAAATCTACTTCTCCCACTATATAAAGAAAACCCTAAGCACGTTTTTTATAAGGCTTTTTAGAGAGAGAAGAGTGTGCCTCTTTTGTATTTAGGGTTTTGCTCCTAAAACCTCTCTTATAACTTCTACCGGTGTTGTTCCTTGAAGAATCTCAAGATCCGGTATTGCTGAAGTTGCTGCCTTCTCTAGTCATCAAAGGTGCTAATGATCTAAACCTTCAAGGGTGGTCTTGGAGTCACAAACAGGAGAGTTTGTGTTGCTAAACCTTTGAGTGGAGTCTCAAAGTCACAAACGGTGGTGTTTGTGTTTTGCAAAGGTCAAAGAAAGAAGGAGTCCATGGATCTCGGAGCTATCATGGGGTCGTGGTAGTAAGTTTCCTACACTTGGATAGCAATAGGATGTTAGTGGTCTAAGTCGCTATTGTGTAAACTTCGATTCTTTCTAGTGGATTTGCTATTTCACCTTGAGGATAGCTAGGTTAAATCCTCCCCAGGTTTTTTACCGGTTTGGTTTTCTTGGGTCATCATATCTTTGTGTTCTTTATTTTTCTGCTGCTTTACTTGATATGATTGTTATTGTTTTAACCTAGATCTGAATAATAAACCTTAGTATTCACTTGGTTAATTAATTAGGTTAAACAGTCTAGTTTACAGGGGTCTAAACGAACTTACATGTAGTATCAGAGCGGGTAGCTTTTGTTGTAGATCTTTTGATCTAAGAGCTGATGTAGACGCTGAAGTTTCTAAACCTATGTCTAAACCTACTGCTAGTGTGCAAAAAAAATCTATTTTTGTGCCTACTTGTCACACTTGTGGTGTTGTTGGTCATATTAGACCAAATTGTTCTTTGTTGAGGCAAAAACCAAAATCTGAGACTAGATTTGCTGTTAGAACTACTGATGTTCCTAAGTTTGTTCCTTTTTGTCACTTTTGTGGTGTTTCCGGTCACATTCGTCTTAATTGTCATAAATTGAAATTTAAGCATTCTGTGTTTCAGTCTAGGACATGTGATGATATTTCTCCTGTCATGAGTCCAAATAAATTGTTTCATATACTTTTGAAAAATTTAAGCTTGTTGGCTTGTGAAAGGAATTTGCAGGATTTTAATCTTTCTCAGAAGATTGGTGTAGTAATTCCACAAATACACTCAGCTTCACATGGATTTTCACCTACAAAGCCGAAGACTCGTGCTATATGGGTGAGAAAAGATTCTCTAAGGTGAGTGTTGCTGACTTGTCCCTAATTTAATTCTTTCAATTTTTTGTGGACATGTTTTCTTTTAGTTTTTGGTTGTTTTATTTTCTTAGGTTGTTTTGTATTTTAAAAAAAAAATCCAAAAACATTGAAAAATTTCAAAAAGACAAAAATATTTTATTTTGTGTCTAGCTTTATTTTTCTTGAGGATTATATGAATTATGATATCTTTTTTGATTTAGAACATGCTTGACATTGTAGCGAAACTTGAATAGTATGTGTTATATAAGTGCTAAGTTTTTTCTGATTTTGTGTGAGTATGTACTAGTTTGTACATGTACTCAATGGTTAATTAAGAAATTAATGTTTCTTGTTTGTGTACCCTCTATGGCTTGGTCAAGCACTGTCATGCATTGCATTTGCATTTTTTTTATCATTTAGCATAATGTGTGCTTTTTGTTTTTGGTCATAAAATTTCTTTTAAACCAAAAATACTTTTGTGTTTTGCATTAATTTTTCTTGGATTTGAAATCAAGGATTTGCCATATTATCTTTACATAACATGTTTATGTACTTTGTTTAGCTTGGATGAGCTTCTTTATTGTACGTTACTAGTGTGAGCTTTGTAGTGCATGTTGTGTGGGAAAGATGTTTATAGTTTTTTATCACTTTGTCTTGATCTTGAAGTCACATGCCTTTGATTGTTGGACTTGTTCTTATTGAGAAAGGCATAAATAACCATCTCACCACTGTTTACTAGCCAATCATGAACACCTTAGTGCATATCGTAAGATTTTGTGCTCGAGAAAGTGTAGCACATGCACAAAAAGAACATAAGGTGTAGCCTTTAATTAAAATTGGTGTGTACATTATTGGGCTATAATAATATCACAATTCAAATAAAATTAGTGTGTACATTATCCCGGCTATATTATTAAGTTTCTAATCAATTAAATTGGATATTAATTTTGAGGCAAATCAAGAAACTTACATGATTACAAGCTTTTATTCTAGGAGATGTGAGAGTTATATGATGTAACTCTTTAGGTAATAGTCTCTTTCAAATTTATGTGATGAATTTTGTAGACTTTGTGATTGATTACTATTCACATATCACCTCACATGTTTCTTAAGCTTTTGCTAGTTGCACACACTACACAAGTTACTCTTTGCTAAACATTATACATGTTATTGTGTGTGATTTTATTGTGGCCATCCAAGATTAAAAATTCCTTGATTTTGATGCAAAATTTGAGTTTTAAGGACAAATTGATTGAAAATCTTAATTTTGGAAGATCTGGGCTTTATTCATGTGTTTTTGAAAAACTTTTAGTCTCATACTCATGCATTTCATTCATGAAATATTGTGCTTTGAGGAGTTTTTGTATTAAGATTGCTCTGTTTTTCAAAAATTTGAGTTTTCCAGAATTTCGACCGATCGAGGGTGTTTTTCGACCGATCGAAATTGCGATAAAAATTTTGGTTTGATTCTGTCTGATTCGATTGGTATTCGATCGATACTCGATCGATCGAAACTGAAAAATTTTCAATTTTTAGAGTTTTGACCAAAATTTTTTTTCATGCATCATTTATGGTTAGGATTCACATGAGTTGCATTATTTTCCGTATCCGTCTTGTAGTTTTGCAGTCATATATCTCATTGTTTTCACACATACCATGCATACACTTTGCTAAATTGGGTACTCAACTTGAATTAAAAAATTGATTGATTAATTTTTGAGTCTTTTGTACATTTTAGTATATGCTATTTTTCTTGATGTGTGAATTGCAGAAAATATTTTTCTTAAGAGATATGATGGATAATAATGTTCAAATATTTTCTCTACTCATGCAACTGTTTATGGGTCACATAGTGTCAAGTTTGCATTTATTGAAAGAGAGAATATTTTTCTTCATGTGTATCCTCAACTCATTTTTTTTAGGTTTGTGTGTTTTTATTTATCCCCACCTCCTAAATTTTTCCCAAAACTATTTTTCCCAAAACTTGTTTTGTTTTTCCTATTTTTATAGGGGGAGAAAAGTTTTTTTTAACCATTGTTGTTCATAGGGGGAGTTGTTGCTCTTCATAGGGGGAGTTGCCTCTATTTTCTATAGAGCTAAACTGTTTTATGTTCTCTTGGTTCTCTTTTTTCTCTCATGTTTACTGTCACTTTACTCTTTGTTTGAGTTGTATTTGTCAATACGTGACAAAAAGGGGGAGAAATAGATGAAATGTTGGGAAGCCTGTTTGTCTTGTTTAGGGGGAGATAAAATTCTTTTTGAAAATGGGAGAATATAAAAACTTTTTGTTGTATCTAACTTAGGGGGAGAGTTAGAATTTATTTGGGAGAGTTAGAATTTATTTGTGTTTTTGTATTTCTGTTTCATATTATTGTTTATATGTCTTTCTTTCCACACATGCAGTGATGTGTTTGTTGAGTGTCTCAGGAAAGACAGGTGCATTCTGATCAAGACCTTCTACCTCTTCTTGGCAACTTCTAGGTTAAGAGTCTTAGATTGGGATTTGTGATGTAATTGGGCATTTTATTGTATTGGGTTGTTCTTGTATTTTAACATTTCATTTTGTATGAAAGTTTTGTCACGGATTGCCAAAGGGGGAGATTGTTAGGTTCTAAGAGCTTAGAACAATTGGCAAATCGTGAGCATACAAGAACATGTAAGCTGCAGAAAGAAGATTTCAGAATTTGCCTGGTTCGATCGATCGAAAAACAGGCTCGACCGATCGAGAATCGTATCTGCAGAATTTTAAGTTGGCCCAAACAGCAGTTCTAGCCCATTAAGGATTAGGGTTTCAGATCTACTTCTCCCACTATATAAAGGAAACCCTAAGCACGTTTTTATAAGGTTTTTTAGAGAGAGAAGAATGTGCCTCTTTTGTATTTAGGGTTTTGCTCCTAAAACCTCTCTTATAACTTCTACCGGTGTTATTCCTTGAAGAATCTCAAGATCCGGTATTGCTGAAGTTGCTGCCTTCTCTAGTCATCAAAGGTGCTGATGATCTAAACCTTCAAGGGTGGTCTTGGAGTTACAAACAGGAGAGTTTGTGTTGCTAAACCTTTGAGTGGAGTCTCAAAGTCACAAACGGTGGCGTTTGTGTTTTGCAAAGGTCAAAGAAAGAAGGAGTCCGTGGATCTCGGAGCTATCATGGGGTCGTGGTAGTAAGTTTCCTACACTTGGGTAGCAATAGGATGTTAGTGGTCTAAGTCGCTATTGTGTAAACTTCGATTCTTTCTAGTAGATTTGCTATTTTACCTTGAGGATAGCTAGGTTAAATCCTCCCCAGGTTTTTTACCGGTTTGGTTTTCCTGGGTCATCATATCTTTGTGTTCTTTATTTTTCCGCTGCTTTACTTGATATGATTGTTATTGTTTTATCCTAGATCTGAATAATAAACCTTAGTATTCACTTGGTTAATTAATTAGGTTAAACAATCTAGTTTACAGTGGTCTAAATGAACTTACACAATTGGTAGACATTAATTGTTTTGGTGTAAGTGAGATTCAAACCTAAGTTCTTTAAGGACAAGTGACTTTTCCGGTTGAGTTAATTAGAACTTATAATGTCAATGTAACTCAAAGTTGACATCATTCTCGTCAAATGTAAAGTTGTCTATGATGGACTGACTTTTGACCAATGTGTTAAGAAATTCTTTTTCTCCGGAAAGGGATTTGGGCAAAGAGAATTTTAATTAAATTATAAATGCATCTGGAATCTCACCATATAATTTCTAGTTTAAACTTCGTTAAATAAAATTTTGATTTGTGCTCTATATTGATTAAAGGTTGATGTTCTTTTAAATCACTGGGATAATTTCATACTGAACTTAAAACACAGGATCCCCCTCAAAAAAAAAAAAAAAAAAAAAACCCTTAAAACACGGAATGAGATATTTGTTAAAAACTTCTTAGCGAGGACATGAAATGAGATATTGCCTAGCAAATATCTGTAACAATGATTTGCGCTTTTACTTAAAATTGCATTTTCAAATATTAATTGGCGTAATGATATTTTAAAAATACTTATTATTTTTTTCATTAACGTAAAATTTTTTGTCTTACGTCAATTTCTTTGGTGTACATCAGTATGACTTTTTCAAGTTCTAACGAGGATTTTTTTACTATTTAGGCTTGTATAGTTGCCATGGATCCCTTCAAAGGACAAGGAGGCATTCAAATGCTGCTGACTGCAGAACAGGAAGCTCAAAGCATAGTTGCCAGTGCTAAAAGCTGTAAAAACTTTATTTATATGTCTATTATGTAAGCCTAGGAAGATTGACATCATAAAAATGGTGTGTCCTCAATCATACACTGCACTCTCTCTTTGTAATAGTATTAGTTTCCCCATGAAGCGGTGTGAAGGGTTGCAACTTAAATGAATGATGCAACTCTTCACAGCGTTTGTGACCTTCCATAAATGGGTGAATTTGTGTCTATAAATAGGGTACGGAGATTATTTGTCAAGTCACTTTAATTCTTCTTTTCTCAGTCAACATTTCTACATGAGATCTCCGCCTTCATAGTACTATCATTTTAATTTGAGAGCAACATGTCATCTAATATTATGGTGAAAATTTGTCCAAAGTATTGATCAAATATGAAATTAAATTGAAGACTGTAATGAATATAGTCCATCTCTTTAGTTCTTTGAACTCCATTTTCTGTTGCATAAATGAACTTCTCTGTCACAAGCCTTACTGATATTCATCCTTCTCCATAATCTTACATTCTTCAGTGAAGATGGG
Source organism: Lithocarpus polystachyus (assembly GCA_033629205.1). Lineage (NCBI taxonomy): Eukaryota > Viridiplantae > Streptophyta > Magnoliopsida > Fagales > Fagaceae > Lithocarpus > Lithocarpus polystachyus. The sequence continues at coordinate 51,619,303 of CM066163.1, forward strand.
AAGGTTGAAGCAAGCTAAAGATGAGGCTGATCGGGATGCAACACTTTATCGTTCTCATATGGAAGCTGAATACCAAAAGACAATTTCTGAGGTATATAATTGGTGCAGTCACTTTTATTATTATCATAATGATTGTAATAATTGTCATCAATTCATTATCTTTATCAAATTATCTTCAGCATTATTATCAATATATGCTTCTCAAAAATTCCTATACCGAAGAAACAGGAGCTGTAGTTTCCTACTTTAATTCTTCTTCTTTGCTATCTGCTGAGACTTTACAGACAAGTGGAAGTTCTGGATCCAATGCTAAACGACTTGAAGAGGAAACTGACTTGAAGATTCAAAACTTGAAGAAGTCAGCTGCAAGGGTCTCATCAGATATAGTTGGCATGCTAATCAAGTATGCCACAACTGTGCCAACTTAATCCATGAAGGTTATATATAACTAACTTCAATTGTCTGGACTATATAATTCCTCCATATTCTTCTTCTCGCCCTCCCCCCAATTTATTATTCTTTAGTGTGTGAACAAATTTTTTTGTTTTTATCTTATATTCAGTTTGTTTCATTATCTATTGGGTGTCTGTGAAGTATAGCTCTATTTGTAGAGATTATATTTATTGCAGTACTCTTTCTCAAGCCAAAAAAGTTGGGAGTGTGGCACTAAGTCGAAATAGAAAGTCTAATCTGCAAACCTTTAATTTGTGTTCATAGACTTGGAAACAAAAAGGAAAATCATATAATCAAAACTCAAATAACAAATCAGGCATGTATGTTGATGTCAGTCATTCACTCGTATCCTTAATTCATAATGCATGTAAATTTCAAACTAATCAGCAACTCCTCCCCCCTGACTTTTCAGATGTTTAAGTTATTCGGCCATAGGCTTGAAATCTATAAAAGCAAATTCCTCCTTCCTATTGCTATTAATATTATAAAATAGATGTTAATACTACCAATCAATCATTTGAAGGGCCAATATTTCATTTAGTTGCCTTTTATTTATAATTTTTTGGGCAAGATTTTTATGCGATTGTAGGAATTTTTATGCAACCTACTACGTGATGGTTAAAAAAACTATCCACATGTATTATTACAGTAAGTTACATGATTTATAAAATGTTATGTGACTATAAGTACATGTGAATGATTTTTTTAATCATTATGTAATGGGTTGCATAAAAATTCTTGCAACTTAGGTAGTATAAAAACCATTTACATTTTGTTTTTTTTGCTTGTATTATATGTTATCACTCAAATAAGGCTTATAGGAAAGATATAGATTGACAAACCCTTTTAATAATATATTACTCTTCACAAATTTTTCAGGTTGGCTATATATTATTTTATAAAATTTCATATTCAGGTTTCAAGGTGGGAGACCATCCATTGATGCATATTTTAGAACTTGTTCAAGATTTAAAATTTATTATCCAATCATCAATCTCAAATATTGAAACTTTAGATTTTGTATCCCCAAAAAGGTTTATATATAAGAAAATAGATATTGCACTCCTATATAAATAATTCTAGATTGAGACTACATATTTTCACCCATTAAGATTACAAAGAAAAAAAGTTCCCAACAACATGAAAAATGATTTAAAAAAAAAAATTGTTTGACTGTACAAAAAGAAAAAAAAATAAAATTTACTAATAAATTTAGCACATGTCAATTATATATGCTTGTAGTACTATAAAATAAAGTAGAGCATAACTTTCTCAAATTGAAGCTAACTTATAAAAGAAAATATTTATTTTAAGTCATAAAAAGATCATTTTTACATAAATTTTGTTATATATAGGCTGGGTTTGGATGGCGCGGATGCGTTTTGCGTCCGCGTCTTCCAATTTTTTTTTTTTTTTTTTTTTTCCCCCCCTGAACGTGAGACTTTCAGCCCGAATGTTACTGTGCGGGTTACTGTGCGGCTACTGTTCATGAACAGTAGCCGCAACTTTTGACTTTTCAACTCAACTTTTTACTGTTCACGGACCCACAAATACCACTTTTCAGCAACTTTTTCATTAAAAATGGGTCCTACTACACTATTTACACATTAAAAAATTATTCTGCTACAGTGTTTTTCAGTTTTCAGTTTTCAGTTTTCAGTTTCAGCGGTATCCAAACGGACCCATAAAATAATAATATATGTTGAATCGTGTTAAAAAGACATATTTTATATAACACGTGTTTGATTTATTTATTTTTTTTGTTACATTAGCTTTCTCTTGGGAGACGTTTGACTCATTTTTTTAGTCCAAAATTTAATTCCCGAACCAATGATGTTGTCATGGCATGACATGATTATGTTTGTTAGTGACATAATGGCCATGAGGCCCAAACTAATTGTAGACCTTAATCTTTCTCTAGAGTTAGCATATGATTTTTCTAGAATTTAAACCATATATTGGGTTATTGTAATATAAGATCTTTTTTTTTTTTTTTTTTTTTTGGTTGAGAAGATTGTAATACAAGAGTTTAATATCAAATTTATAGTCGTCAAGAGCTTTCTTTCTTCACTTTCTCTCACTTCCACATCTCAACATTAATCTCAACAATTTTGTTATTTAATTTTAACATTGTTGATAACATCATCATGCAATTATCTTTGTACAAACAAGAGTATTGTACACATTTCTAAAGTTTGCTTGCTAATATTGATTTTCTCTTTTAGGCAAATTACAACTTACCCATATGTGGTTTGACTTAAATTTAAGTTGCCTACTCGTGATTTGAAACTAAGCACTTTGCCTACTTGAAATCTGCTCCATTAGGGGTCTGTAACCCACCTCTGGACTTTATCCGTTAAAAACACAAAAAATTATAACAAAACCAAAGAAAACAAGAACAAAAAGTGGCTCTGTAAAAATTTAGAAACATACTTAAGAACTTCAATAGAACACAAAAATTATCCAACTGAACTATTTTGGCTATTGCTAACGCTTTCCACAACAATTATACATATCCAAAACCTACTAACCTTGCATGCAAATTAGAACAACAACACAACAAAACTAACCAAACCCAAAAAATAATCACTAATAGGAGATAATGGATGAAATCTATAAAGTTGAATTTATTCAACTGTGTTGGATTTATTTCGTGCCAAATTTTCTTATAATTCAGCATTTTGAAACCTCGTATTTAGGTGGGAATAATGTAAAGATTGTGTGAGAGAGTGTGAAGAATTAATCAAGTGTGTGCATCAAGAGGCAACTCGCGATTGACTTGCTAGTGGTGACTTGCCAGAATCTAGCACACGTGTGAAGCATGCAAGAAGTTGAAGGGTCAGGACAACTGGATCACTACAGGACAAAAAGTACAGACTGGCCTTTTTGTTAACTGGCAATTGGAACTCGCGACTCATCCTAATCGTGAAGTGACTTGCCAGTGCACTTTATTTTGCTGAAAACTGACTTTTAACATTCCATCTCATACCCTACTATCCCTTATACCCACAAAATGTAGAGAGCTTCTAGAGCGAATTTTGAGAGAGAAACCTTAGAGGAAAACAAGATTGATTCATCCACAATCTTATACTTTTGATTCTCCAAATTCCTCTACTTTCATCCTATCCATTATCATACCCTTGAGAGGATCTTAAGCCAAATCCTTACCTCACCAAATTCATAACAGTGAGAAGATTCTTGGAGTTTGGGAAGCAGTTCAAGAGAGAACCATTTCATATTAGTTGATGCAATGGGTTAATTGTGGGATCCGGTAAGCTAGAGAAGACAGGGTTAAGCATAACCTTGTTAGAGCAAGAAGCTTGGAGGACTTAGGTGCATCGGGTAGATTAGGCTTGGAGGGTCTATTACTATTCATGTATCCCAAATGATTTTCTAGTGGATCATTTACCGCTTGGACGGCGGTAGAGAAGTTTTTCGCCGAGTTCTTCGGTTTTCTCTTCAATAACACGTGCCAGTGTTATCTTGTGTTTGCATCTCTCTATCCCTTACTCTTTACTTTTAATTACTGCTGAGTTGTGATTAAAATATGGCTTAGAGTAGTTTGCATATTTGGGCATAGCTTATATTTCATATTCCATACATACATTGTTTGAATATAAGCTTGTATTGGATAATTTGTTTTTTAGGGGTCTAAACATTCACAAGTGTTTTACACATTAAGTGACTTTTCAATTGGTATCAGAGCGGGTACACTTTGACGAATTTCTGTATCCTTAGTGTGATCCTAGACCCCTTGTAGCTGTGGATGAAGCTATAGAAAAGGCCATGTTGAATTGTGGTGCAAATGTTTATGATAATGACTCTATGAGTATTTTTAAAGATTGTCCTAACAATGAACTCCTAGAGTTATTAAAAACAAAGAAACATGCTAGAATGTTTGTTCATATGCTAAAGTATCTTGAACACAAGAACCATGTCTTACACAATAGTCTATGTGAGTCAAATTCATTGATTGAGAAGTATAAAAGAAGAAATAGAATATTGTGTGACAAGGTTGATCACCTTAAAAAGAGATTTCAATCTAGTAAGAGAATAGAAAATGAAGATGATTTTATTTTTAAAGGTCAAGAGTACTTATCTCATGCTTGCTTGGTTGTGCACACCTCTTTGAAAATATTTAATTCTTCTTTATGGTATCTTGATAGTTGATGTTCTCATCATATGACAGGAGATAAATCACTGTTTAAGTCTCTCAAAGAGAAGGTTGGTGACTATGTAACATTTGGAGATGGAAGCCATGCTCAAGTTCTTGGCAAATGGACTATTGAGATATCGGGGCTATCTCTATTGAAAGATGTTCTATATATCAAAGGGCTTAAGGTGAATCTCTTGAGCATCACTCAAATATGTGATGAGGAATTTCTCGTTCAATTCTCAAAGAAGGGGTGTGTGATCATAAATGAAATAGAAATTCAAGTCTTGGAGGGATATAGGACTATCGACAATTGCTATGGAGTAGTTCCTACACCATATATCTGTTGTAGGAATGCCCGAGTTGATGTGTTGGAACTTTGGCAACAAAAATTCGGCCATGCAAACTTCAAACAAGTGGTGAAGGTGTCCAAACTTGAAGTCGCTGTAGAGCTCCCAAAATTCGGAAAGGTGGAGAAGACCATTTGTGGTGCTTGTCAAATGGGGAAACAAAGGCGATTCATTAAAAGGTGAATGTGATCTCCACATCACATTGCTTAGAGCTTCTCCATGTTGATTTAATGGGGCCTACAAGAATAGAAAGCATAGGAGGAAAATAGTATATTATGGTCATTGTCAATGATTTCTCAAGATATACATGGGTGAAATTTCTTAGAGAGAAATCAGAAGCATGTGAGGAGATGGAGAATCTTTGTAAGAGGCTTTAAAACGAGAAAGGTGTACCAATTGTCAAGATAAGAAGTGACCATGGAAAGGAGTTTGAAAATGCAAGATTTGAGGCTTTTTATGAGAAGAATGGGATTAAGAAAGAGTTTTAGCTCCTAAAACTCCTCAACAAAATGGGATGGTTGAAAGGAAGAACCGAGTGATTAAAGAAATGGCAAGAGTTTTGCTACTCAACAAGCAAATTCCTCAAAAGTTTTGGGGGGAAGCCATGAACACCTTATGTCACATTGGTAAAAGAATATTCTTCCGACCGGGAACAAAGAAGACCACATATGAAATTTGGAATGGGAAGAAGCCAAAAGTGAAATACTTCTGAGTCTTTGGGAGTAAGTGTTACATTCTAAATGATCGGGAGAACCTTGAAAAATTTGATACAAAAAGTGATGAAGGTATCTTTCTCGGGTACTCAACCACTAGTCGGGCACATAGAGTCTCCAACATGAGAACAAAAACTGTGATGGAGTCCATCAATGTGGTCATTGATGATGCTAAAACAAAAGTAGCAAATGATGATAGTGGAGAAGGAACAAGCTTCAAAGAAGCTACTGCTGAGATCGAAGCCTAAGGTGGTGAAGTGGAAGAACATTCACCGGAAAGAGAATCTACTCCGGTGAATTCTAAAATGGAGACAAGATCATTGTCTAGATCCTTAAGCCCTCTCACCCCTCTAGAAGTTCATCCTCCTATCTCCCAAAATGATGAAATGTCCACTTTAAAGAAGCCATCATCTAGAGTGGTTAAAAATCATCTAGAAAGTAACGTTATCGGTTCTCTACATGAAGTCTACATCTTAGAAAATGGAGCACAATTATTGCAAATCATGTGACTTATCATTGCTACCTTGCTCAATTTGAGCCAAAAAGGGTAGAAAAAGCTCTTCAAGATGAGATTTGGGTGGAGTCAATGCATGAAAAACTAAATCAATTTGTGAGGAATGACATATATGAACTTGTCCCAAGGCCTAAAGATGCTCATGTCATCGGCACCAAATAGATTTTAAAAAATAAGACTGATGAGGACGGTGAGATAATAAGAAATAAGTATTGCTTGGTGGCTCAAGGTTACACTCAAGTGGAAGGAGTAGATTTTGATGAATCCTTTGCTCCCTTAGCTAGACTTGAGTTTATTTGCAACCTTTTGTCCACTGGATGTATTATGGATTTCAAACTCTACCAAATGGATGTGAAATGTGCCTTTCTGAATGGGTTCCTTAATTAAGAAGTCTTTGTTGAACAACCTAAAAGTTTCCAAGATCCTCACTTCTCGGATCATGTTTTGAGATTGAAGAAGGCACTCTATGGATTGAAACAATCACCTAGAGCATGGTATGATCAGCTTACAAATTATTTCTTAGATAGAGGATTTAAAAGAGGGTATGCTGACCAGACCTTGTTTGTGAAGAAAGATGAGAACTATCTTCTTGTAGCTCAAGTGTATGTTGATGACATAGTGTTTAGAACCACCATAAACGCCCGTGCTATAGAGTTTTCTGAAGAAATGAAGAAGGAATTTGAAATGAGTATGGTGGGGGAACTTACATTTTTCTTGGGTCTTCAAGTTAAACAAAGGAAGGATGGTATATTCATCTCTCAAGAAAAATATGCTAGAAATCTTATCAAGAAGTTTGGACTAGATTCCAAAATGCATGCCTCTACTCCCATGAGTTCATCTACCAAGCTTAGTCTTGATTCTTCTGGGGTAGAAGTAAGTCCAACTTTGTATAGGAATATCATTGGAAGTCTCCTATATTTCACTGCAAGCAGGTTAGACATTGCGTTTAGTATGAGAGTTTGTGCTCGTTATCAAGTAGCTCCAAAGGAGTCTCACTTGACGGTTGTGAAGAGAATCATACGCTATATTAATGGCACTCTCGAGTATGGTCCATGGTACTCAAAAGACTCTAATGATTGTCTAGCCGGTTACTCGGATGCAGATTCAGTAGGAAGTGTTGATGACTGAATGAGTACTTCAGGCGGATGTTTCTATCTTGGAAACAATCTTGTATCATGGATGAGTAAGAAGCAGAACTTAGTATCTCTATCTATAGCTGAAGCCAAGTATATAACTACTGAGAGTTGTTGTACTCAACTTCTTTGGATGAAGAAACTTCTTCATGACTATGAGATTCCTCAAGAAACGATGAGTGTGTTTTGTGACAACACTAGTGCAATAAATCTTTCCTAGAATCTTGTTCAGCACTCAAAGTCCAAGCACATAGAGATTCACTATCACTTCATTCGTGATTTGGTGGAAGATAAAATCGTATGTCTTGAATTCATCCACATGGACAACTAAAAAGCGGACATCTTCACCAAACCTCTCGATGGTCCTCGGTTTGAATCGCTCTATTGGACCATCGGTGTCGGTATCATTCCTTAAATCTCAAGTGTGTTATGTGTTTTATATATCTATCTTAAATTGGTCTTATTTGAGTAAAGCACATGCTACTTTGTTGGTAGTATGTTTTTATTGTTTTTGCTGTTTAAAAGCTCTAGTTGTTTATTGTTTTTTATCATTCTTTACTTGCTTTGTGTCAAAAATCCAAAAACACATAAAAAGTATAAAATCCAAAAAGTTTAATCAGTGGTGTTGTGTATTACCACATGTATGTTTAGCCTTGTACCTCCGTACTAATGGCTTTGTGCATTAATGAGCTTAGCTTGTTCTTTATGCACTTGTATCTTTGTGGGAAATATCTTGACATCTATGTGATTGTTGTAAATAGATCTTCAAACTTGTCATGAATGATTAGTCAATAGTTTTGTTGATCTTGAGACTTGTGCCTACATCTCTTCCCACTCTTTTTTTCTTTTTCTTTTTTTTGCTTAAAAGTTCAGCAAATGTCAAATCTCAAAAAGAGATAATGAGCTGAAAAAGCCGTCGCACAATCTAGTATTTGAATAGGAAAAAGGGAAAGCGACATGTATTGAAATGTATGGTGCCAAAATCCCAAGGCTTACTCATCAAATTGAAATATCAAAAATTTCAGGCATCGATCTCAAAAAGAGATGTAAAGATCAAAATGATCAAAAGAAAAGAAGCCAAACAAAAAGCTTCTATCTCAATGTAATCAAGTTTATGTGGGAGGCCATATATGTTCATTTCTACAATTGAGATAGGTCACTCTTCATAGTGCTTATTGTGTTTGACTTGGTTGAATTGATCCTTGAAACTTCACGTTAGACTAAGGACTATCTCATATTTGATACCCACCCACATCACACATGTCTCTGTTCAATGAATGCCTTATTCATTTGTGTGATTGTACTTGATTAAATGTGATGTACATACTCAAGCATCTGTTGATCAAACCCAAAATGATTTTTGAGTATTTAAGTTGTTTTTGGAAAGTATTTTGTTTTGAAAAATTTCACAAAAATCCAAAAATTTTCAACTCTGCCTTTTAGTGACTCACCCGCAAATCGTGAGTTTTCAAAGCTCTAGTCGCGAGTTTATCCAGAATGGTTTGCGACTTATTGGCGAGAAAGAGCTTAAGTCGTGAAAAAGACTCATAAATTTTTTAAAAATCTAGGTTTTAGACTTTTTGGCGACTCATTCACGAGTCACGAGTTCATCTAGTAGTGTTCACGACTCACAGGCAAGTGAGAGTCCCAGTTACAAAAAAGACTTAGAGAAATTTTTCAAAATTTGGGTTCAAGGGATTTTTGTGACTCACTTGGCGACTTACTCGCGAGTCAGTTGAGATGTGAAAAACGCGTGTTTTGCAAAAGTAGGGTTAAAAATCAGACAGTTTTTCAAAACTTTTCAGTTTTCCTTCGCATAACGTGCTTGCTTATTGTCTTCTCTGCCTCTTCCTCTCTCAAAACAACCATTTTCACTCCAAAAACCTCCATTTTTATCTTCAATCTTCACTCCAAATCCAAGAAAAGGTATGGGTTTTCACTGCTTTTTACTTCATTTCAAGTTTAAAGCATTATATTTCATGGATTTTTTCTTTGTGTTGAGATATTGAAATATTGTTGATGAACATGGGTTTTTGTAGTTTTTGATGATATTGATATATGGATTTTGTTAAGAATGATGGTATAATGCTTGTTTTACATGTTTTTATTACATGCTCATGCATTGGACTATGGTTTGTGTTGTGATGTGCATACCATTTTGTTGATAAAATGTCTATTTAGATGTTTTAGTGTGTAATTTTGGATGCCGTCGAGTACAAAATTTGGGGATAATCATGTTTCCATGTTTGGAACAAATGATGGTTATGTGTTTCACTCTTTGCCCATTGCATGATTTCATGCCTTGTATATGCAAACTTTTTTATATGATGCACATGTTGGGAAAAATACATGTTTGTATCACATACAAAACATACGCAGCGAAAAATTAACGGATCTACTTCATTCGCAATTGATAACATGAACTATATAAGTTTCAGAATTTGAGAACAAGAAAGCGTACCTGGGCGCGGTGAAATTCAAAACAAAATATTAGAAGCACTTGAGAAAACTTTTAATCTTCACTCCAATTCCACTTAATGCCCAAGATGTGTGGTCTCTCAATCAGTTTCCAAGGAGAGAACAAGGGAGTGTCCAACACTCACATACAAACCATTTCATTCCTTGTGTAATCTTAATGAAAAACACTTATGAAATTCTGTATGTTTCTCTCCTTATATATAACTAATTATCTAATTGGGCTAGTCTTTTGGGTCATTCCAATTGGGCTCTAGTGTGTGGCTTGGAGTGGGACCAAAAAGTAACAAATAAGCCTCTAGCTCCAATGGGCCTTGCGCTTTTCTGTCAACTTTTGACAAGTCCAAAGTTACCATTAATTATATTCAATACCACTATATGAATATAATTGCACTCTAGGCCTTATTAATAAATTATATCCCAAGACTTTATTGTACATGCAACCCCTTCATTAAAATATTCGTAGTAATACAAAGTCATGAATATAGACTGTCACTTTGAAGATTACTACATCTTAATCCTTGAGTACCCGATTTAATCCTTTACGCTATTCATCATATATTTATGAAATCCAATTCCATAAATATATACTTTAGTTGCTCCTTACTAAAGTGGTTAGGCCCAATACTCTGAATGACCAAACCTATTAAACTTATCTCAAGGGAATATTTTATATCTTCGTTAAGAGATTATGAATTCCATCTTAAGAATATATGTTCTATCAACACTAAATGCGGCTGCCCAACATACTGAGGTTTTGACCATAACTTATAGATCTCACTCTTGATATATCAAAGCAACCTACATCTCATGATCAGGTCCATTATTCTTTCAGGATTTAGAGTTGATGTAAATAGAAGTCGTGAGATTTATTATTCAATCAACAGTCGTTAGGAGAATAATAAATTTCATAGCGGTCCAATTCAATATGTCTTAACTCTTAAAACATAACAACATACCAACTAGAAATCTCCATTTTCATGATCAAGACAAATCATCTTAGTTGATATATTATAGTCTTCGTGGATGAAATGTCCAATTTCATCACCGACTACGAACTACATTCTGAGTTTACAAAGAACTTGCAATTTATATCTTTTGTGACTTTTCACATAAATCACATACTATGCATCTCATGGACTAAGATAATGTCCCATTTGTTCATTTATAAATAGTCTCATACAATTAAACAATTTAATTATTTATGACATGCCAATAAATTGGATTTTAGGGCATAAACCCCAACAATCTCCCACTTGCCCTCAAAGACAATTTATCATATGTCCGACACTTATCTCCTTTTAGAGTAATTTATAGTCACTCTAAGGCAAGGTTTGGAAACAAGTTTCAGCCAGATTTATTGCATAAATTATCTTTTTCTACTACTACATCTCACGTACTCATATCTCTCTAATGAGATAATACTTATGCATAATGTGTATCTTCACCACCTAAGATGAACACATATCTTGAAGTCCAACTACATGAATCACAATCAAATTACAAGTCAGCATTTGTACATCCTGTAACAATCAAAACCTCACTTTTGTGGACAAGCATATAATCCCTTATTCCCCTAAGATATATGAGTATATGCTTTACTCCCACTAAATTAAGTGATTTTTGATTCAATTGATATTTGCTTACCATGCCTACCGCAAAATAGATATTTAGCCTAGTATATAGCATAGCATAAAGACTTCCTATTAATATGGTAATAGGAACCATCTTAATATGCTATTCCTTTTATATGTCTTAGGACTATAGTCCTATATAAAGGAACTTCAAACTTAAAAGGAAAGAATCCTTTCTTGAAGTATTACATTCTATACTTGGCTATAATCTAATCTATTTAAGCAGTTTGAGATAGACTCAATATCCTAATTTTTGAATTGTAACAAAGTTTAAATTCTTAAGATATGACTAGTCTTTCCTAAGTACTTTATATCAAACTGGGTTAGACAACAAAAAACTCCATTGATAATAATAACTCTACATCATTCTAAATTATTAGAATGTCATCAACATGCAATAAGAAATTTATTATTCTATATAGCTTTTACACATATAAGGCATTTTGATACTTGATCAAAATCAAACAAATTGATTGCTTGATCAATGATGATATTTTATGATTTAGATGCTTGCTTTAGTCCATAAATGGAATTTAAGCAACGTGCATAGTAAACACTACTGTTTCTTTGCTATGTACAAGTCTAGTTACATCATATAGATGTCTTCCTCAAGATTGCTACTAAAAGAAGCTTTCTTTATATCCATTGTCATATTTCATCCAAATGAAATATAATGGATAAAAGAATCTTGATAGAGTCAATCTTGTCTATTGGTGAAAAAATCTTTTCATAATTGAACCATTTCTTTTTGAATAAATATTTTCGCTACTAGTCTTGACTTTGCAGGTTTGCACCTTCAAATCTATCAATCTCATTTACTTGTAAACCTATTTGAAAACAATAGGCCTAATGCCAAGGCGCCTCTACAAGTTCTAGACTTTAAATAGAATCTAATTCTATTCACATAACCTTGATCCAGTAATCCATATTCATATCATCTATTACCTTTACGTAGGACCGAGGATCAAATTCATATCCTTGTCGAATAACTTCAAAATTTTATCCCAAAAATATGAACTTACTTGGTAATTAATAATCCTCCCACTACGATATTGTACCGATGTGTTAGCTATATATCTAGAATAATGCCTTGTGGTGTATCTAATACAACCATCTCATTTCTAAATGTATATTATAGTTGTCTTTCAACAAATTCTGACATTTTTCTTCTAGAACAACTATATGTTTTGCTTTAAGATTATTCACATTGTCATCATCAAGAACTTTGTATTTGTACTTTACAAACATCTTGTCTTCTTTATGACTACCAAAACAATCTTTTGCAATTCCTTTTGGATACCCATCATAAAAACACATTTTTCTACCTTTTGATTTCAATTTGTCAGACTTCCTTTCGAGCACAAGTTCTGGACATTTCCAAAAATGGAAGTATCATATACTAGGTTTTCACTCAATCCACGATTTGAGAAATGTCTTAGGAACAAACTTTTGCAATCAACTTTAGAAAATGTATAGTAATTGCTAGAGTATATCTCTAAAGGAAATAAGCAAATGGAAATACTTATCATCTGCTTTACTATTTCTAGAAGAGTTTTATTCATCTTTCATGTATGTGCTGACTTGAAGAAGTCATTGGAACTTTATTCCTTTACAATAAAGAAGCCCTAGATCTTATTATCCTCTAAATAGAATTCATAGACTGGGAATATAACAAAATAATGGTTCTAAAAGACCATCTTTCACCAATCTTGAATATCATTTAGATTAATAAGATCTAGACATAAGTGCCAAAACATACAATAACAAAGGATAGAAACTTTCTTTTTAAAAAGTAAAACATGTAAATTTCCATCTAGAAAATAATCATAGACAATGCTTAGCTTTACCAAAACAGAAACACTTTCCTTTTGGTCATGCTTTTGAGTCTAATTTCCTTTTGGCAACTACTAGGACAACTTGTTTGTCCAACTGTTTGGTATTATAATTCATCTTCTTATCACCCTTACCTTTTGGTTCAGGCTAAGAATTTGAATTAAATTATATTGATCCTAGTTTTAGCTTTTAGGATGTCTTCCGTTGCGTAGAACTCACTCATCAATTCAGATAACATAAAAATAATTTATTTTGAAAACAATCTGAATTTATCAAATGATTTTAACAAGGACTTGTGGATCATATCCGTATGAGATTAGCATTTAATCTCTACATCCAAGAATTTCAATTAATTTTTAAAATTAAAACATTTTCATAAAAAAATATAGAGTTGGAACCCTTTAAGCTTTTCTTAGCACTCAATATGATTCAACCAAACATCTCATTTAGACTTAATATAAAGTCTAAGTCTAGTACTAACTCTTGCATCTCATGCTGTAGTACAATTGAGATAGAAGCCAATGTAACATTTTAGCATTTCAATGGAAACTATGATCAAATCATAAGCTATCTTCCATCAATGCATCATGCATAGGAAATTATGACAAAGCTGAATCAAAACATATTTTTGTACTTCAGCCCCTTTAAGCATCATGTCCAAAATTATTTCTTAGTTAATGTGATTCATTTAAAATAGTAGTTAGAGAACAAAAAATTTATGACAACTTTATTTTGAGACTATGAACATAATTACAGGGACATTATATTTTGCATCCATAACCATATAATATGGAACCCGAAAACCATACTATCCTAGGTGCAACGACAACCTAATCCCACAATTAATTTTCCTCGGAAGCGAGTATGATCAGGCGAGAAATATTTTCATTATTAATGCTATCATGGTAACTCTTACCAAACAAAAATAATTTGCCACTTTTCCTTTAGCCTCTAAGTAATAATGACATAGCTCCGAAGGAAGGTTAACATTACACTTAGTTTAGTGTATACCATTGCCTAGACTCAATGTGAGTCACCAAGTAACTCCACGGAAGCGTGGTCGTTCTCAATGTAAAAACACATTTCATGTATCATTAAGAAGTTTAATCTTGTAACCATGAGTTAAACTCCCTCCAAAGGGAGCAAGACATATACGCCAAGCCGAGGTGCCTAATCACACTATTATAAACCGGCAATGGTGGCCAGGAGAATCAACCCTTGAATCTCTCTCCCACTAGAAATTTTAAAACAAGTGGATTGTCATGAAAGCATTGTGATTTAATCACAATTTTAACCCTACACATCAAATGTGTTTAATTGTTTAAATTCAATGTGATGTAACTAAGTCACGTCACAATAGAGTAACAAACATTCGCGTAATCACAAAGAAGTTTAACCTTGTAATTTGTGAAGTAAATACCCTCCGCTTGGAATGCAAGACTCGAAGTCAAGACAAGGTATCTATTCACATTACAATAAACTTAACAAAAGGGGTTATTTCAGTACTCCTACTCGTTATTTGGTTTTTTCTTTAATAATTTGTGATCTCATCACAACTAATAACCTTGCACTTGTTGGAGACTCTAATCTTATTAGAATCACTAACTAAAATGAAAGTCCTAAACTATTTAGGATTCCTTAAACACTAATGAATTAAAAAATAGTTATATAGAACTCTATCCTTAACTTATTTGATTAAGAATTCTAATCTCATTAGAAACTATATACCTTTTAATTAAGCTTTAATATCATTAAAACTTCTAATTAAAATAAATTAAGGACTTTCAATCATACTACAATTCCAATCTCATTAGAATGTTTCTTAAAAGACAAGTCTCAAACTATTTAGGACTAAGAGTTCTATTTAACTAACACCTTTGATCTCATTAGGTCTTTTAGTTAGATAATGATTAATAAAAGTCCTTAACCTTTAATAACTATAAAATCAATCAAATAACCTTACTATTATAAATGAAAAAAACTTAGAAAATAAAACTCTGAATTTCCAGTTTTCGCGGGTATCTCGCGGTTGACCACTACCCACGAAAACATGTTAAGCCTAAAAAAAATGAAAACACTAAAAATCATACAGAAACTTTCGCGACTGTCTTGTGGGTATCTCGCGACTTTCACTACTGACTTGCGAGTGACTCACGGGTATCTCACGACTGAACACTTCTCGCGAAATGTTTTGTACTTTAGTGGCAGTTTTTCACAGGTAGCTTCGCGAGTAAGTTTACCTACGAAAAACTCGTGTTTTCAGTTTTTCAAGTTCAAATATTAACAGTTTTCAACGGTTTTTCATGAACAAACAACCACCATATGAACATAACAGATGAAAATTGATATAAAAATTAAATTCTATTGATGCTATAGCCTTAAAGATCAATTTAACATACTTAAATTCAATATTTAAAAAACATCATAACATCAATATCAGCTTTTATCAAATCATAGTTTCAACAACTATGTAGAAAATTAAATGCAAATATAATCTTCTAACATCATGAAACTATCTCTAATTCCAAAACTCACAAAACATGTTATACAGATTCTAAATAAAGACCGCTCTGATACCATTTGTTGGGAAAAATATATGTTTGTATCACATACAAAATATACGCAGCGAAAAATTAACGAATCTACTTCATTCGCAATTGATAACATGAACTATGTAAGTTTCAGAATTTGAGAACAAGAAAGCGTACTTTAGTGCGGTGAAATTCAAAACAAAATATTAGAAGCACTTGAGAAAACTTTTAATCTTCACTCCAATTCCACTTAATGCCCAAGATGTGTGGTCTCTCAATCAGTTTCCAAGGAGAGAACAAGGGAGTGTCCAACACTCACATACAAACCATTTCATTCCTTGTGTAACCTTAATGAAAAATACTTATGAAATTCTGGATGTTTCTCTCCTTATATATAACTAATTATCTAATTGGGCTAGCCTTTTGGGCCATTCCAATTGGGCTCTAGTGTGTGGCTTGGAGTGGAACCAAAAGGGAACAAATAAGACTCTAGCTCTAATGGGCCTTGGGCTTTTCTGTCAACTCTTGACAAGTCCAAAGTTACCATTAATTATATTCAATACCACTATATGAATATAATTGCACTTTAGGCCTTATTAATAAATTATATTCCAAGACTTTATTATACATGCAAACCCTTCATTAAAATATTCGTAGTAATACAAAGTCATGAATATAGACTGTCACTTTGAAGATTACTACATCTTAATCCTTGAGTACCCAGTTTAATCCTTTACATTATTCATCATATATTTATGAAATTCAATTTCATAAATATATACTCTAGTAACTCCTTACTAAAGTGGTTGGGCCCAACACTCTGAATGACCAAACCCATTAAACTTATCTCAAGGGAATATTTTATATCTCCGTTAAGAGATTATGAATTCCATCTTGAGAATATATGTTCCATCAATACTAAATGCGGCTGCCCAACATACTGAGGTTTTGACCGTAACTTATAGATCTCACTCCTAATATATCAAAGCAACCTACATCTCATGATTAGGTCCATTATTCTCTTAGGATTTAGAGTTGATGTAAATAGAAGTCGAGAGATTTATTATTCAATTGACAGTCGTTAAGAGAATAATAAATCTTACAGCGGTCTAGTTCAATATGTCTTAACTCTTAAAACATATCAACATACCAACTAGAAATCTCCATTTCCATGATCAAGACAAATCATCTTAGTTGATATGTTATAGTCTTCACAGATGAAACGCCCAATTTTATCACCGACTACGAACTACATTCTGAGTTTACAAAAACTTGCAATTTATATCTTCTATGACTTTTCACATAAATCGCATACTATGCATCTCATGGACTAAGATAATGTCCCATTTGTTTATTTATAAATAGTCTCATATAATTAAACAATTTAATTATTTATGACATGCCAATAAATTGGATTTTAGGGCATAAACCCCAACAGCACACACGTACAATCTTTTACATGTTGTATGTTTAATGCCGTGATTATATCATGCTTTGATGTTTAGCATTACATGTCATTTTTTTTTGAATTGCTCTTTAAATTTCAATTTTTAGGGTTTAATTCGTAGTTTATGTTTTGGTACTAACTTGTTTCTAATCAAGTTTGTTACCGTTCTTTATGCTTTGTTTTTGTGGTATTTGTTGCTATTTTTTGTAGATGGCTCCATGAAAAACTGTTGCTCAACGTGGTGAGAAGAGAAAGCGCCATGACAACACCTTGTTTCGCTCCCTTTAACACTTTGAGAGATATTCCCATCAATTTGAAACAACTCCAATCATTCAAGAGAGACATGTGAATCTTGCTGATCTTAAGGATTCCTTCATTCCTAGCTGTTTTAAAGGATAAGGCTGGGATAAACTCCCTGGTGAACTCCCCGGAGTCTGTGAACCTTTGATCAGAGAGTTTTATGCAAATGCATCACTTAAAGAGGATCACATAGAATGCTAGGTTAAAGGACGTGCATTCACTCTTGACATGGAAGACATTAATGCTATATTTAGACTTGAAGAACAAGATCATGAAGGGTTCCTTCCATTCAAGGGCAAAATGGTCTTTTTAGGGTCAGTGCAACTCCGCACTGGTGGCTATAGGAAAGGAAGATGCCTCTGTTAGGATATGTGCCCTTAAATCCTATTGTATGATGCTATGTATGATATTATGTATGACATTATGTGAGAAATGATGGCTGACTTAATATTGTGTTTAATAAAATTGTTTTATTCTTATCTAAAATAATGGTAACATGAATATTCGGACATTATCAAATAGTCCATGAGATGCATAGTATGTGATTTATGTGATTTAGTCACAGAAGATATAGATCACAAGTTCTTTGTAAACTCAGAATTTTGGTTCGTAGTCGGTGATGAAATTGGTCATTTCATCTGTGAAGACTATAACATATTAACTACGATGATTTGTCTTGATCATGGAAGTGGTGACTTCTAGTTAATATGTTGATATGTTTTAAGAGTTAAGACATATTGAACTGGACCGCTGTGAGATTTATTATTCTCCTAACGACTGTCAATTGAATAATAAATCTCACGACTTGTATTCACATGAACTCTTAATCCTGAAAGAATAATGGACCTGATCATGAAATGTAGGTTGCTTTGATATATCAGGAGTGAGATCTAAAGTAACGGTCAAAACCTCAGTATGTTGGGCAGCCACACTTAGTGTTGATGGAACATATATTCTCAAGATGGAATTCATAGTCTCTTAACGGAGATATAAAATGTTCCCTTGAGATAAGTTTAATGAGTACAGTTATTCAGAGAGTTAGACCTAACCACTTTAGTAAGACTAAAGTATATATTTATGAAATTAGATTTCATAAATATATGGTGAATAACTCAAAAGGATTAAACTGGGTACTCAAGGATTAAGATGTAGTAATTTACAAAGTGGCAGTCTATATTCATGACTTTGTATTACTACGAATATTTTATGAAGGGGTTGCATGTATAATAAAGTCTTGGGATATAATTTATTAATGAGGCCTAGAGTGCAATTATATTTATATAGTGGTATTAAATATAATTAATGGTAACTTTGGACTTGTCAAGAGTTGACAGAAAAGCCCAAGGCCAATTGGAGCTAGTGTCTTATTTGTTTCCTTTTGGTCCCACTCCAAGCCATACACTTAAGCCCAATTGGGAAGGCCCAAAAAGGCTAGCCCAATTAGATTATCAGTTATGTGGAGAGAAACATACAGAATTTTATATAGAATAAAATGGTTTGTATGTTTGATAAGAAAAAGGGTAATAATATATTCTCTCTAGAAAAACATAGAACTGATTGAGAGACCACACATCTTGGGCATCAAGTGGAATTGGAGTGAAGATTGAAAGTCTTCCCGAGTACTTCTTCATTCGGTTATGAATTTCACCGCATCAAGGTACACTCTCTTGTTCTCATATTCTAAAACCTACATAGTGCATGTTATCAATTGCGAATGAAGTAGATCCGTTTATTTTCCGCTGCGTATGTTTTGTATGCGATACAAACATGATGATTTCCCAACATTGGTATCAGAGCGGTCTTCATTTCGAATCTGTATAACATGTTTTGTTCGTTTTGGAATTAGAGATAATAGTTTCAAGTTGATAAAGGATTATTCATTTAATTTTCTGCATGGTTGTTGAAACTATGATTTGATAAAAATTGATATTGATGTTATGATGTTGTTTAAATATGAATTTAAGAATGTTAAATTGATCTTTAAGGCTATAACATCAATAGATTTCAGTTTTGATATCAATTTCTGTCTTTCATTTTCGTATGATGGTTGTTTGTTCATGCAAAACGGTTGAAAACTGCCTTAGAGGAATTTCTGGAATTCGAGTTTTACGAGTTTCGATCGATCGAAATTTACTTTCGATCGATTGAGTAAAACAGAGACTAATCCTTTTGAATCGATTAATTTTCGATTGCTAGTTGATCGATCGAATTTTATTTTCGATCGATTGAGAGGCGATCGAGTATCAATCGAATCAGACAGAAGTTTTAGTTAAAATTGTTTAATTTTTTCGATCAATCGAGGGGCACATTCGATCGATCGAAAGAAAGAAAATTTGAAATTTTTCTAAGTGTTTTCAAACTTAAATTTTGTGTTTTTGCTATTTTTTCTTACGCCTTTTTCGTAAGAAAAAGTCCAAGGTTGTGTATAATTAGTTTATGCATGTTTAAAAGATAAAAACCTTTATTGTAAAATATCTAGTGGGAGAGAGATACAAGGGTTGGATCTCACGGCCTCCATTATCGGTTCATAGTAGTGTGGGCTAAGCACCTCATCTTGGCGTATATGCCTCGCGATCCCAAAGGAGGGTGTTTACTTCATAGTACTACAAGATTGAACTTACCTGTTTAAAGTAGTGTAGACAAGCACCTCGTCTTGGCGTATATGCCTCGCGATCCCAAAGGAGGGTGTTTTGTTCTATGGTACTACAAGTTTAAACACCATAAAGGAAGATGAAATGTGGCTACACATGATTCTAGATAATGGTATACACTAGACTAAGTTTAATGTTAACCTCCCAAAGGAGCTATGTCATTATTACTTAGAGGCTAAAGATAATACGGCATATTATTAGTGTTTGATAAGAGTTATCATGATAGCACTAATAATGAGAATAGTTCTTAACTGATTGATGTGTTTATAATAAATTTGCTATCAAGGAATTATAGACATGGATTGGGTTGTCGTTGCATATATTATTTTATGGTTTCATTAAGGTTCCATATTATATGCTTATATGCTAAATTGATAATGTCCAGTTTACTTATTATATTCATATTTATTATTTCAGATTTGAACATGGCATCATTTAGCCCACTTGTTAGCATTCTTAATCAAAACAAACTGACTGGAACCAATTATGTTGACTGGAAAAGAAACTTGGACATAGTTCTCACAGCTGAAGAGCACAAATATGTGCTTACTCAACCATGTCCTAGCTTTCCTTCATTAGATGCTCCTCTTGAGGAAAAGCAACGATATGATCGTTGGCAGAAATCTAATGAAATGGCCAAGTGCTATATCCTAGCGTCCATCTCCAATGTTCTACAGCATCAAATGCAGGATGTAGAACTTGCTTCGGACATTATGCAAAGTCTGAAGGAGATGTTTGGTGAGCAAGGCCGTTCTGCAAGGCAAAAAACCATGAGGCAAATTTATAATACCAAAATGGCTGAAGGTAGTTCAGTGAGAGAGCATTGTCTTACAATGATCTCGAATCTGAATACTTTAGAATTTTGGGTGCCGACATTGATGGAGAATCCCAAGTGGATATGATACTGCAGTCACAACCGGAATCATTCAAGGAATTCAAACTTAATTATAATATGAATAAAAAGATTTATTCTTTGTCTGAATTAATGAATGAGTTGGTAGTGGCGGAAGGCATCCTTGGCACTTCTAAAGTTGAAGCCTATGTGGGTGAAGCATCTACTTCTCAGCCTATGTCGAAAGGCAAGGGTAAGAAGAAGAAGAAGAAGGACTTCACTAAACAAGAAGGTAAACAAATTGTCTTAGGGGTTGCCGATAAAGGAAAGAAGCTGAAAGGAAAATGTTTCCATTGTGGTGAGAAAGGACATTGGAAGAGAAATTGTCCAAAGTTTAAGGCTGCTGTTAATAAGGGTATGAATAGCTCATTTCTCCTTGAAATATGTTTGGTACAAAATCCCACGGATTCCTGGTGTGTGGATTCAGGTTGTACTAATCATATCTACAATTCTTTGTAGGGGTTCCAAAAGACCAGAAAACTTAAAGAAGGAGAGTTGTTTCTGACCTTGGCTGATGGGAGTAGGATTCCAGTTGTAGCTATTGGAGTGTTTAATTTATGCTTTGAAACTAGAGTTTTAATATTGCAAGACTATCTGCATGTACCTAATGTTCGTATAAATTTAATTTCTGCAACTTATTTAGGTAAAAGTGGATATTGTGTTATCCTTAAAGATAATGTTGTAATAAAGAAGGGTAAAACATTTTATCTGTTCTGGCAATATTGTGAATGGTCTTTATATTTTAACTCCTGATAAGCATGAATTATATAATTCTGAATTAGATAATAACTCTCATGTAAAATCATTAAAGAGAAAGTTTCCTTCTGCTAATGATGCATATCTTTGGCACTTGCGTTTGGGTCATATTAATCCAAATAGAATTCAAAGGCTGATCAAAGATGGTCTCTTAGAGCCATTGGACTTTGATGAATTTCCAGTTTGCGAATCTTGTTTGGAAGGCAAAATGACCAAACGACCTTTTAATGCAAAAGGTAGAAGAGCCCAAGAGTTGCTAGAATTAGTTCATACGGATGTTTGTGGTCCTATGTCAACCCAAGCAAAAAGAGGTCATGAGTATTTCATCACTTTCACCGATGATTACTCTAGATTTGGTTATGTGTACCTAATGAGACGGAAGTCCGAAGCTTTTGAAAAATTCAAAGAGTTTAGGGCTGAAGTTGAGAATCAATTGGGTAAACACATAAAGGCCATTCGATCTGATCGTGGTGGCGAATATCTTCTTGGGGATTTCAAGGATTACTTAACTCAAAATGGGATCGTATCCCAATTGACTTCACCTGGAACTCCCTAACAAAATGGTGTAGCAGAAAGAAGGAATAGGACTCTTTTAGAAATGGTTAGGTCCATGATGAGTTACTTAACTTTACCAGTTTCTTTTTGGGGATATGCACTAAAAACTGCAATGCATATTTTGAATTTAGTTCCATCAAAATCTGTTCCCAACACACCTATGGAATTGTGGAGTGGGCGCAAGCCTAGTATGAAATATCTCCACATTTGGGAATGTCCAGCACATGTGTTGAAAGGGAAGTTTGATAAGTTGGAAGCTAAAACGGAAGTATGCATGTTTTTAGGGTATTCAAAGGAAACCAAGGGTTATTTATTCTATAATCATAAGGATAACAAAGTGTTTGTTAGCACTCATGCCAAATTTTTGGAATATGATTATGTGAATAATTTTAACCCTAGAAGTAGAGTTGTCTTAGCTGAAATGAATGAACCTGTAATTGAACAACCAATGGTTGAAACTAGGGATGATGTGGCTGTATTGGATACACCACAAGATACTACTCATGAGATGTCTAGTACACAGTTGCCTCGTCGTAGTGGGAGGAATGTTAGGCCACCTATAAGATTCATAGGTCTTGGAGAGACTTATGAGGCTATCTCAGAGGAGGCTGAAACTGATCCTTACACTTATGAAGAAGCAATGAATGATATAGATGCACATCATTGGGTCCAAGCTATGAAATCAGAATTAGATTCCATATATTCCAATCAAGTTTGGGATCTTGTAAAGGTGCCTAACGACATTAAACCTGTTGGTTGCAAATGGGTTTACAAGAGGAAGAGAGGGATAGATGGAAAGGTTGAAACCTTTAAAGCAAGGCTAGTGGCAAAATGGTATACTAAAAAAGAAGGTATTGATTATGAGGAAACCTTTTCACCAGTAGCAATGCTTGAATCTATCAGAATTCTCTTATCTATTGCTGCTCATTATGATTATGAGATTTGGCAAATGGATGTCAAGACTGCATTTCTTAATGGCAATCTTGAAGAGGAAATCTATATGAAGCTACCAGAAGGTTTCATAGCAAAGAACCAAGAGCATATGGTATGCAAGTTGAATCGGTCCATTTATGGACTTAAGCAAGCATCTAGGTCATGGAACATCAGATTTGATCAAGCAATCAAATCATTTGGTTTTGAACAAAATCTTGATGAACCATGTGTGTACAAAAGACATCAAGACAAAGTAGTAATGTTCCTAGTGCTTTATGTTGATGATATTCTACTCATTGGAAATGATGTAGGGGTCATGTCATCAGTAAAGGTTTGGTTGTCAAGCCAATTTGATATGAAGGACTTGGGTGAGGCTAACTTTATTCTAGGGATCAAGCTTTGGCGAGATCGTAAGAATAAGATGTTAGGCTTATCACAAGCTGGATATATAGATAAGGTTCTAGAACGGTTTAGCATGCAAAACTCCAAGAAAGGATTACTTCCTTTCAGACATGGAGTTCCTCTGTCTGATGACCAAAGGCCTAAGACTCAAGAGGAAGTAGATATGATGAGACAAGTTCCTTATGCTTCTGCAGTAGGAAGTCTCATGTATGCCATGCTTTGTACTAGACCAGATATCTATTTTTCAGTAGGCATGGTCAGCCGATATCAATCAAATCCAGGACCACAACATTGGCAAGCTGTAAAGCATATTCTGAAGTATCTACGGAGAACGAGAGATTATATGCTTGTTTACCGTTGTGAGGATTTGATTCCCATTGGCTACACAGATTCAGACTTTCAATCAGATCTAGATTTCAGAAAGTCCACGTCAGGATGTGTTTTCACCTTGAGAGGTAGAGCCTTAAGTTGGAGGAGTGTTAAGCAATCTTGTATTGCGGACTCCACCATGGAAGCTGAATATGTTGCTGCTTGTGAGGCGGCAAAGGAAGCTGTCTGGCTCAAGAAATTCCTTTCTGATCTTGGTGTAGTGAGAATGGAGCAAGTTCCTATCACATTGTTTTGTGACAATAGTGGAGCGGTTGCACAATCCAAAGATCCAAGGAATCACAAGAAAGGAAAGCACATTGAGAGAAAGTACCACATCATTCGAGACATTGTTGCTCGTGGAGATGTGGTGGTTGCAAAGATTGAAAGTGCGAATAATCTAGCAGATCCCTTTACCAAAGCCTTGCCTCAAAGGACCTTCGAGTCACATTTGGAAGGAATGAGAGTTAGATTAGTGCACAATAGTCTTTAGGGCAAGTGGGAGATTGTTAGGATATGTGCCCTTAAATCCTATTGTATGATGCTATGTATGATATTATGTATGACATTATGTGAGAAATGATGGTTGACTTAATATTGTGTTTAATAAAGTTGTTTTATTCTTATCTAAAATAATGGCAACATGAATAGTCGGACATTATCAAATAGTCCATGAGATGCATAGTATGTGATTTATGTGATTTAGTCACAGAAGATATAGATCACAAGTTCTTTGTAAACTCAGAATTTTGGTTCGTAGTCGGTGATGAAATTAGGCATTTCATCTACGAAGACTATAACATATTAACTACAATGATTTGTCTTGATCATGGAAGTGGTGACTTCTAGTTAATATGTTGATATGTTTTAAGAGTTAAGACATATTGAACTGGATCGCTGTGAGATTTATTATTCTCCTAACGACTGTCAATTGAATAATAAATCTCACGACTTGTATTCACATGAACTCTTAATCCTGAGAGAATAATGGACCTGATCATGAAATGTAGGTTGCTTTAATATATCAGGAGTGAGATCTAAAGTAACGGTCAAAACCTCAGTATGTTGGGCAGCCACACTTAGTGTTGATGGAACATATATTCTCAAGATGGAATTCATAGTCTCTTAACGGGGATATAAAATGTTCTCTTAAGATAAGTTTAATGGGTACAGTTATTCAGAGAGTTAGGCCTAACCACTTTAGTAAGACTAAAGTATATATTTATGAAATTGGATTTCATAAATATATGGTGAATAACTCAAAAGGATTAAACCGGGTACTCAAGGATTAAGATGTAGTAATTTACAAAGTGGCAGTCTATATTCATGACTTTGTATTACTACGAATATTTTATGAAGGGGTTGCATGTATAATAAAGTCTTGGGATATAATTTATTAATGAGGCCTAGAGTGCAATTATATTTATATAGTGGTATTAAATATAATTAATGGTAACTTTGGACTTGTCAAGAGTTGACAGAAAAGCCCAAGGCCCATTGGAGCTAGTGTTTTATTTGTTCCCTTTTGGTCCCACTCCAAGCCACACACTTAAGCCCAATTGGGAAGGCCCAAAAAGGCTAGCCCAATTAGATAATCAGTTATGTGGAGAGAAACATATAGAATTTTATATAGAATAAAATGGTTTGTATGTTTAATAAGAAAAAGGGTAATAATATATTCTCTCTAGAAAAACATAGAACTGATTGAGAGACCACACATCTTGGGCATCAAGTGGAATTGGAGTGAAGATTGAAAGTCTTCCCGAGTACTTCTTCATTCGGTTATGAATTTCACCGCATCAAGGTACACTCTCTTGTTCTCATATTCTAAAACCTACATAGTGCATGTTATCAATTGCGAATGAAGTAGATCCGTTTATTTTTCGCTGCGTATGTTTTGTATGCGATACAAACATGATGATTTCCCAACAGCCTCAACACAACCTCCTTTCCTCCAAATTTAAGAGGCCTCGCCTATATCATGATGTTCAACTTGTACCCGGTAAGGAAGTTGTTAACCATCAATAATGCTAGAGCCATATTCCTCATGGAGCTTTCTGAGAAAATCTACACTGACATTGGTGCACACTTGTACAACATCATTGCCGAAGCCACAAAGACAACCACAAGGTCAAAGCTTGTAAGTCTTATAATGAGGATTCTTCATGAAAATGGTGTGGAGACACCACAAAATATAAGCCTCATGACTCCATCTCCTTCCATCAACACTTAAACAATCCTAAGAAGTAGGATTTGAATTTCTGGAGATAAACAAGCTAAAGAGCCTGAAGAAGCACCTCATGCTAATACAGAGATTGAAGTAGAAGGAAAACAACCTCCTCCAAGACGTGGTGGTGGTCGAGGTAGGAGCAGAGCATCATCTTCTTCATCAGTTCCTCCCAATGCTTTTCAGATCATACTTGAGAGGATTGATGGCCTTCGGGATGTAGCAATTGAGCACTCCAATAGCCTTACAACTATCCAAGGCCAAATCAACTTGTTGGCAGCCAAGTTTGACAGCTTTACTCACCAGCCTTAGCCCTTTGGCCATTCCGGTAAAAAAGGGGGAGTATTATTAGGTAGCTCTTGAAGGGGAGAACATGGCATTGGTTTTCATAGCACTTATGGTTTTTACAATTTTTATGGTTTTCATAGCACCTTAATTTAGTACTTTGGTTTTAAAGGATATTTTATGTTATGGATACTTGGATGTTTTAGGTATTTTGACTATGCTTATATGTACCTTTGCTTACGTAGCTTAGTACTTTTAGTTAATGTTTTGCATTTTCTTTAGTACTCTTGTGCCCTTGTTGGATCTTGTATCCTTGATGCAATTGCTTTAGTGTTCTTGCATTGGTTGAGTGTTGGACATGCAAATGATACTTTGCATTGAGCTTATTTGCTTGCATGTGTGGATGTTCATTCATCATGTGAATGTTCATTGTAGTCACTATTTATAGTGATTGTTCTTGTATGGCCAAGTTATGCTTCATTGTCATATTCATACTTGCTTGATCGTATTGTGCTTGCTCCGTATGCATTCTAAGTTTTCCGCTTACAATGAGCTTAATGAATGCAATTTGTGATATTGTTTTCAGGAGACTTGTTCGTATGGTTCAAGAGCTTCATAGATCTAGAATTAGGTGTGAGTGAGTTTTGGCAACTGTTCCCAACTCACATTTTTTGAGTCTAGAGTCTGTTTTAGGGTTTTGTTACAGAATAGCTAAAGGGGGAGATTGTAAAGTTGAATTTATTCAACTATTTGTTGGCTTTATTCCATGCCAAATTTGCTTGTAATTTAGCATTTAGAAACCTTGTATTTAGGTGGGAATAATGTAAGGGTTGTGTGTAAGAAAGTGTAAAGAATTGATCAAGTGTGTGCATCAAAAGGTAACTCGCAATTGACTCGCGAGTGGTGACTTGCCAGAATCTAGCACACGTGTGGAGCATGCAGGAAGTTGAAGGTCAGGACAGCTGGATCACTATAGTTTGGCCTTTCTGTTAACTGGTGACTGGAACTCGCGACTCATCCCAGTTGCAAAGTGACTCGCTAGTGCACCCTATTTGGCTGAAAACTGACTTTTCACATTCCATTTCATACCCTACTGTATATATCCTTATTCCCACGAAATGTAGAGAGCTTTCAAAGAGAATTTTGAGAGAAAAACGCTAGAGAAAAACCAGATTGATTCATTCATAATCTTATACTTTTGATTCTCCAAATTCCTCTATACTCATCCTCTTCATTGTCATACCTTTGAGAGGATCTTAAGTCAAATCCTTACCTCACCAAATTCAAAGCAATGAGAAGGTTCTTGGAGTTTGGGAAGCAGTTCAAGAGAGAACCAATTCATATTAGTTGATGCAATGGGTTAATTGGGAGATCAGGTAGGCTAGAGAAGACACGGTTAGGTGTAACCTTGTTGGAGCAAGAAGCTTGGAGGGCTTAGGTGCATCGAGTAGATTAGGCTTGGAGGGTCTATTACTATTCAAGTATACCAACTATTTTTCTAGTGAATCATTTATTGCTTGGAGGGCGGCAGAGAGGTTTTTTGTCGAATTCTTTGGTTTCCTCTTTGATAACATGTGCTGGTGTTATTTGGTGTTTGCTTCTCTTTATCCCTTACTCTTTGCTTTTAAGCTGAGTTGTGATTAAAATATGGCTTAGAGTAGTTTGCATATTTGGGTATTGCTTATATTTCATATTTTGCACATACATTGTTTTAATATAAGCCTATATTGGATAATTTGTTTTTTAGGGGTCTAAACATTCACAAGTGTTTTACACGCTAAGTGAGTTTTCAAAATCAATGAAGAAGAATGAAACCGTAACCCCACCTCTATATCCCTTCCTGACTTCCTCCAACTCCTCATCTTTTCTATCAAAAAAACAACAAACTCACTTACAAAATCCAAACTTCTTACATCATCTATTGATCTCAAATGAAAACAAAATAAGAGGCGAAAGTGAGTTATAGAAATCTACCTAGCAATAACATTGTGAATTGAACAAATTTGTGTTTTATACCCATCAAAATTAGTTCATTCAAATAGAACCCAAAAATTCTAGGTGGTCCTTATAGCAGATTGAGCTTTAAATCCCCTTAAAATGCCAAATCCAAGGGAGAGAAAGACGAGATAAAAAGGGAAAGCTTGAGGCGAGAGGCAGAGCAAAGAGGCCCACCTTAGGTTTAGGTCGGCATGAGAAAGAGAGCTTGGGCTTTAATAGATCGGGGGAAGGGGAAGCCACTGCTGTTGGTGGTAGTGGCGATGAGCAGCAGGGTGCAACCCTTTGAGGCTTTTAGCCAGGTCTTGTTTGACTGTAAGAGAGAGAGAGAGAGAGAGAGAGATGGTTACCTTATGTGTGTGAAAGAGAGATAATATCCTCTTGGTAGAAATTGATATGATAAAGAGATAGAAAAAACACCATCTTTACGAGCTTAAATTGCCAATTTTAGTGTTCTATTGAAGTTCTTGAACCAAGTTTTTATGATTTTTAAAATATCCACTCTTTGATCTTGTTTCCTTTCATTTTGTTGTGTTTTTAATGGGAAAACCCCAAAGGTGGGTTACGGACCCTTAACAGAACAGACTTCAGGTGGGTAAAGTGCCAAATTTTAAACCACGGGTAGGCAGCTTAAATTTAGGCCAAACCACAAGTAGGTAAGTTCTAATTTTTCATTTTCTTTTCTTTTCCCACATTTCTACATATGTATATGCTAGTAGCTTAATGGATCGTCATACTGTGCTTAGTTGAACTAGCCCTCAATTATATTACATTTGGCTTGGTTTTATTGCCATTGGTCTTCTACATCATAAGTCTAGGGTGGCAAATAGGAAAGTTGGATAGATTTTGGGTTGGGTTATAAATGGGTTGGATGCATAATTATCTATTTATTCATTTATAACCCATTAAAATATATATTAAATACTCATTATTCACTAACTCATTTAATACTCAACCCAATCATTTAACCCATTAAAATCAAAGAATTTTTTTTATTAATATTTTTAAATCAAAGACTTGAAATTTCCTGCCATCTCTCTAGTTTCTCTCCAAGAAAAATTTCAATAAAATCACAAATCAAAATAATCGATGTCTAACTAACAAAAATATATATTAGAAAGTGAGTTTGAGATAAACAATCACTGTAATCATTATTGCTAAAAAAACCAAAATTAATATGAAAATTACTAGAGGTGAATAACATATTCTCTATATTACAATTTCTTTTATTTTCATTCCTAAGTCTAAGCTTTCTCAACAACCAAATAAGGCTTTAAGAAAAAAAAAAATGGAAAATTCTTCAAATATGCATTTTACAAAAAAGATAGATCATCTAGATCTAGTTCCCAAACTCAATTTGAGGCAGCCACCTCTAGAGACGAACAAGTCCGGCGACAAAATTGATCTCAGGGAGCTTTGGAAATCAGTTCCAACAAATATTTTCGATGCGCAAAAGAGAGAGTATTTGGGTCTAATCGAACCAGAGATGTAGCACCACCAACGACAGTGGCTAATATCAGTGACTAGCTACATCGGAGAAGAAGCTTTTCCTTATTTGGCCATGGAGGAGTAGTGAGAGAGAGAGAGAGAGAGAGAGAGAGAGAGAGAGAGAGAGGAGGCTTGAGTTTAAAAGGCACCATAATGGTGGTGAATGGTGGCAACCAGTGAGCGGAGCTCGGATCTTTAGCCATGGATGCCTTGGTGTGAGAGAGATATGTGCAATTTAGGATGTTTGGTAGGTGAGAAAATGAGAAAGAAAACTCAAGAAAAACATAAATATGAAGAGAGTGGTTTGAGACTTGGTGCTTGGCAGCTAGTAGTTAAGCACTGAGGGTATGTTTAGTTAGAGGTGGAATAGGGTGGATGGAAAATGTTGGGGTTTATGCCCTAAAATCTAATTTGTTGACATATCATAAATAATTAAATTGTTTAATTATATAAGACTATCTATAAATGAACTAATAGGACATTGTCTTAGTCCATTAAATGCATAGTATGTGATTTATGTAAAAAGTCACAGAAGATATAAATCACAAGTTCTTTATAAACTTAGAATTTTAGTTCGTAATTGGTGATGAAATTGGGCATTTTATCTGTGAAGACTATAACATATCAACTAAGATGATTTGTATTGTCATGGAAGTGGAGACTTCTAGTTGATATGTTGATATGTTTTAAGAGTTAAGACATATTGAATTGGATCACCGTGAGATTTATTATTCTCCTAACGATTGTCAAATGAATAATAAATCTCACGACTTTTATTTATGTAAAGTTTTTAGACCCCTTAAAACACAACCAAATTAACCTAATTATTTAGCTAAGTGATTAACTTAGGTAAATTATGCAGATCTAGGTTATCACAGATAAATCATATCATTGAATAGTGCAAAAAATAAATAACACAACAATATGATAACTAAGGAAAACCAAACCGGTAAAAATCCTAGGCAGGGTTTAACCTAGCTATTCTTAAGGTAAAAAAAATCCACTATGAAAGAATTGCAGTTTATACAATAGCGACTTAGACCACTAACATCCTATTGCTACCTCGAGTAGGAAACTTACTACCACGACCACGTGACAACTCCGAGTTCACGAACTACTTCTTTCTTGGATTCACAGCAAGTACAAGCACTCTTGCTTGTGTAGCTTAAGCTCTTAATGTAGCAACTGAATGATGATCAAGCTCTTGACATAAATCTTGATTTTATAATCCTAAGCATATGTGAAGGCAAACACTTCTAGATCTCATAAGAGATTCATATACACAGCATAAACAACAAATGCAGCAACTACAAAACTTGGCTAAGGTTTTCCCTTTTATACCTAGGGCAAAACATAAAAACCTACACGTCAAACGGGCTTAGGCTAAGTTGGAAAATTCTGCAGAAAAAACAATCTGCACGAGCTTCGATCGATCGAGTCCAATTTTTGATCGATCGAGTCAGAAAAATTTACACTGTAAATCTTGCAGTACACTCGATTCCAACTTTACATTTAAACATACTTTGAGCAAGTATGAAACAAGACTAAACATTTTGATCATGGTTTGTCAACATTACAAATTGAAGTTCTAATACATTTAAACCTAAAGTCTTAGAACCCAACAATTTACATCAACTCTAAATTTTGAGAGAATAATAAACCTGATCATGAGGTGTAGGTTGCTTTGATATATTAGGACGGAGATCTATAAGTCGCAATCAAAACCTCAGTATGTTGGGCAGCTGCATTTAGTGTTGATGAAACATATATTCTCAAGATAGAATTCATGATCTCTTAACAGAGATATAAAATATTCCTTTGAGATAAGTTTAATGAGTTTGGTTATTCAGAGTGTTAGGCCTAACTGTTTTAGTAAGGAGTTACTAAAGTATAAATTTATGGAATTGGATTTCATAAATATATGATGAATAACATAAAGGTTTAAACTGGGTACTCAAGGATTAGGATGCAGTAATCTTCAAAGTGGCAGTCAACATTTATGACTTTGTATTACTATGAATATTTTAATGAAGGGGTTGCATGTATAATAAAGTCTTGGGATATAATTTATTAATAAGACCTGGAGTGCAATTATATTCATATAGTGGTATTGAATATAATTAATGGTAACTTTGGACTTGTCAAGAATTGACAGAAAAGCCCAAGGCCCATTGGAGCTAGAGTCTTATTTGTTCCCTTTTAGTCCCACTCAAAGCCACATATTAGAGCCCAATTAGATAATCAGTTATATATAAGGAGAGAAATATACAGAACTTCATAAGTCTTTTCATAAAAGTTTTCATTAAGATCATATAAGGAATGAAATGGTTTGTATGTGTGTGTTGGACACACTCTTATTCTATCCTTGGAAATTGATTGAGAGACCACACTTCTTGGGTATTAAGTGGAATTGGAATGAAGATTAAAAGTGTTCCCAAGTACTTCTAATATTTTTTTTTGAATTTTACCGCACCAAGGTACGCTTTCTTGTTCATATATTCTGAAACTTACATAGTATTTGTTATCAATTGGGAATGAAGTAGATTTGTTAATTTTCTGCTACGTATGTTTTGTTTGTGATACAAACATTTATTTTTTTAACAATTGGTATCAAAGCGGTCTTCAATTTCAAATCTGTATAACCTATTTTGTGAGTTTTGGAATTAGAGATAATAGTTTCACGATGTTAGAAGATTATATGTATATATATTTTTCTTCATGGTTGTTGAAACTATGGTTTGATAAAAACTGATATTGATGTTATGATGTTGTATAAATTTGAATTAAGTATGTTCGATTGATCTTTAAGGCTAAAGCATCAATGGAATTCAGTTTTGATATCAAATTTTATCTATTATGTTCATATGGTTGTTGTTTGTTCATGAAAAACCGTTGAAAATTGTCTACAACTGCCCTTTAAAAACTAAAAACACGCGTTTTTCGTGGGTTACTTTCTCACGAAGTTACTCGCGAAAAATGCCTCTGAAGCACAAAACTTTTCGCGGGTAAGCTTTACTCATGAAACAATCGCAAAATTTTCTGTTTGAATTTTGTGTTTTCACTATTTTTCTTTAACTAACTTTCGTGAGAAGAGCCTAGTTGCGAGCTTCTCGCGAATATGCCTCTGAAGTTTGGTTTGAATTTTTTCTAAGTGTTTTCAAATGTAGAAAGAGCAAGGCTGTGTGTGATGAGATTACATATGCTTCTAACTAAAAGACTTAATAAGATCAAAGATATTAGTTAAATAGAACTCTTAGTCCTAAATAGTTTGAGACTTGTCTTTTAAAAACATTCTAATGAGATTGAAATTGTTGTATGATTGAAAGTCCTTAATTTATTTTAATTAGATATTTTAATGGGACTAAAGCTTAATTAAAAGGTATATAGTTTCTAATGAGATTAGAATTCTTAATCAAATAAGTTAAGGATAGAGTTCTGAAAGCTCGGATTTGTGTTAAAAACACAAGAGCTTGTTTAGACCCCCAATAAAAATTACGGCTAGATTGCTTTTACTCTAACTTATCGAAGTGCAGAATAAGAGTAAATGAAGCGCAATAAACCAATAACTACTCTAGTGCATAAACATGAATAATAAACAATAAAAGTAAAGCACAACAGTAAGAGAAGAGAGAATGCAAACACAAGATAACACCGCGATGTGTTATCGAAGAGGAAATCGAAGAACTTGGCGAAAAATCTCTCCGCTGCCCTCCAAGTGGTAAATCGATCCACATGAGAATAAAGTTGGAGTATACGAATAACAAAAGACCCTCCAAGCCTAGTCTACCTAATGTACTTGAGCCCTCCAAGCTCCTGCTATTAATTGACTTCGCTAAGCCTTGTCTTCTCTAGCTCATATCTCTCTAATAAGATAATACTTTCGCTCAATGTGTTCACCATCTAAGATGGACACATATCTTGAAGTCCAACTTCATGAATCACAATCAAACTACAAGTCAGCATTTGTACATCCAGTAACCATCAAAACCTCACTTTTGTGAACAAGCATGTAATCCCTCATTCTCCTATGATATTTGAGTATATGCTTTACTCCCACTAAATTAAGTGTTCTTAGATTCAATTGATATTTGCTTACCATGCCCACCACAGAATAGATATTTAGCCTAGTATATAGCATAGCATAAAGACTTCCTATTGATATGATATAAGGAACCGCCTTAATATGCTCTTCCTTTTATATGTCTTAGGACTATAGTCTTTTATAAAGGAACTTCAAATTTAAAAGGAAGGAATCATTTCTTGAAGTATTACATGTTATACTTGGCTAGAATCTAATCTATTTAAGCAGTTTGAGATAGACCCAGCATCCTAATTTTTGAATTTTAACAAAGTTTAATGCTTAGGATGTGACTAGTCTTTCCCAAGTACTTTATACCAAACTAGATTAAGAAACAAAAAACTCCATTGATGACAATTGAAAGCTCGAAAATGTGTAAAAACACAAGAGCTTGTTTAGACCTTCAATTAAAAGATTACGGCTAGATTGCTTTTACTCCAACTTATCTAAGTGAGGAACAAAAGTAAATGAAGCGCAATAAACCAAAAACTACTCTAGTGCATAACATGAATAACAAACAATAAAAGTAAAGCATAAGAGTAAGGGAAGAGAGAATGCAAACACAAGATAACACTGCGTTGTGTTATTGAAGAGGAAACCGAAGAACTCGGTGAAAAACCTCTCTATTACTCTCCAAGCAGTAAATCGATCCACTAGAGAATATGTTGGAGTAAACAAATAACAAAAGATCCTCCAAGCCTAGTCTACCCCATGCACTCGAGCCTTTCAAGCTCCTGCTACCAACTGACTTCACCAAGCCTTGTCTTCTCTAGCTCTCCGGATCCAGCAATACGCCCGATTGCATCCGCCAAGCCTTACCGGCTTTTTTTGGCAAATCTCCAATGCTTCCCAGCTCCAAAACACTCTCTACACTCTGAAAAGGTGTGGGTTGTGTTTGGGTACAAATCTCCTCTCAAGGTATGACAAAGGGAGAGGGAAGAAGAAGAGGCTAGAATGATTTCTCACTAAGGATGAGTAGCTCTCTCTCAAAAAGATGAGTGTGTGTGTTGTAGAAAACCTATCTAGAGTTTTTCTCTATGAATGGTCTCCTTACAATTTGTGGGTAATGAGGGTATATATAGTATGGGTGAAGTGTAAGAAAGTCACACTTAAAAATCCTCTAAGCAGGGAGTCTCGCAGGTATCTCGCGAGAAGGCCTTACCTGCAAAATACTCGCGAAATTGACATCCTAGCACGACTCTTCAGCTTCCAGTCATGTGCTTCTCACATGCCCTTTTCGAGAGAACCCTTCTCGCAAACTTCTCGCGAGCTAGTTGCGAAATGCACAGATCTTCAATTAAGCTTGAGTCTTCACCAACTTAATACTAAACCTAATACAATAAAATCCCACAAAATACAAGGAACAAAATTAAAGCAATTACAACACTTTTTGTCATGGAATAAAACCAACGTAAAACATAGTTGTAAATCACAACTTTACAAGTTCTCTATAACTAATTTTTGATTAATTAGAGTTTAAGGAATTTTAAATATTTTAGGACTTCTATTTTAGCTAGTGATTCTATTGAGATTAGAATGTTCAATAAGTGTAAGGTTATTAGTTATGATGAGATCTCAATTATTTAAGAAAAACCCAAATAACGAGTGGGATAGCTGAAATAACCCTTTTGTTAAGTTTATTGTAATGTGAATAGATACTTTGTCTTCACTTCGAGTCTTGCATTCCAAGCTGAGGGTATTTATTTCACGGATTACATGATTAAGCTTCTTTATGATTGCACAAATGTTCGTTACGCTATTGTGACATGACTTAGTAACATCACATTGAATTTAAACAATTAGACACACTTGATGTGTAGGGTTAAATTGTGATAAGATCACAATGATTTCAAGACAATCCACTCGTTTTAAAATTTCTAGTGGAAGAGAGATACAAGAGTTGGATCCCACGGCCTTTATTGTCAGTTCATAGTTGTGTGGGTAAGCACCTCGTCTTGGTGTATATACCTCGTGATCCCAAAGTAGGGTGTTTACTTCATAGTACTACAAGATTGAACTTACCCGTTTAAAGTAGTGTGAACAAGCACCTCGTCTTGGTGTATATGTCTTACGATCCCAAAGGAGAGAGTGTTTTGTTTCATGGTATTACAAGTTTAAACACTATAAGGAAAATGAAATGTGGGTACACATAATTCTAGATAATAATGTACACTAAAATAAGTGTAATGTTAACCTCCCAAAGGAGATATGTCATTATTACTTAGAGGCTAAAGTTAATATGGCATATTATTAGTGTTAGATAAGAGTTATTATGATAGCACTAATAATGAGAATAATTCTCAATCAATCATGGTGTTTATAATATACTTACTACCAAAAAATTATAGATATGGATTGGGTTGTCGTTGCACCTAATATAATATGTTTTTATGGGTTTCATATTATATGGTAGTGGTTGCAAAATATAATGTCCTAGTATTTAAGTTCATAGTCTCAAAATAAAGTTGTCATAAATTTTTCTTCTCTAACTACTATTTTAATAGAATTACATTAACTAAGAAATAATTTTGGAAATGGTGCTTAAAGGAGCTGAATTACTTAAATATGTTTCGATTTAGCATTGTCATAATTTCCTATGCATGATGTATTGATGGAAGATAGCTTAGGATATGATCATAGTTTCTATTGAAATGCTAAAATGTTACATTGGCTTCTATCTCAATTGTGCTACAACATGAAATGCAAGCGTTAGTACTAGACTTAGACTTTATATTAAGTCTAAATGAGATGTTTGGTATGAATCATATTGAGTGCTAAGAAAAGCTTAAAGAGTTCCAATTCTATATCATTTTATGAAAATGTTTTATTTTTAAATGAATTGAAATTCTTGGATGTAGAGATTAAATGTTAATCTCGTTTGGATATGATCTACAAGTCCTTGTTAAAATCATTTAATCAATTCAGATTGTTTTGAAAATAAATTATTTATGTTATATGAATTGATGAGTGAGTTCGACACAACGAAAGACATCCTAAAACCTATGGCTTCAATATGATTTAATTCAAATTCTTAGCTTGAACCGAAAAGTAAGGGTGGTAAGAAGAGGAATTATAATATCAAATAGTTGGACAAGCAAGTTGCCCTAGTAGTTGCCAAAAGGAAATTGGACTCAAAAGCATAACCAAAAGGAAATTGTTACCGTTTTGGTAAAACTAAGCATTGTCCATGATTATTTTCTAGATGGAAATTTACATGTTTTATCTATTAAAGAGAAAGTTTACATCCTTGTTGTTGTATGTTTTAGCACTTATGTCTAGATCTTATTAATCTAAATGATATTCAAGATTGGTGAAAGATGGGCTCTTAGAACCATTATTTTGATAAATTCTCAGTCTATGAATTCTATTTAGAGGATAATAAGATCTAGGGCTCCTTTATTGTAAAGGAATAAAGCTTTAATGACTTCTTTAAGTCAGTGCATACACGAAGGAGGAATAAGATTATTTTAGAAATAGTAAAGCACATGATAAGTATTTCCATTTGCTTATTTCTTTTGGAGATATACTCTAATAATTACTATACATTTTCTAAAGCTGATTTCAAAAGTTTGTTCCACTGAAATTTATCAAATTGTGGATTGGGTGAAAACCTAGTATATGATACTTCCACTTTTTTGAGATATCCAGCACTTGTGCTAGAAAGGAAGTCTAAC
Organism: Lithocarpus polystachyus; assembly: GCA_033629205.1. NCBI lineage: Eukaryota > Viridiplantae > Streptophyta > Magnoliopsida > Fagales > Fagaceae > Lithocarpus > Lithocarpus polystachyus. The sequence goes on from CM066163.1 coordinate 51,657,141, forward strand.
AAAATTGAAATTAAAAAGTAGAAAAATGTGTGTTTATGATGGGTATCCAAAAGGAGTTGCAAAAGATTGTTTTAGTAGTCATAAAGAAGACAAGATGTTTGTAAAGTACAATTACAAAGTTCTTAATGATGACTATGTGAATAATCTTAAAGCTAAACATAGAATTAGTCTAGAAGAAAAATGTCAGAATTTGTTGAAAAACAACTATAAAATACAATTGGAAATGAGATGGTTGAATTAGATACATCACAAGACATTATTCTATATATATATATATATATATATTGCTAGTACACCGGTAAAATGTCATTGTGGGAGGATTATCAATTATCAAATAAATTCATACTTTTGAAATAAACTTTTGAAGTCATTCCACAAGGATATGAATTTGATCCTAGGTCCTACGTAAAGGCAATAGATGATATGAATATGGATTACTTGATCAAGGTTTTATGAATAGAATTGGATTCTATTTAAAGTCTAGAACTTGTAGAGGCGCCTAATGGCATTAAGCCTATTGTTTTCAAATAGGTCTACAAGTAAATGGGATTGATAGATTTGAAGGTACAAACCTTCAAAGTCAAGACTAGTGGCGAAAAGATTCATTCAAAAAGAAATGGTTCGATTATGAAAAGATTTTTTCACCAATAGTCAAGTTTGATTCTATCCGGATTCTCTTATCCATTATATTTCATTTAGATGAAATATGACAATGGATATCAAGAAAGCTTTGTTTAGTAGCAATCTTGAGGAAGACATCTATATGATGTAACTAGGCTTGTACATAGCAAAGAAACAGTAGTATTTAGTATGCAAGTTGCTTAAATTCCATTTAAGAATTAAAGCAAGCATCTGAATCATAAAATGTCATCTTTGATAAAGGAATCAAATTGTTTGATTTTGATCAAGTATCAAAAGGCCTTTTGTGTGTAAAACTATATAGAATAATAAATTTCTTAATGTATGTTGATGACATTCTAATAATTTAAAATGATGTAGAGTTATTGTTGTTAAGTTATGATTTTTCTCCTAACATATTAGTGTTGACTTATTCCATGACAAAATTGTTGTAATTGCATAAATTTGTTCCTTGTATTTTTGTGGGATTTTATTGTATTGGGTTTAGTATTAAGTTGGTGAAGACTCAAGCTTAATTGAAGATTAGTGCATTTTGCGACTAGCTCGCGAGAAGGGTTCTCGCGAAAAGGGCATGTGAGAAGCACATGACTGGAAGCTGAAGAGTCATGCTAGGTTGTCATTTTTGCGAGTATTTCGCAGGTAAGGCCTTCCCGCGAGACTCCCTGCCTGGAGAATTTTTTAAGTGTGACTTTCTTACCCTTCACCCATACTATATATACCCTCATTACCTACAAATTGTAAGGAGACCATTCAGAGAGAAAAACCCTAGATAGGTTTTTTACAACACACACACACCCATCTTTTTGAGAGAGAGAGAGAGAGCTACTCATTCTTAGTGAGAAATCATTCTAGTCTTTTCTCCTTCCCTCTACCATTGTCATACCTTGAGAGGAGCTTTGTACCCAAACACAACCCACATCTTTTTAGAGTGTAGAGAGTGCTTTGGAGCTGGAAAGCAATGGAGATTTTCCAAAAGAAGCCGATGAAGCTTGGCAGATGCAATCGGGCGTATTGCGGGATCTGGAGAGCTAGAGAAGACAAGGCTTGGGGAAGTCAGTTGGTAGCAGGAGCATGGAGGGCTCGAGTACATGGGGTAGACTAGGCTTAGAGGGTCTTTTGTTATTCGTGTACTCCAACTTATTCTCTAGTGGATCGATTTACTGCTTGGAGGGTGGCGAAGAGGTTTTTCGCTGAGTTCTTCAGTTTCCTCTTCAATAACACATCGCGGTGTTATCTTGTGTTTGCATTCTCTCTTCCCTTACTCTTGTGCTTTACTTTTATTGTTTGTTATTCATGTTTATGCACTAGAATAGTTTTTGGTTTATTGTGCTTTATTTACTCTTATTCTGCACTTCGGTAAGTTAAAGTAAAAGCAATTTAGCCGTAATCTTTTAATTGGGGGTCTAAACAAGCTTTTATGTTTTTACACATTTTTGAGCTTTCAATTGTCATCAATGGAGTTTTTTGTTTTCTAATCCATTTGGTATAAAGTACTTCGGAAAGAGTAGTCACATTCTAAGAATTAAACTTAGTTAAAATTCAAAAATTAGGATGTTGGGTCTATCTCAAATTGCTTAAATAGATTAGATTCTAGCCAAGTATAGCATGTAATACGGAAGTATTTATGCTATGTTATATACTAAGCTAAATATCTATTCTGTGGTGGGCATGGTAAGCAAATATCAATTGAATCTACGGTCACTTAATTTAGTGGGAATAAAGCATATACTCAAATATCTTAAGAGAATGGGGGATTATATGCTTGTTCACAAAAGTGAGGCTTTGATGGTTATTGGATGTACAAATGCTGACATGTAGTTATTGTGATTCATGAAGTTGGACTTCAAGATATGTGTTCATCTTAGGTGGTGAACACATTGAGCGAAAGTATTATCTCATTAGAGAGATATGAGTACGAGAGAAGTAGTAGTAGAAAAGATAATTTGTGCAATAAATCTGGCTAAAACTTGTTTCCAAACCTTACCTTAGAGTATCTAAGAATTACTCTAAAAGGAGATAAGTGTCGGATATATGCTAAATTGTCTTTGAGGGCAAGTAGTAGATTATTGGGGGTTTATGCCCTAAAATCCAATTTATTGGCATGTCGTAGATAATTTGATTGTTTAATTATATGAGACTATCTATAAATGAACTAATGAGATATTATCTTAGCTATGACATGCATAGTATGCGATTTATGTGAAAAGTCACAGAAGATATAAATCACAAATTCTTCGTAAACTCAAAATTTTAATTCGTAGTCGGTGATGAAATTGGGCATTTCATCTACGAAGATTATAACATATCAACTAAAATGATTTTTCTTGATCACGGAAGTAGCGACTTCTAGGTGATATGTTGATATGTTTTAAGTCTTAAGACTTATTGAACTGGATCGCTATGAGATTTATTATTCTCCTAACGATTTACAAATGAATAATAAATCTCACGACTTCTATCTACATCAACTCTAAATCTTGAGAGAATAATGGACCTGATTATGAGGTGTAGGTTGTTTTGATATATCAGGCATGAGATCTATAAGTCACAATCAAAACCTCAGGATGTTAGGCAACCACATTTAGTGTTGATGAAACATACATTCTCAATACGGAATTCATAATTTCTTAACGGAGATATAAAATAGTCCCTTGAGATAAGTTTAATGGGTTTGGTTATTCAGAATGTTGAGCCCAACCACTTTAGTAAGGAATTACTAAATTATATATTTATGAAATTGGATTCATAAATATATGATGAATAACATAAAGAATTAAACCAGGTACTCAAGGATTAAAATGTAGCAATCTTTAAAGTGGCAATCTATATTTATGACTTTGTATTACTATGAATATTTTAATGAAGGTGTTGCATGTATAATAAAGTCTTGAGATATAATTTATTAATAAGGCCTAAAGTGCAATTATATTTATATAATGATATTGAATATAATTAATGGTAATTTTGGACTTGTCAAAAGTTGACAGAAAAGCGCAAGGCCCATTGGAGCTAGAGTCTTATTTGTTCCCTTTTGGTCCCACTCCAAGCCACATATTAGAGCCCAATTGGAATGGTCCAAAAGGCTAGCCTAATTAGAAAATCAGTTATATACAAGGAGAGAAACATACAAAATTTCATAAGTCTTTTCATAAAAAGGTTTTTATTAAGATCATATAAGGAATGAAATGATTTGTATGTATGTGTTGGACAAACTTTTATTCTTTTCTTGGAAATTGATTGAGAGACCACACTTCTTGGGCATTAAGTGGAATTGGAGTGAAGATTAAAAGTGTTCCCAAGTACTTCTAATCTTTTTGAATTTCATTGCACCACTGTACGTTTTTTTGTTCTTAAATTCTGAAACTTATATAGTATATGTTATCAATTGCGAATGAAGTAGATCTGGTAATTTTTCCGCTATGTATGTTTTGTATGCGATACAAACATATGTTTTTCCAATAATAACATGGCATAATCATGCCAAACCTAAACATTCATGTCTCATAGCATATTAACTAGTGCAGAAACATCACTAAACAGATCAGGATAAGCATGTTATTGCATTAAAACAAAAAAAGAAACCCTAATAAGCATAAAATAATTAAAATAAACAAAGCAAAAAAAAAAAACAGCGTAACAGATGTGTACAGGTGTAAAAACTAGGTTAGACTGAGGCTAAACATGTAAATGAAACAAACGACAATCAAACAGAAGGTGAATTAGGGTTTCTGGGCAAGAGTATACATGCGCATACATAGGGCATGCATACGCTGCCCATCTGTCACTACCCAAACCTGTACTTCAGAATTTAGAGCATGACCGACATGTTAATATCAAATTTAGCTCAATACCAACATGAACCAACTCTAAAGGTGCTTATCAAAAATTGTTTCTTGTATTCTTTTTATTTCCTTGCATAAAAACCATAATATACAAACTTGATAAAAACTTTGAAACTTCATTTCATTTCGAACTTTCCAAGACTACAACTTGGCTGTAACTTAAGATATTCGTGTAAATATTGCATAACTATACGTTTAGCAAAATTCTTATTTACAAGCCTAACCCCAAAGACATACAACTGGGATTCAAAACAAACTAAGGTTCTGAATTACATCTATGCTCAAAAGGATCAAGTACATAAGAATAGAGCTAAACTACTATACAACAAAAAACTATATATTCTAACAAATTAGAATCACAAATTCCTTGCTACCTCTAACACTCTCGCTGATTCCAGGAAAGAACCTGTGCACTGAACAATAATCGGGTGAGCTACGAAGCCCAGTAAGGTTATAAGTTCCATGGGCATTTAACAAGAATGCATGTAAATCAAATATTTTATGGATATGCCAGCTTTGATAAATAGTCTTCATACTATTCTAAAAATAACTTACGAACTTTCAGATGAAAATACATCATTTTCCTTTCATATAATAATAAAAGGACATAATAAGGAACTTAAACATAATTCAGTAACTTTATCTTTAAATAGACTATAAAATACTTTATCCTAAACTTTCTTATCATCATACTTTTCTTATAGATTCCAAATAGCTTAATAGCTCATTCATGATACATATTAGTCAATCCAATTGTAAGTTTGTCACAACTTTGGGAGGCTTCCAGCATATCGTGCCAGGCATCTAGCATTTCCCACAATGCTAGGAAGTCACAAATTCCTTGCCACCTCTAATACTCTCACTTCCAGGAAAAGAACTTGTGCACTGAACAATAATTGGGTGAGCTACGAAGCCCAGTAAGGTTATAAGTTCCATGGGCATTTAACAAGAATACATGTAAATCAAATATTTTATAGATATGCTAGCTTTAATAAATAGTCTTCATACTATTCTAAAAATAACTTATGAACTTTCAGATGAAAATACATCATTTTCCTTTCATATAATAATAAAAGGACATAATAAGGAACTTAAACATAATTCAGTAACTTTATCTTTAAATAGACTATAAAATACTTTATCCTAAACTTTCTTATCATCATACTTTCCCTATAGATTCCAAATAGCTTAATAGCTCATTCATGATACATATTAGTCAGTCTAATTGTAAGTTTGTCATAAGTTTGGGAGGCTTCTAGCATATTGTGCCAGGCATTTAGCATTTCCCACAATGCTAGGAAATCCCAGGATCATATAAGAAAGTATCACACCCTTTTTAGTGTGATCATATCATCGACCATGGGGGTCGGTTGGCATCCTCCACAAGTTGGTCATTCCCAAAGAGGCAGGTACAGTAGAGTCCTCACCACTTATACTAGCCAATCAAAATTTCTATGGAAATGCCAGTACTATAACCCCTACTGGTTGAGTTCATGTCATAACAATGGAATAACCCAAAAAATATTTTTTTTTTTGATAATTATGCTTTTACACAAATATTTCATAACAGTAGCTTATCCACTTCATTCTTAAATATTACGTTCGTGATATAAGTAATAGCATCAATATGCTAAAATTATCATTTATATAAGATTCAATAAGTTACGAACATATATCTTTACTTAAATCATGCTTATATGTAATATCTCTAATTAAAAGGTTTCAATGCATAATAAATTTTCTGAACAATCCTTATTTTTATCCAACGCACATGTCATATATCCGTTACCTGAAAACAGAAGACACGAGAGATTTATATAAAAGAAGCTCAAGTGTCCACGTTCTCGTTCTCGTCACCTAAATGAAAGACCAAAACTTATTATTGACAAATTCTACCTAAGTATTTAAATTTATACATGAATCACAACCTAACACTCAAACTCAAGAAAATGTTAATTCCCATCTCAAAGGTTCCCCAAATACAAGACACATTCATCAAAAGATGAGCATGCCAAGGCATACAAAATTTATCTATGATCTAGACATACCAAAAGATGAGCATACTAATTTATAGCTCAAAAGATGAGAATTAAATCCTCAAAGTAAGGTATATCATTTACTGTTCACTGCTTATTTCAGCAGCATATACCTCATTTATAAAATACAAATGGGCTATCTAGTCACTTCCAATTTTCATGAAATTTTACAGAGCCACTCTTTTGGATGGCTAGTAGTTATCATATCAATTTCAGAGTCAAAAAAAAAAAAAAACCATGATTTACTAAAAATCATACAAGATAACATACTCAAATTTGTCTTAACAGAATTTCATTCAACTTAGAAATTAAATTATTATTTTTATATTGATCCAATTGCTGTGAGGCTACTTCCATTACAACCATGCGTCTTAGAATTCATAAGAACTACTCCTAGCATCATAATTCACCTAATATGATTTAATCCAGATTTTTGATGCTGTAAACACTAAATCTGTCACAGTGACAGCTTTAACATATTTTCACACAAATTCATCAACTAATTGCAATTGGCCTTCATTTCGTGTGGGTGTTTTTATAACTATACTATACATGTTAGAATAAATTAATAGGCATTCAATTGACCATAATATCTTCAATCTTTCAAATTGCTAACACAAAACCACAAATTTCAGCTTCTAACAATCAAATTAGAGAATATAGAAGGAAAACTAAACAAACCATTTCACCATTAAAATTACCCATAACAGAAAATAATCTTATTTAATTACCCACAACTAAAGCTGAAAATTTAGTAAGAGTTTGATTTCTTCTTAGAGAGAGAGAGATACAGATTCGGTGAGAGAGAAAAGGCACAAGAGAGAAGAGGGCTGTTGGTGTGAACAAAGAAAGAAGAAGGAAGAACAAAGAAAGAGTTCTGGTGCAGCAAAGAAGGCAAGGAAAAAGAATTTGGGTGGGGCACATGTCTTACTAAGAAGAAAAGGGTTGATAAGTCACCTTTACAACGTTTTAAAATTTACTTACCCCCCCTAATAAGCTTATATTGTAGAAAGGCCCAATGAATAAAACAACTTTACATATAAACCCTTACCTTTATAAACTTCTTTTCATAACATAAAAAAAAAAGCCTATATCTTTTATAACATCAAAATATCAGTCTTATGCACTGAAATGAATTAAGATAATAACAAGCATATAATCCCATAAAATTAATCATGCAATTAGGCTAGGATGTTACATCCCTCCCTCCTTAAAAAATTTTCGTCCTCGAAAATTGTACACATACCCTCAACAAAGAGATTCAGATATTTTTGTCTCATTTCCTCCTCTGCCTCCCATATTGCCTCTTTTGTAGAATGGTTTCTCCACAGCACCTTAACTATAGGAATTGTCCTGGTGTGAAGAAATTGTTCCTTACGATCTAAAATCTTATTTGGGATCTCTTCATATGACAAGTTCTCTTGCATTTGAAGTGGTTCATACTCTATCACATGCTTTGGATCAGGAAAATAAAATGCAGGAGGTAAGGAAACTCAATATGTAGTTGATCTAATTCTTTCAAGCATCTCAAATGGTCCTACAAATCTAGGATTTAGCTTATTTGTTTTCCCAAATCTCAGCACTCCTTTCAATGGTGAAACTTTGATGAATACATGATCTCCCACATCGAATTCAATGTCTCGTCGTTTCTTGTTTGCATGGCTTTTCTACCTACTTTGAGTAGCCTTTAGTCAATCTGCACAATCTCGAGTCCCATCAACTTCCTTTCACCAACTTCATACCAACAGATTGGTGACTGACATCGTCGAGCATATAAAGACTCAAAATGAGCCATCTCAATGCTAGAATGATAGCTATTGTTGTAAGCGAACTCAATTAACGGTAAATGACTATCCCATCTGCCTCCTAAATCCAAAACACATGCCTACAACATGTCTTCAAAGGTCTGAATAGTACATTCAGATTGTCCATTTATATAAGGATGGTAACCTGTGTTGAATGTTAGTTTAGTACCCATCACTGCTTGTAAGCTCTCCTAAAAATGTAAAGTAAACTTAGGATCCTTGTCAGACATAATAGATGCTAGAACCCCATGTAACATCACAATTTCTTGTATATATAACTGAGTAAGTTTATTTAAAGGATAGTTAACCTTAACATGAAGAAAATGTGCTTACTTGGTTACTCGATCTATAATCACCCAAACAAAACCATAACCTTGAAGTGATTTTGGGAGTCCAACAACAAAATCCATAGTAATATGCTCCCACTTCCACTCAGGAATAGGGAAGGGCTGCAATAGGCCTCCAAGTCATTGATGTTTAGCTTTTATTTGTTGACAAGTTAAGCAACGACTTGCAAATTCAGCAATATCTCTTAATACCACTCCGCCAAAAATTTCCTCTCAAGTCATGATACATTTTGGTACTACCTAGGTGTACAGTATAAGGAGTACAATGAGCTTCTTCTATAATCTGCCTTTTCAACTCATTAATTACTAGAATACACAATATGAAACCATGCATTAAAACACCATCCTTGCTAATGAGAAAACCAGGTATGTTGCCATTAGATGCTCTATCACAGATCTTAGCTAATTTTGTATCATTAAATTGAGAGGCCTTAATTTTCTCCAGTAAGGTAGGCTTTACCACTAGAGTGGAAAAACATGTACTTGAACTCCCAATTATAAACTCAATCCCCATTCATTGTAAATCTGCCAAAAATTCCTTTTGAGTAGTTAGCATGCAAACTAATTGTCCTGAAGACTTTCTACTCAAAGCATTTGCCATAACATTTGCTTTACGAGGATGATATTCAATGGAGCAATCATAGTCGTTTATCAATTCCAGCCATCTTTTTTGCCTAAGATTCAACTCTTTTTGTGTAAACAAATATTTGAGACTCTTGTGATCAGTGTATATCATACAAGGTTCACCATACAAATGGTGTCTCCAAATTTTAAGAGCAAAGACCACTGCTACTAATTCCAAATCATGACTAGGATAATTTTGTTCACATGACTTTAGTTGTCTAGAGGCATAAGCTATGACCTTCCCTTGTTGCATGAGAACACACCCCAAACCTTTCTTAGAAGCATCATTGTATATCACAAAGCTTCCTGAATCTGAAGGTAAAGTAAGTACTAGAGTTGTAACTAACCTTTGTTTTAACTTCTTAAAACGGTGCTCACACTTATCTTTTTATTCAGACTTCATTGCTTTCCTGGTTAACTTGGTTAGAGGCCCAAAAATCTTAGATAAACCTTTTATAAATCTCCGATAATAACCAGCCATGCCCAAGAAACTGCGAATCCCTGAGACAATCTTTGGTCTTTCTAAATTCACTATAGTTTCAATCTTTTTTGGATCAACATAAAATTCTAGCCTTTGATATCACATGTCCTAAGAAAGAAATTTGTGCCAGCCAAAATTCACACTTTTTTAGTTTGGCATAGAGTTCCTTATCCCTTAAAGTTTGCAATACAATCTGCAAATGCTTCTCATGATCTTCTTAACTCTTAGAGTATATTAAAATGTCATCAATGAATATCACCACAAACTGATCTAAGTAAGGTTGAAATACTCTATTCATTAAATCCATAAAAGTAGATGGTGCATTTGTCAATCCAAAAGGCATCACATGAAATTCATAATGACCATATGGGTTCAAAAGGCAGTTTTCAGTATATCATCCTTCTCACCTTTAATTAATGATAGCCAGAACGCAAATCAATTTTTGAGAAAACTGATGCTCCTTGTAATTGATCGAATGAATCATCTATTCGAGGAAGGGGATACTTGACTGTTACCTTATTCAATTCCCGATAATCAATACAAAGTCTTAAACTTCCACCCTTCTTTTTAACAAAGGGAACTGGTGCACCCCATGGTGAAACACTTGGCCTAACAAAACCCTTATCAAGCATATCTTGTAATTGTAGTTTTAACTCTCTAAGTTCAACTAGAGCCATTCGATAAGGAGCCTTAAGATAAAGGACCAGTACCAGGCAAAAGTTCCATAAAGAATTCAATCTCTCTCTCTGGAGGTAGGCCATGTAACTTTTCTAGAAAAACATCAAAAAATTCATTTACAATAGGAATATCTTTTAACTTCTCATTTGTAGCTTCAGAGTTAATCATATATGCCAAAAAGCCAATACACCCCTTTTTCAACATATTCCTAGCTTGAAGAGTAAAAATTATACTAAACGGTTTAACTTTTCTGTCTCCCTCAAAATAAAATTCAGATTGGCCAGGTATACGAAAGATTACATGTTTCCCAAAAAATTCTACAACTACATGGTAAGTTGACAACCAGTCCATACCTAAAATGGCATCAAAGGCATGCATATAATAGTATTATATTTGCAACTAGATCCCTACCATCAATATTAATAACAAAACTTCGATACACCAATTGAGTACATAACATTACACCCAAAGGAGTAGACACCCATAGTTCACAATCCAACAACTCAGGACTCGTGTGTAATATATCAGCAAAAGCAGGGGATATAAAAGAGCGTGAAGAGCCGAAATCAAATAAAGCATGAGCAGATTTAGAGCAAATATTAAGAGTACCAGATACCACTTAAGGTGCTGCTTGTGCTTCTTGTTTCGTGAGGGCAAAAACTCTTCCCTGGACCATAGGCCTCTTTTATCCACTTCCAACTGTGGGGTTTCCTTTGTTAGAATTATTTGGACAATTTTTAATAAAAAGACTAGGTTTCCCACAGCAGGAACATGTATGGTTAGCAGCGCAGCATTCCTCGGAATGAAGCCTTCCATATTGTGAGCATTTTTCTATAACTCTTAGTGGGTACTGAAGAGCATTCTTCTTGGAGTTAAGGGAGGATTTTCCTTTCTAGGTCTGGTTGAACTTCGCTGTCTCGCCTCTACTTTGTTCCAACGCAACTTTGATTTTAGAATGTTCTTGAATGTCTTCTTCTACAGCTTTAGTAAGTATACCTAAATTCTTATAGTCTTCAACTTGAGAAGTAGTCAAAGTTGTCTAATTTTGAAATCCAGCCCTTTGCGAAACTTCTTAACCCTTAAAGCTTAAGTAGAAACAAAGTGGGGAGCAAAACAAGAAAATTCTGTAAACTTTGCTTTATATTGAGCAACACCCATATTTCCTTGAACAAGTCCATTGAAATTTGTAGCTTGTTTATCTCTAAAGCATTTCCCAAAATATTGGTCATAAAATTTCGTCAAAAATTCTACCCAACTAATCTGGGCTTTATCACCTTTCTTTTATAATAGAAGTCTCTCTTTTGGCTTCCACTATATTTCAGCAGGACCTTTAAACGTGTATGCAGTGTTGGGATTAGTGCCCTTAAATCCTATTGTATGATACTATGTATGATATTATGTATGACATGATGTATGACTTAATATTGTAATTAATAAAGTTGTTTTATTATTATCTAAAATAATGGTAACATAAATATTCAGACATTATCATATAGTCCATGAGATGCATAGTATGTGATTTATGTGAAAAGTTACAGAAGATATAAATCACAAGTTCTTTGTAAACTCAGAATTTTAGTTCGTAGTCGGTGATGAAATTGGGCATTTCATCTGCGAAGACTATAACATATCAACTAAAATGATTTGTCTTGATCATGGAAGTGGAGACTTCTAGTTGATGTGTTGATATGTTTTAAGAGTTAAGACATATTGAACTAAACCATTATGAGATTTATTATTCTCCTAACGACTGTCAATTGAACTTCTAGTTGCATGCACAATAAAGTCTTGGGATTTAATTTATTAATAAGCCTTAGAGTGCAATTATATTTATATAGTGATATTAAATATAATTAATAGTAACTTTGGACTTGTCAAGAGTTGACAGAAAAGCCTAAGGCCCATTAGAGCTAGTCTCTTATTTGTTCCATTTTGGTCTCACTTCAAGCCACATTCTAAAGTCCAATTGGAAAAGCCCAAAAGGTTAGCCCAATTAGATAATCAGTTATTAAGGGAGAAACATACATAATTTTTAGTAGAGACATCTTCATGAAATGGTATGTATGTGAGTGTTGGACACTCTCTTCTCTCTAGAACATACACGTATAATTGATTAAGAGACAAAACATCTTGGGCACAAGTGGAATTGGAGTGAAGAATAAAAGTGTTCTTGAGTACTTCTGATCTTCGGTTTTGAAATTCACTGCACCAAGGTACACTCTCTTGATTCTATATTTTGAAACTTACATAATGCATGTTATCAATTGCGAATGAAGTAGATCCGTTTATTTTTCCGCTGCGTATGTTTTTCTATCATGCAGCATAGTTCCCCTTTTGAGAATCCGTGCATCCAAGGAATTTAAAATCTTCAACATTTTAAAAACCCAACTTTCTGCTTCTAATGGATCAGTATTGCCACTAAAAGAAGGAGGCCTTTGTTTTAGAAAAGCCTCTTGGGTAGAACATTGACTTACTCCAACTGGAGGATGGATATTGCCTGCCCTTTGGGTAATTTCCTCCAACACTTGGTTGCACACATTACTTATTTCTGTAGCTTGCATCCTATTAAGAAATGATATCATACATACTAAGATACCATTTTTTTTAACATGTTCATAATTATGAACATTATAATAAACATAACATGTATGTGCGGTAAATTAGTCATGCAATTATACAAACATAGAGCACAACAAAATTCACATAACAAAAATTCAAATGTCTCTGAAGAGATATGCATTTACTAAACTACCCAAGCTACCCTTTTTGACTTCTAAAAACATTTATGTCTATCTAAAAGTTAATAGAATTATATGTTGGGAAATCATCATGTTTGTAACGAATACAAAATATACGCAGCGGAAAATAAACGGATCTACTTCATTCGCAATTGATAACATTCACTATGTAAGTTTCAGAATATAAGAACAAGAGAGTGTACGTTGATGCGGTGAATTTCAAAACCGAATGAAGAAGTACTCGGGAATACTTTCAATCTTCACTCCAATTCCACTCGATGCCCAAGATGTGTGGTCTCTCAATCAGTTCTTTGTTTCTAGAGAGAATATGAAAGAGTGTCTCTCTTTCTTATTTCATTTTTTTACACATACAAACCATTTTATTCAATATAAAATTCTGTATATTTATCTCCACATTACTGATTATCTAATTGGGCTAGCCTTTTGGGCCTTCCCAATTGGGCTTTAGTGTGTGGCTTGGAGTGGGACCAAAAGGGAACAAATAAGACACTAGCTCCAATGGGCCTTGGGCTTTTCTGTCAACTCTTGACAAGTCCAAAGTTACCATTAATTATATTTAATACCACTATATAAATATAATTGCACTCTAGGCCTCATTAATAAATTATATCCCAAGACTTTATCATACATGCAACCCCTTCATAAAATATTCGTAGTAACACAAAGTCATAAATATAGACTGCCACTTTGTGAATTACTACATCTTAATCCTTGAGTACCCGGTTTAATCCTTATGAGTTATTCACCATATATTTATGAAATCCAATTTCATAAATATATACTTTAGTCTTACTAAAGTGGTTAGGCCTAACTCTCTGAATAACTGTACCCATTAAACTTATCTCAAGGGAATATTTTATATCTCCGTTAAGAGACTATGAATTCCATCTTGAGAATATATGTTCCATCAACACTAAATGTGGCTGCCCAACATACTGAGGTTTTGACCGTTACTTTAGATCTCACTCCTGATATATCAAAGCAACCTACATTTCATGATCAGGTCCATTATTCTCTCAGGATTAAGAGTTCATGTGAATACAAGTCGTGAGATTTATTATTCAATTGACAGTCGTTAGGAGAATAATAAATCTCACAGCGGTCCAGTTCAATATGTCTTAACTCTTAAAACATATCAACATATTAACTAAAAATCACCATTTCCATGATCAAGACAAATCATCGTAGTTAATATGTTATAGTCTTCGCAGATGAAATGCCCAATTTCATCACCGACTACGAACCAAAATTCTTAGTTTACAAAGAACTTGTGATCTATATCTTCTGTGACTAAATCACATAAATCACATACTATGCATCTCATGGACTATTTGATATTGTCCGAATATTCATGTTACCATTATTTTAGATAAGAATAAAACAACTTTATTAAACATAATATTAAGTCATACATCATTTCTCAAATAATGTCATACATAATATTATACATAGCATCATACAATAGGATGTAAGGGCACATATCCTAACATTATAACCTATGCTCTAATACCATAACTGACACGACCCAAACCTATACTTCAAAATTTAGAGCATGATCGGCATGTTAATATTAAGTTTACCTCAATACTAACACGAACCAACTAAATCTGAAGGTGCTTATCAAAAATCATTTCTTGTATTTTTTTTTTATTTCCTTCCATAAAATCCATAATATACAAAATTGATAAAAACTTTGAAACTTCATTTCATTTTGAACTTTGCAAGATTACAACTTCGCTGTAACTTAAGATATTCGTGTAAATATTACATAAATAAATGTTTAGCAAAATTCTTATTTACAAGCCTAACCCCAAAGACATACAATTGGGGTTCAAAACAAAATAAGGTTCTGAATTACATCTATGCTCAAAAGGATCAAGTACATCTTGATTCCTCCTATACAACAACAGAGCTAAGCTACTATACAACAAAAAAACTATACATTCTAACAAATGAGAATCATAGATTCCTCGCTACCTCTTATACTCTCGCTGCTTCCAGGAAAGAACTCGTACACTGAAATATGATAGGGTAAGCTGCGAAGTCCAATAAGGTCTTAAGTTCCATGAGCATTTAATAAGAATGCATCTAAATCAAATATTTTGTGGATATGCCAGCTTTGATAAATAGTCTTCATACTATTCTAAAAATAACTTACGAACTTTCAGATGAAAATACATCATGTTCCTTTCATATAATAATAAAAGGACATAATAAGGAACTTAAATATAATTCAGTAAATTTATCTTTAAATAGACTATAAAATACATATCCTAAACTTTCTTATCATCATACTTTTCTTATAGATTCCAAATAGCTCAATAGCTCATTCATGATACATATTAGTCAGTCTAATTATAAGTTTGTCACAACTTTAGGAGGTTTCCAGCACATTGTGCTAGGCATCCAGCATTCCCCACAGTGCTAGGCATCCAGCATTCCCCACAATGCTAGGAAATCCCAAGATCATATTAGAAAGTATCACACCCCTTTTGGTGTGATCATATCATCAATTATGGGGGTCGGTTAGCATCCGCCACAAATTGGCCATTCCCAAAGAGGGCGGGTACAGCATAGTCCTCACCACTTATACTCACCAATCAAAATTTCCATGGAAATGCCAGTACTATAATCCCTATTGGCTGAGTTTAGATCATATATATGTAATAGCATCAATATGCTAAAATTATCATATATATATAAGATTTAATAAGTTACGGACATATATCTTTACTTAAATCATGCTTATATGTAATATCTCTAATTGAAAGGTTTCAATGCATAATAAATTTTCTAAACCAGCCTTATACTTATCAAACACACATGTCACATATCCCTTACCTAAAAACAGAAGACACGAGAGATTTGTATAAGAGGAGCTCAAGTGTACACGTTCTCGATCCCGTCACCTAAACGAAAGACCAAAACTTATTACTGACAAATTCTTCCTAAATATTTAAACTTATACATGAATCACAACCTAACACTCAAACTTAAGAAAATCTTAATTCCCATCTCAAAATGTTCCAAAAATGCAAGATACATTCATCAAACACATGTTGTACCAAACCATAGAGAAACCAAGGCATACAAAATTTATCTATGATCCAGACATACCAAAAGATGAGCATACAAATTTATAGCTCAAAACATTCACCCCAACTTTAGAATTAAATCCTCAAATTTAGGTATATCATGTACTATTCACTGCTTATTTCAGCAGCATATACCCCATTTATAAAATACAAATGGGCTATCTATTCACATCCAATTTTCATGTAATTTTACAGAGCCATTCCTTTGGATGTTTAGTAGTGTTACCATATCAATTTACTAAAAATCATACAAGACAACATACTCAAATCTGTCCTAACAGAATTTCAGTCAACCTAGAAACTAAACCATTATTTTTATATTGATCCAATTGTTGTGAGGCCACTTTGATTACAACCATGTGTGTCTTAGAATTCATAAGAACCACTTCTAGCATCCTAATTCACATAATATGATTTAATCCAGATTTTTCATGTTATAAACACTGAATTTGTTAGAGTGACAGTTTTAACATATTTTCTTACAAAATCAACAACTAATTGCAATTGGCCTTCATTCATGTGGGTGTTTTTATACCTATACTATACATGTTAGAATACGTTAATAGGCATCCAATTGACCATAATATCTTCAATCGTTCAAATTGCTAACACAAAACCACAAAGTTTAGCTTCTAACAATCAAATTAGAGAATATAGAAGGAAAACTAAACAAACCATTTCACCATCAAAATTACCCATAACAGAAAATAATCTTATTTACTTACCCACAACTAAAGCTGAAACTTTAGTAAGAGTTTGATTTCTTCTTAGAGAGAGAGATACAGATTCGGTGCGAGAGAAAAGGCATAAGAGAGAAGAGGGTTGTTGCTGTGAACAAAGAAAGAAGAAAGAAGAACAAAGAAAGAGTTCTGGTGCAGCAAAGAAGACAAGGAAAAAGAATTTGGGTAGGGCACGTGTCTTACTAAGGGGAAAAGGGTTGATGATTTACCCTTAAAACTTTTTAAAATTTACTTACCCCCCTCCCCCCCTCATAAACTTTAATTCTAGAAAGGCCCAATGAATAAAATAACTTTGTATATGAACCCTTACCTTTATAAACTTCTTTCCATAACATAGAAAAAGCCTATATCTTTTATAACATCAAAATATCAAAGTTTTTGGCACTCAAATTAATTAAGATAATAGCAACCATATAAACCCATAAAATTGATCATGCAATTAATTTAGGATGTTACACCATCTGTATTAGTATGCATACCATAAGTATGCATACACATGTAAGTGGCATGCACACGCATACATGCCTAAGAACCCTAAACTAGAAATTGCAAAACAAAAACACAAAAACAAAGAATCTAACATGCTAACATCCTCAGAATACAAACACAAAGTAAACCTAAGCTAAACAAACATATTTTAAACACATAAACTCATATAAAAACGTACATAAACAAAGAAAATTAAAGAAAAGCAAAGCGCCAAAGTTGGAAAATTTACCTCAACACTAGAACTCTCTAGAGCTTGATTTTGATCGTTCCCTTCAGGCAATCTAGTCACAACCAATTCAAAAATAAGTTAGTAAACTTAGAACTCAAAGGTCAAGACCAGAAAAGGTCCCAATCAAGAAAAATTTGACTTGAGGATGTTTTGTGAAAAACTCCCTCACTGATTCACTATTTTCTAGTGAATCCTAAGTGTTTTACCACTGGAATTTGTCCTCTTTGAAAATGTACCTTTTATGGCTTTATATAATCGAAAAATAAGGGTTTGGGTCGGCTTCCAGACAATTTGGGATTTGTTCCAAACCTAGTTTAAATGCAGAAAACTTGCTTTACATAGTTTCTAGAGCCCTAGTATGTGCACACATGCACGTGTATGCGCACGGATGCAAAGAGCATGCGTATGCATGCCTTAAGGTTTTTGTGGCCTTTCTTTTCCAAAAATATTTTATTTTCTCATTAAATAAATTCATAAACATTTCCTTAAGTCAATTTTCGTCTGATCGGGCTTTAAACCAACCTTGGGCTTTAGAATTCTAACATCATTGAGGATCGGGGGCCCGAGTCGTTAGGGTTATGAAATGTGGTGTCTCTAGATACCCCTCTTTTGATTTGTTAGTGTAGACATCGCATTTTGTACTCATTACGACTCAGGCCCTTGTTCCCTAATGATGTTAGAATTTTAAAGCCGAAGGTTGGTTTAGGGCGCAATCAGATGAAAATTGATTTGAGGAAGGTGTTTATGGAAATTATAACTTATTTTGGGACAAGAAAGGCCATGAAAACCCTAGGGCATGTGCATGCATACACGCATATGCGCACGTATGCTCATGCTTTGTGTGTGCATGCTTCATGCATGTGTACGCATACACTTGTATGCGTGCATATGCTAAGGTTTCAGAGACAATGTAAGCCAAGTTTTCTCCATTTAAACTAGGTTTGGAACGAATCCCACATTGTTTTAGAGCCGCCCTATGTTGGGAAATATACATGTTTGCATTGCATACAAAACATACGCAGCGGAAAATAAACGGATCTACTTCATTCGCAATTGATAACATGTACTATGTAGGTTTCAGAAGAACAAGATAGTGTACCTTGATGCGGTGAAATTCAAAACCGGATGAAGAAGTACTCGGGAAGACTTTCAATCTTCACTCCAATTCCACTTGATGCCCAAGATGTGTGGTCTCTCAATCAGTTCTATGTTTTCTAGAGAGAATATGAAAGAGTGTCTCTCTTCCTTATTTTTAATACAATTGTTCATTCAACATACAAACCATTTTATTCTATATAAAATTTTGTATGTTTCTCTCCACATAACTGATTATCTAATTGGGCTAGCCTTTTGGGCCTTCCTAATTGGGCTTTAGTGTGTGGCTTGGAGTGGGACCAAAAGGGAACAAATAAGACACTAGCTCCAATGGGCCTTGGGCTTTTCTGTCAACTCTTGACAAATCCAAAGTTACCATTAATTATATTTAATACCACTATATAAATATAATTGCACTCTAGGCCTTATTAATAAATTATATCCCAAGACTTTATTATACATGCAACCCCTTCATAAAATATTCGTAGTAATACAAAGTCATGAATATAGACTGCCACTTTGTAAATTACTACATCTTAATCCTTGAGTACCCGGTTTAATCCTTTTGAGTTATTCACCATATATTTATAAAATCCAATTTCATAAATATATACTTTAGTTTTACTAAAGTGGTTAGGCCTAACTCTCTGAATAACTGTACCCATTAAACTTATCTCAAGGGAATATTTTATATCTCCGTTAAGAGACCATGAATTCCATTTTGAGAATATATGTTCTATCAACACTAAATGTGGCTGCCCAACATACTGAGGTTTTGACCGTTACTTTAGATCTCACTCCTGATATATCAAAGTAACCTACATTTCATGATCAGGTCCATTATTCTCTCAGGATTAAGAGTTCATGTGAATACAAGTCGTGAGATTTATTATTCAATTGACAGTCGTTAGGAGAATAATAAATCTTACAGCGGTCCAGTTCAATATGTCTTAACTCTTAAAACATATCAACATATTTACTAGAAGTCACCAGTTCCATGATCAAGACAAATCATCGTAGTTAATATGTTATAGTCTTCGCAGATGAAATGCCCAATTTCATCACCGACTACGAACCAAAATTCTGAGTTTACAAAGAACTTGTGATCTATATCTTCTGTGACTAAATCAAATAAATCACGTACTATGCATCTCATGGACTATTTGATAATGTCCGAATATTCATGTTACCATTATTTTAGATAAGAATAAAACAACTTTATTAAACACAATATTAAGTCATACATGATTTCTCACATAATGTCATACATAATATCATACATAGCATCATACAATAGGATTTAAGGGCACATATCCTAACAATCTCCCACTTGCCCTAAAGACTATTGTGCACTAATCTAACTCCCATTCCCTCTAAATGTGACTCGAAGGTCCTTTGAGGCAAGGCTTTGGTAAAGGGATCTGCTAGATTATTTGCACTCTCAATCTTTGCTACCACCACATCTCCACGAGCAACAATGTCTCGAATGATGTGGTACTTTCTCTCAATGTGCTTTCCTTTCTTATGATTCCTTGGATCTTTGGATTGTGCAACCGCTCCACTATTGTCACAAAACAATGTGATAGGAACTTGCTCCATTCTCACTACACCAAGATCAGAAAGGAATTTCTTGAGCCAAATAGCTTCCTTTGCCGCCTCACAAACAGCAACATTTTCAGTGTCCATGGTGGAGTCTGCAATACAAGATTGCTTAACACTCCTCCAACTTATGGCTCCACCTCCCAAGGTGAATACACATCCTGACGTGGACTTTCTGAAATCTAGATCCGATTGAAAGTCTGAATCTGTATAGCCAATGGGAATCAAATCTTCACAACGGTAAAAAAGCATATAATCTCTCGTTCTCTGTAGATACTTGAGAATATGCTTTACAGCTTGCCAATGTTGTGGTCCTGGATTTGATTGATATCGGCTGACCATGCCAACTGAAAAACAGATATCTGGTCTAGTACAAAGCATGGCATACATGAGACTTCCTACTGCAGAAGCATAAGGAACTTGTCTCATCATATCTTCTTCCTCTTGAGTCTTAGGCCTTTGGTCATCGGACAGAGGAACTCCATGTCTGAAAGGAAGTAGTCCTTTCTTGGAGTTTTACATGCTAAACCGTTCTAGAACCTTATCTATATATCCAGCTTGTGATAAGCCTAACATCTTATTCTTACGATCTCGCCAAAGCTTGATCCCTAGAATAAAGTTAGCCTCACCCAAGTCTTTCATATCAAATTTGCTTGACAACCAAACCTTTACTGATGACATGACCCCTACATCATTTCCAATGAGTAGAATATCATCAACATAAAGCACTAGGAACATTACTACTTTGTCTTGATGTCTTTTGTACACACATGGTTCATCAAGATTTTGTTCAAAACCAAATGATTTGATTGCTTGATCAAATCTGATGTTCCATGACCTAGATGCTTGTTTAAGTCCATAAATGGACCTATTCAACTTGCAAACCATATGCTTTTGGTTCTTTGCTATGAAACCTTCTGGTTGCTTCATATAGATTTCCTCTTTAAGATTGCCATTAAGAAATGCAGTCTTGACATCCATTTGCCAAATATCATAATCATAATGAGCAGCAATGGATAAGAGAATTCTGATAGATTTAAGCATTGCTACTGGTGAAAAGGTTTCCTCATAAAATACCTTCTTTTTGAGTATACTCTTTTGCCACTAGCCTTGCTTTAAAGGTTTCAACCTTTCCATCTATCCCTCTCTTCCTCTTGTAAACCCATTTGCAACCAACAAGTTTAATGCCGTTAGGCACCGTTACAAGATCCCAAACTTGATTGGAATACATGGAATCTAATTCTGATTTCATAGCTTGGACTTAATGATGTGCATCTATATCATTCATTGCTTCTTCATAAGTGTAAGGATCAGTTTCGGCCTCCTCTAAGATAGCCTCATAAGTCTCTCCAAGACCTATGAATCTTATAGGTGGCCTAACATTCCTCCCACTACGATGAGGCAACTGTGTACTAGACATCTCATGAGTAGTATCTTGTGGTGTATCCAATACAGCCACATCATCCCTAGTTTCAACCATTGGTTGTTCAATTACAGGTTCATTCATTTTAGTCAAGACAACTCTACTTCTAGAAGTAAAATTATTCATATAGTCATATTCCAAGAATTTAGCATTTGTACTAACAAAAACTTTGTTATCTTTATGACTATAAAATAAATAACCCCTAGTTTCTTTTGGATAACCCACAAGCAAACATACTTCTGATTTTAGTTCCAACTTCTCAGACTTCCCTTTTAACACATGTGCTGGACATCCCCAAATGTGGAGATATTTCATACTAGGCTTATGCCCACTCCACAATTCCATGGGTGTTTTGGGAACAGATTTTGATGGAACTAAATTCAAAAGATGTATTGCTGTATCTAAGGCATAACCCCAAAAAGAAATAGGTAAAGTTGAGTAACTCATCATGGACCTAACCATTTCTAAAAGAGTCCTATTCCTTCTTTCTGCTACACCATTTTGTTGGGGTGTTCCAGGCGCAGTCAATTGGGATACAATCCCATTTTGAGTTAAGTAATCCTTGAAATCCCCAAGAAGGTATTCGCCACCACGATTAGTTCGAATGGCCTTTATGTGTTTTCCCAATTGATTCTCAACTTCAGCCCTAAACTCTTTGAATTTTTCAAAAGCTTTGGACTTCCGTCTCATTAGGTACACATAACCAAATCTAGAGTAATCATCGATGAAAGTGATGAAGTACTCATAACCTCCTTTTGCTTGGGTTGACATAGGACCACAAACATCCGTATGAACTAATTCTGGCAACTCTTGGGCTCTTTTACCTTTTGCATTAAAAGGTCGTTTGGTCATTTTGCCTTCTAAACAAGATTCACAAACTGAAAATTCGCCAAAGTCCAATGGCTCTAAGAGACCATCTTTGATCAGTCTTTGAATTCTGTTTGGATTAATATGACCCAAACGCAAGTGCCAAAGATATGCATCATTAGTAGAAGGAAACTTTCTCTTTAATGATTTTACATGAGAGTTATTATCTAATTCAAAATTGTATAATTCATGCTTATCAAGAGTTAAAATATAAAGACTATCTACATTATTGCCAGAACAGATAAACATTTTATCCTTCTTAATTACAACATTGTCTTTAAGGATAACACAATATCCATTTTTACCTTAATAAGTTGCAGAAATTAAATTCCTACGAACATTAGGTACAAATAAACAGTCTTCCAATATTAACACCCTAGTTTCAAAGCATAAATTAAACACTCCAATAGCTACAACTGGAATCCTACTCCCATCAGCCAAGGTCAGAAACAACTCTCCTTCTTTATGTCTTCTGGTCTCTTGGAACCCCTGCAAAGAATTGCAGATATGATTAGTACAACCTGAATCCACACACCAGGAATCCGTGGGATTTTGTACCAAACATATTTCAAGAAGGAATGAAATTTTCATACCCTTATTGGCAGCCTTGAACTTTGGACAATTCCTCTTCCAGTGTCCTTTCTCACCACAATAGAAATATTTTCCTTTCAGCTTCTTTCCTTTGTCGGCAACCCCTAAGACAATTTGTTTACCCTCCTGCTTAGTGAAGTCCTTCTTCTTCTTCTTCTTACCCTTGCCTTTCGACTTAGCTTGAGAAGTAGAAACTTCACCCACGTTGGCTTCAACATTAGAAGTACCAAGGATGCCTTCCGCCGCTACCAACTCATTCATTAATTCAGACAAAGAGTAAATCTTTTTGTTCATGTTATAATTAAGTCTAAATTCCTTGAATGACTCTGGTAGTGACTGGAGTATCATATTCACTTGGGATTCTCCATCAATGTCGGCACCCAAAACTTCCAATGTATTCAGATTAGAGATCATTGTAAGACAATGTTCTCTCACTGAACTACCTTCAGCCATTTTGGTATTATAAATTCGCCTCATGATATCTTGCCTTGCAGAACGGCCTTGCTCACCAAACATCTCCTTTAGACTTAGCATAATGTCTGAAGCAAGTTCTACATCCTGCATTTGATGTTGTAGAACATTTAAGATGGACGCTAGGATATAGCACTTGGCCATTTCATTAGATTTCTGCCAACGATCATATCGTTGTTTTTCCTCAGGAGGAGCATCTAATGAAGGAAAGCTAGGACATGGTTGCGTAAGCACATATTTGTGCTCTTCAGCTGTGAGAACTATGTCCAAGTTTCTTTTCCAGTCAACATAATTAGTTCCAGTCAGTTTGTTTTGATTAAGAATGCTAACAAGTGGGCTAAATGATGCCATGTTTAAATCTGAAATAATAAACATGAATATAATAAGTACACTGGACATTATCAATTTAGCATATAAACATATAATATGGAACCTTAATAAAATCATAATATAATATGCAACGACAACCCAATCCCGCAATTAATATTCCTCGGTAGCGAGGTCATACTAATCACTATGATTAAGCAAGGATTATCCTCATTATTAATGCTATCATGGTAACTCTTACCAAACAAAAATAATGTGCCGCTTATTCTTTAGCCTCCAAGTGATAATGACATAGCTCCGTAAGGAGGTTAATATCATACTTAGTCTAGTGTACACCATTGTCTAGAATCAATGTGAGTCACCAAGTAACTCCATGGTAGCGTGGTCGTTCTTAATGTAAAAACACACTTCATCTATCATTAAGAAGTTTAACCTGTAGTACCATGAATTAAACACCCTCCGTAGGGAGCAAGGCATATACGCCAAGGCGAGGTGATTAATCACACTACTATAAACCGACAATGGAGGCCGTGAGATCCAACCCTTGAATCTCTCTCCCACTAGAGGTTTTAAAATAAAGGTTTTTATCTTTTAAACATGCATAAACTAATTATACACAGCCTTGCATTTTATACTAATCACTTTTTCTTACGAAAAAGGCGTAAAAAAAATAGTGAAAACACAAAATTTAATCACACACTTTTAAGTTTGAAAACACTTAGAAAAATTCAGATTTTTCTTCTTTCGATCAATCGAATGTGCCCCTCGATCGGTCGAAAAAATTAAACAATTCGAACTTGACCTTCTGTCTTGTTCGATTGATACTCGATCGCCTCTTGATCGATCGAAAAGAAAAGTCGTTCGATCGACTGGCAATCGAATATCAATCGATCCAAAAAGATTGGTCACTGTCTTACTTGAATTTCCAGAAATTCTTCTAAGGCAGTTTTCAACGGTTTTGCATGAATTAACAACCATCATACGAAAATGATAGACAGAGATTGATATCAAAACTGAAATCTATTGATGCTATAGCCTTAAAGATCAATTTAACATTCTTAAATTCATATTTAAACAACATCATAACATCAATATCAGTTTTTATCAAATCATAGTTTCAACAACCATGCAAAAAATTAAATGTATAATCCTCTATCAACTTGAAACTATTATCTCTAATTCCAAAACGAAAAAAACATGTTATACAGATTCGAAATGAAAACTGCTCTGATACCAATGTTGGGAAATATACATGTTTGCATCGCATACAAAACATACGCAGTAGAAAATAAACGGATCTACTTCATTCGCAATTGATAACATGTACTATGTAGGTTTCAGAAGAACAAGAGAGCGTACCTTGATGCGGTGAAATTCAAAACCGGATGAAGAAGTACTCAGGAAGACTTTCAATCTTCACTCCAATTCCACTTGATGCCCAAGATGTGTGGTCTCTCAATCAGTTCTATGTTTTCTAGAGAGAATATGAAAGAGTGTCTCTCTTCCTTATTTTTATTACAATTGTTCATTCAACATACAAACCATTTTATTCTATATAAAATTATGTATGTTTCTTTCCACATAACTGATTATCTAATTGGGCTAGCCTTTTGGGCCTTCCCAATTGGGCTTTAGTGTGTGGCTTGGAGTGGGACCAAAAGGGAACAAATAAGACACTAGCTCCAATGGGCCTTGGGCTTTTCTGTCAACTCTTGACAAGTCCAAAGTTACCATTAATTATATTTAATACCACTATATAAATATAATTGCACTCTAGGCCTTATTAATAAATTATATCCCAAGACTTTATTATACATGCAATCCCTTCATAAAATATTCGTAGTAATACAAAGTCATGAATATAGACTGCCACTTTGTAAATTACTACATCTTAATCCTTGAGTACCCGGTTTAATCCTTTTGAGTTATTCACCATATATTTATAAAATCCAATTTCATAAATATATACTTTAGTCTTACTAAAGTGGTTAGGCCTAACTCTCTGAATAACTGTACCCATTAAACTTATCTCAAGGGAATATTTTATATCTCCGTTAAGAGACCATGAATTCCATCTTGAGAATATATGTTCCATCAACAATAAATGTGGCTGCCCAACATACTGAGGTTTTGACCGTTACTTTAGATCTCACTCCTGATATATCAAAGCAACCTACATTTCATGATCAGGTCCATTATTCTCTCAGGATTAAGAGTTCATGTGAATACAAGTCGTGAGATTTGTTATTCAATTGACAGTCATTAGGAGAATAATAAATCTCACAGTGGTCCAGTTCAATATGTCTTAACTCTTAAAACATATCAACATATTAATTAGAAGTCACCAGTTCCATGATCAAGACAAATCATCGTAGTTAATATGTTATAGTCTTCGCAGATGAAATGCCCAATTTCATCACCGACTACGAACCAAAATTCTGAGTTTACAAAGAACTTGTGATCTATATCTTCTGTGACTAAATCACATAAATCACATACTATGCATCTCATGGACTATTTGATAATGTCCGAATATTCATGTTACCATTATTTTAGAAAAGAATAAAACAACTTTATTAAACACAATATTAAGTCATACATGATTTCTCACATAATGTCATACATAATATCATATATAGCATCATACAATAGGATTTAAGGGCACATATCCTAACATCCTAAACCCTTATTTTTTGACTATATATAGCCATAAAAGTTACTTTTTTAAGAAGGACAGATTCTAGCAAAAAAACACATAAGATTCACTAGAAAATAATGAATCAAGGAGGGAATTTTTCACAAAATATCCTCAAGTAAAATTTTGCTTGATCGGGACCTTTTCTAGTCTTGATCATGGAATTCTATGTTTACTAACTCATCTTTGATTTGGTTGCGAATAGATTGACAAAGGAGAATGGTCAAAATCAAGCTCTAGAGTGTTCTGGGGTTGAGGTAAGGTCTCTAACTTTGGCTTTTCACTTTTCTTTGATTTGCCTTTGTTTTTATGTTTATGTATATGTGTTAAATGCTCTAATATGTTTGTTTAGTTTAGGCTTATTTTGTGTTTGTGTTAGAAGCATGCTAGGTTGTTAGTTTCCTTGTTTTTGTAGTGTTTTCTTTGTTTTCAATTCTGGTTTTCTGGGTTTAGGGTTTTGGGTGTGTATGCATGTGCATGTAGCTTGCATGCGTATGCATGCGTACGCATATTAGTAGTATGCATATGCATATAGTTGGGATATGTAGGCATGCCCTATGTATGCACATGCATACTTAAGCCCAAAAACCCTAATTCATTTTCTATATTTTGTTTCCTTTGTTTCTTTCACATCTTTTAGCCTCTATTTAATCCGTTTTGCCTATCTTTTAGTCTCTATTTCCCTGTTTTTCTTTTTTGTTTTTTTTTTTGTAAATATTTTTTTTATTATTAGGGTTTTTATTTTGTTTGAATACCATGAACATGCATATGAATATGAATATGCATTAATGCATACGTGTTTTGATGCAGTGAGGTATGTCATGCGTTATCACATGAACATGCATTTGTTTTGGTTGTTGAGTAAGTTTTGGTTGATGAACATAATATGCTTGATTGAATCCCATGTTTTTGGTGTTTAGATGCTATAGTATGTTCATCCTGATCTGCCTTGTGATATTTTTTCCCTTAGATATGATCTTTAAATGCCATGATAGATGAATGTTAGGCTTGAGGATGATTATACCATGTCGTTTGCTTTAGATGCATGTTAGTGTGAGTGTGTGAATTAGAGTAACATATTAAATATTCCTTTAATGAGATTAAGACTTGGAACATAATGAGTGGAAGCCAACCCACGGGTCGGGTGGGGTTGGATGCCTAACACCTTCCTATCCCCATACCTAAACTCTAGACACGTGCTCTGGTAAAGATTAGTCTTTCCACGAAGGATGCCATATTTATGGTTCCTAGACCTAAACTAGGTGGTGACTCCATTTTACATCCTCCACCATGGTACACCCTAGGCCAAGGCATGCTCACCCACATGTGAGGATGACACCACCATGTCGTGGGCACTTGTGCCCACAGTGGCAACTCCACTAGGGATAGAGAGTTTGATTCTAATGTATTCCATTTCTTAATCTTGATAAAGGCTAGTTTAATATTGTTTGCTCACACTTTCAATTGTTTTTTTTTTTTTTTTTTGTCCCTTTGCTGTGGTTGGTGATGAGTGGGAAAGTGGAGGCTCCATTTGGACCAAAATTTTCCAAAGTTCATCCCACCAACTCACAATTTGTGCTTTAAGGAGCTTACCCACACTTAGCAAGATCTTAGAACCTATCAAAAGAGGGCACCCTTTATGTCAATTGTTTGTTCAACCATATATCTTGTGTTCACCTAATTCTGAGGACAAATAAAAGTTGTAAAACATGAAAGGATGGCCCAAACGTTATGGCATATTCTCATGTTGGGGTTAATGCCCTAAAATCTAATTTAGTGACATATCATAAATAATTAAATTGTTTAATTATATGAGATTATTATAAATAAACTAATGGGACATTATCATAGTCCATGAGATGCATAGTATGTAATTTGTGTGAAAAGTCACAGAAGATATAAATCACAAGTTCTTTGTAAACTCAAAATGTAGTTCGTAGTCGGTAATGAAATTGGGTGTTTCATCTGCGAAGACTATAACACATCAACTAAGATGATTTGTCTTGATCATGGAAGTGAAGACTTCTAGTTGATGTGTTGATGTGTCTTAAGAGTTAAGACATATTGAACTGGACTACTGTGAGATTAATTATTCAATCAACAATTGTCACCAGAATAATTAATCTCACGACTTCTAATTTCATAGACACATAATCCTGAGAGGATAGTGAACTCGATCTTGAAATGTAAATTACTTTGATATATCAGGAGTGAGATCTAATATTCACGGTCAAAATCTCAGTATGTTCAGTAACCAAACGTAGTGTTAAAGGAACCATATTCTCAAGATGGAATCCATAATCTCTTTTTATAGAGACACAAAATATCCCCTGGGAACTGGTTATTCAGGGCGCCCACTTTAGTAAGGAGTAACTAAAGCTTATATTTATTGAAATTGGATTTCAATAAATGTGAATAACTAAAAGATTAAACCGGGTACTCAAGAATAAAAAAGTTGTTTACAAAGTGACAGTTCTTTATGACTTTGTTCACTATAAATATTTCATGGAGAGTCATATGATATCATTAAAGTCTTGGGATATAATTTATTAATAAGGCCTAGAGTGCAATTATATTTAGATAGTGGTATTAAATATAATTAATGGTAACTTTGGACTTGTCAAGTGTCGACAGAAAAGCCTAAGGCCCATTGGAGCTAGAGTCTTATTTGTTCCCTTTGGTCCCATCTCAAGCCACAAACTAAAGCCCAATTGGGTAGGCCAATATAGCTAACCCAATTAGATAATCAGTTTTTATTTAATAAGAGTTATTAAATAAAGTAACTACCACAGTAGTTAGAATGTACGTATGATGAAAAGAAAAGAAAACAGTTTTTCTCTACAAAGAGAATAAGGATTTTTCTTTGAGAATCAACGTATAGAAGACTGATTGAGAGACCACACTTCTTGGGCACCTTATGGAATTGAGATGTTGATTAGAGGTATTCTCAAGTCTTGTTTTGAATTTCATTGCATCAAGGTATGCTTTCTATTCTTTGTTTTAGAATGAAGTAGATCCGTATTTGTTGCTTCTGCTGTGTGTTTTGTATGAGATGCAAAACTAGATTTTCCAACGCCTAAGACAAGGTGATGAAACAAAGGAGTTCTCACATATAAGAGGCTTATCCCAAAATCAAAAGGTATTTCATAACTCGAAAGGTTCATCAGATCATAGCCCAGTTGCTATCATAAACCCAAAATCAAAGGCCTCTTAGGCCTAGGATAACAAATATGCTATGGACCTAGCATCCAAGATCCTAGCAAGTCAATATGAATCTCCCTATTCTTAGGCCTCTTTGTTGCAAGTAAAGGCTTAAAATGATGAGAGACATGGGCTTTGAGAGGAAGGCCACAATATATCCTACAATATATTCTAGCTAAAGGGTTACTTCAAAAATAGTGATAATAGTGAATATGAGAAAGGAAGAGCCTAAAGGTGATTAATACATTGTTGGCCCATATTTGAGAGAAAGGGTTGAAAATCTATAAGAACATCCTAATGAAAGCCAATGAGAGTAAGTTGAGAGTTTTATTGTAAATGGACTAAATCCTAGAAACAAGGGGCAAAGTTCATGAGAGGAAAGGGAGTGATTTTGTAATTAGACCTTCATTAAAATGAATTTAAAGACTTTCTAAGAACATCTAGATAAAAGAAACTTTTGTTAAGGGACATTTCTTCGTACTTTTGATGGCTTCTTCTAGATTTCCCATGTGCCATGGTGTCTAATAACATGACTTAAAAGGAGGTTAACCATGTGATAATTGAAGGAATGGTCCTTTCTTTTCCCATTGCTGAAGCATATTCCTGGGCCGTGGATTTTCATAAAGGCTTATGTCAATGACTTTTTGAAATGGAAAGCATTGGATCTTGGCTGGATTGGACCTCAACGATTGAAATAACCCAAGTCATCCCTGTTCACATTTTGATTGAACGAGACACTGCCCCACCTTTCGACGCTGAACGATACTTCGTCTTGACCCAAGATAAAGACGAACATGAAGAGGAAGAAGATGACGACAAGTTTAGCCACATAGACTACTGCACCGAAATTAAGCTTGATTCGTTGTGTGAAGAGGAAGTTGCACCTTTTAAGATCAAGAAGAGGGCCCTGATGAGTTATTCGAGGCACTGCGCGCATGGAAGCCATGGGAAGAAAAAGATTGGTCCATGGAGCTGAAGACTTTGTTCGAGGAAGAAGGTGTAAAAGATGCCAAGGGTGTCAAAAGAAGGGAAGGGCATAATTCATCATGCCTACTGATGGGCAACTTAGAAATTGGACTTGGTTAGGTATTCTAACAGCATGAGAAAAATGTCTTGTAATGCAAGTTCCAATGTACTTTTCAACTTTTTTAAAAAGATGAATTTTGATTTGGCTTATTTTGATGTGTCCCATAATATTGATATTTTAAACTTAAATGATTCCAATGAATTTGAAAATGAAATTAATAAAATTTGGAAAAGAAAACTGAACCTACGGAACCAACTTTTGAAACTTTTAACTTGAGCAATGATGAGAATCCATGCTTAATTAAAATTGGCTCAACTCTAAATGAATAAGAAAGAAAATATCTGAAAGAGCTTCTCACTGAATTCTAAGAAGTATTTGCATGGTATTATGAAGATATGTTTGGTATTGATCCCAAGATAGCACAACGTCACATTGATACTTATTCCTATCTGGTGCCCGTCAAACAAAAATTGAGACGCATGAGAACTAAATGGCTCCTTAATATCAATGAAGAAGTCACCAAGTAGTTGAAAATAGGTTTCAAAAAACCCGGACACAAAGCTGTACCCAAGAAGGATGGGAAAGTGAGGATGTGTGTGGACTTTAGATATTAGGATTAGTGCCCTTAAATCCTATTGTATGATATTATGTATGATATTATGTATGACATTATATATGACATTATGTATGACTTAATGTTGTAATTAATAAAGTTGTTTTATTATTATCTAAAATAACGGTAACATGAATATTTGGACTTTATCATATTGTCCATGAGATGCATAGTATGTGATTTATGCGATTTAGTCACAGAAGATATAAGTCACAAGTTCTTTGTAAACTCAAAATTTTAGTTCGTAGTCAGTGATGAAATTGGGCATTTCATCTACGAAGACTATAACATATCGACTAAGATAATTTTTCTTGATCATGAAAGTAGAGACTTCTAGTTGATATGTTGATATGTTTTAAAAGTTAAGACATATTGAACTAGAGTGCTGTGACATTTATTATTCTCCTAACGACTATCAAATGAATAATAAATCTCACGACTTCTATTTACATGAACTCTTAATCTTGAGAGGATAATAGACTTGATCATAAATTGTAGGTTACTTTGATATATCAGGAGTGAGATCTAAAGACACGGTCAAAATGTCATTATGTTGGGCAGCCGCATTTAGTATTGATGGAACATATATTTTCAAGATGGAATTTATAGTCTCTTAATGGAGATATAAAATATTCCCTTGAGATAAGTTTAATGGGTTCAGTTATTCAGAGAGTTAGGCTTAATTACTTTAGTAATCAATTACTAAAGTATATATTTATGAAATTGGATTTCTTAAATATATGATGAATAACTTAAAAGGATTAAACTGGGTACTCAAGGATTAAGATGTAGTAATTCACAAAGTGGAAGTCTACATTAATGAATTTATATTACTACGAATATTTTATGAAGGGGTTGCATGCACAATAAAGTCTTGGTATATAATATATTAATAAGGCCTAGAGTGCAATTATATTTATGTTAGGTTCTAAAGATTAGGAACTAATGTATTTAGAACTTCAATTTGTATGTTGGCAAACCATGATCAAAACGAATGTTTAGTCGTGTGTTAGACTTGCTCAAAGTATGGGTCTTAATGTAAAGTTGGAATCGAGTTTTTATGCAGAATTACCTTTAACTTTCTGTATGACTCGATCGATCGAAAATAAGACTCGATCGATCGAAAATCGTGCAGAACGTTTTTCTGCAGAAAATTCCAACTCAGCCCAAGCCCGTTTTAATGTATAGGGTTTTATGTTTGCCCTAAGTATAAAAGGGAAAACCCTAGCCACGTTTTTAGAGTTCTGTTTTGCTGTGTTTGTGAATCTCATTGTGAGATCTAGAGGTGTTTACCTTCACATACACTTAGGGTTTACAAACTTGAGATTTATGTCAAGAGTTGTGTAAATCAATACAGTTGCAGAATCAATAGAGCACAAAGATATACAAGCAGGTGCGCTTGTGGATTTGCTGAAGAATTCAAGAAAGAAGGAGTCCGTGGATCTCGGAGCTATCATGGGGTCATGGTAGTAAGTTTCCTACACTTGGGTAGCAACAAGATGTTAGTGGTCTAAGTCTTGTCGTGTAAACTTCAATTCTTTCTTAGTGGATTCAGTTTACCTTGAGGATAGCTAGGTCAAATCCTCCCCAGGTTTTTACTGGTGTGGTTTCCTGGGTCATCAGATCTTTGTGTTGTTTATTTTCCGCTGCTTTGTTATTTTTAATTATTTGTGTTAACCTAGTTTTAATTAAATTACCTAAGTTAATCACTTGGCTAATTCACTAGGTTAATCTGTTGGGTTTAAGGGGTCTAAACGAACTGACAAGTGGTATCAGAGCGGGTAGCTTTTGTGTTTGATCCTTTGATCTTTTAAGCTGATCCTTGACCCCTGTTGTCATGGAACACGGACACTCTCTTGTTGTTCCACCTCACTTTGATGGAAACAACTATGCTTATTGGAAAGTAAGGATGAAAGCATTCCTGAAATCCATTGATGAGAGAGTTTGGAATTCTGTTGAATACGGATGGGAGAAGCCCACTACTCCTATGAGTGAGTGGCAAACTTCTTAAAAGGAGGCAGCCGCTTTTAATAGCAAAGCTATGAATGCTATTTTTAATGCTGTTTCCATGGAGGAATTTAAGAGAATCTCTAATGTTGAGGTTGCTCATACTACTTGGAAAATCCTCCAGACTGTGCATGAAGGCACGAAGGCAGTTAAAATTAATAAGTTGCAGCAATTAACCTCTAGATTTGAAAGCATTAGAATGAATGATGATGAATCCTTTGATGAATTCTATGCTAAATTGAATGATATTGTTAATTCTGCTTATAATTTGGGTGAAATCTATGATCAACCTAAAATTGTTAGGAAGATTCTTAGATCTTTGACTGAGGATTTTAGACCCAAAGTGACTGCCATCACTGAGAGCAAGGATGTGGACTCCATCCCTGTGGATGAACTTGTAGGATCTCTTCAGTCCTATGAGTTAGACCTCCCCAAGACTAACAAATCCAAATCAATGGCTCTTAAGTCTGTTGATGATGTTGATGATGGTGGATTTGATGATGAACTCTCTGCTACAGAGATTGCCTATCTTGCCAAGAACTTTAGAAACTTTCTGAGGAATAATAACAGAAGGGCAAGAGGCAAGAACATTGTTGAACCTAGAAATTTTAGGAAGAATGAACCCACTAAGGTTAATAACATTGAAAAACCTAAGGAGAAAGTAGGTCAATCTTCTAATAATTCTTTGGGACAACAATGTTTTGGTTGTCAAGGATATGGTCATTTAAAGTCTGAATGTCCCACTTACTTGAGGTCTAAGGGTAAGGCTATGGCTGTAACCCTTAGTGATGACGAAGTTTCCGACAATGAATCCGTTAGTGATGAGGATGGAAACTTCATTGCTTTCACTGCTACCACTGTAGTCAACGAAAGCATATCTGTTGAAGAGAACCCTTCTGATGGGGAACTCTCTAAGGAT
The DNA here is from genome assembly GCA_033629205.1 of Lithocarpus polystachyus. Taxonomy (NCBI): domain Eukaryota; kingdom Viridiplantae; phylum Streptophyta; class Magnoliopsida; order Fagales; family Fagaceae; genus Lithocarpus; species Lithocarpus polystachyus. Next base: position 51,691,740 of record CM066163.1, read on the forward strand.
GCAGATTTACAGGAAGCCTACAATAAACTTTGCAAAGTTGCTGCAAAGGATGCCATGAATGTTGAGTTAGGCTTGAAGAAAATTGCATCTTTAGAACTTGAAAAGAAAATTTTACTTGTTAAATTGTTTGATGCAAATGAGCTTTTGAATAATGTGAAAACTGAGAACATGCTCTTACTTGATAAAGTTAAATGTTTGGAACTTGATTTATCTGTTGCTAGAGAACAAACTAATAGGTCTGCAAGCTCCAAACTTGATCACATGCTGAGTATTCAAAAGTCTCTTTCTGATAAAACTGGTTTAGGTTATGAGGAAAGTATTTCTGTGCTTGAACCTTCTTCCACTAAATTTGTTCCTTCTTCTGAACCTCCTAAGAGTGAGATTGTTAAACCCTCCGTGAGTGAACCTGTCAAACATGTTAATGTTACTCCACCTAGAAAGATTAGGGTTGATCTTCATGATTCTCATTCTAGAGCTTCTACTTCTACTAAGGGCAAATTGCATGATAAGCCTGCATGGGTCTGTCATTTTTGTGGAAAACCTGGACACATTCGTCCAAATTGTTTTAAGTTGCAAGCTGCGAAGCGAGCAAATAAAACTAAAGTACCTGTGCCTCAAGCACATGATCCTATGGTACTTATTGGTGAATTGGTAAAGGCGTTAAACCTTTATTCCAATCCTGGAGTTGCTCAGAATTCTAATGTGAATCATAACTCCAATGCAAGAGTTGCATCTAAGAAGTCTTGGATGCAAAAGGCTCAATCTAATTGAGTCTGTCTGACATGGTCCTTGTGCTTCATTGCTCAATCTTTTGTGACCTTTGTTTCTAGGATTTGCATTGCATTACATTCATGCATTTCATTCTAGGTTGTTTGTTTCTTTGTTAAATAAAAAAAAAAAAAAAATTTTTTTGCAAATTGTGTTTTGCTATTTTTCCTTGAATTTGAAGACAAGGTTGGTCAATCAAAATTTACATGTCATATGTATGTACCTTGTTTAGCTTTGATGCACTTATTTCTATTGCACTTTACTAGCTAAAGTCTTGCTGTGCATGTTGTGTGGGAAGATGCTATAATTGTTGATCACATGATCTTGATCTTGAAGTCTTATGTCTTTGATTGTCGGACTTGGTCTTATTGAGAAAGGCATAAATAACCATCTCACCACTGTTTATTAGCCAATCATGAACACCTTAGTGCATATCGTAAGATTTTGTGCTCGAGAAAGTGTAGCACATGCACAAAAAGAACATAAGGTGTAGCCTCTAAATAAAATTGGTGTGTACATTATTGGGCTATAACCACCTCACAAATTCAAATAAAATTGGTGTGTACATTATCCCGGCTTTTATTAAGTTTCTAATCAATAAATTTGAATATTGAGGCAAATCAAGAAACTTACATGATTGCAAGCTTTTATTCTAGGAGATGTAGGAGTTATAGGATGTAACTCTTTAAGTAATAGTCTCTTTCAAATTCATGTGATGGATTTTGTAGAAATTGTGATTGATCTCTATGTGTATATCACCTCACATGTTTCTCAAGCTTATGCTAGTTGCACACACTACACAAGCTATTCTTTGCTAGAATTGTGTACATGATATTGTGTGTGTTTTTGGCCTGACCAACCAAGTTTGAGAATTTCTAGAAATTGATGCAGAATATGTTTGCTTGTTTTTTTGGGTATATTGAGAGAAATTGTTGCCTTGAGAAATCTGGATTGAATACATGTGTTTTTGGGAAACATCTCATCTCATACTCATGCATTTTTTCTCATAAAATCTAATGCTTTGAGGAGTTTTTGATCAAAAATGTTGGTTTTTCAAAACTGTGATTTTTCCAGAATTTCGATCGATCGAAACTGATTTTCGACCGATCGAAAATGTTTTAAATTGCTCAAAAAACTCTCTGGTTGGCTCGATCGATCCCAGCTTGTTTTTGGATCAATCGAAGGTATTTTCGATCGATCGAATGTAACCTTCGATCAATCGAAAATCGGGATGACTGTTTTTAACAATGACTCTTTCTCACGTGTCTTTACACTTTTCAAAACTTTTTCAAAAGTTTTTGTCTCCCTACCAACCGGTCAAGCACCTTTCTTGGAGTTTTTGTCGCTTTCTTCCAATTCTTTTGCACAATCTCTCCTCTTCAAGTCTGGTAAGACCTTTATGCCCCTTCCTTTGCATTTATTTTTCGAAAATCATGCATTTTTCATGCATTTTTGTTGTTATTTTCGGAATTATTGTTGTGGCAAATTAGGAAGTGTTTTTGAGTGTTTCTTTCTCAAATTTTTTATGGGTTTTTGTGGGGACACCTTACCTATGCTCTACATGTGGTTTAATTTGATTATTTTGGTGTTTTGAAGGAAATTTGAAATTCTAGGGCTTTAATTTGAGATAATTTGGGGTTTTGTTCAATTTGATTGAACTTGATGAAATTGGCTTGTTGGTTTGGTAAATTTGATCATTATATTGTGTTAATTAACTATTGTATTGATCAATTTATCAATTTGTTGTGTTTTGAAAAATTAGGTTTTTCAAATTGGGTATTTTTTGATAAATATTGCTTGCTCAAGCCAATTTTGTTAATTTGGATCACAATTGAACATGTCACTGCATTAGTACATGCATCATGTTATGATCATGCTCATGCATCATATAGAATTGATTTTTTTTTCTATATTTTTCTGCTGTGCTAACTTGCAGTCTGCCCTTGGTATTGTTTTTGCTCTTTTCTTTCTGTGTCTATCTTTTCCTTAGCACTATGCCTAGGAAAACTAGAGCCCATAGGACTTTTGATCCTTCTCCTTCTTTTGACGCTGAGCGGTTCCCTAGTGAGTCAAACCAAGTCACCTATGAGACTCTGAACCTTAGGCGTCAAATTTGGGCTGAGCATAGGATTATCTTAGATAAGTTGGATCCTGAGGTGCGTCGTAACTTTTCACGTCGGGGTTGATTACCTTTGCTCGAGTATGAGCATTCTCCTCCTCCTGCCACCTTGATTAGAGAGTTCTATTCGAACCTCTCTATTCATGTCTACGATAACGACACCTTAGTAAAGGTGTGGTTGCGTGGTGTGGAGTATCGCATTACCCCTTCGGTAGTGTCTGATGCTCTTGGGGTGCCTATTGTGGATCATCCCGTTTTTCCTTACGAGGAGTCTCCACCCCTTGATAACGTCCTGTCCTACATCACTGGGTCTTCTATCCAGTGGGGTTCTGATCCTCGGATCACTTCTGCTGAGCTGTCTAAGCTGCACTATCTTTTCTTTAGGATAGCGTGTCATTCTTTGTGGCCTATTTCGCATGTCCACACCATTCCTCTTGAGAGGTGTGTCTTTTTGTATGCCTTGGTCACTGATGCTCCTATCAGTTTTCCGCATCTGTTCCTTCGTTCTTTGAACGAGGTTCATCGATCTAGTTCCACGGCTCATGCTTTGTTTTTCCTTGTTTTTATTCATAGGATTCTCCTTTTTCTTGGTTTTGGTGAGTTTCCTGCTTCTGAGCCTGTACATGTCATCGCTCCTATCGGTGCTACCTTTTTGAGGCAAAGGGCTACTCAACTTCGAGCTAGCTCTAAGCGTCCTAGGGTAGAGCCTTCTAGTGTCACTCCACCCCCTTCTTCTTCTACAGATACTCATGCAGCTGGGACTTCGTCTGATCCTGCTGTTGCTGCTGCTGCTGATGTTCCTCCACCGTTTGATGAGGTTTCTGACCTTCGTCGGACTCTTGATACTGTCGTGACCGTTCAGGCGGCTCATGGTCAGATTTTGGTGGACATCCTTGATGAGCTACATGCGTTACGAGCGGATTTGGTGAGCTCTCGTCATTCTCCTCCGCCTCCTTTTGATGATGAGTGAGTGCCCTTTGGCAATTCGTCACAAAAAGGGGGAGTACATAGTTCATTGTATCTAGGAGTTTTTTTGTGGAGATTTACATTTTAGGGGGAGTTTTTTGTTTACTTGGTAGTGATACTGCGGAGCTTGTGGAGTTATTAGATTGTATCTAGATGCTTCACTGTGTATTCTCATTTTTAGCTCTTGTTTAGGAGATTTATTTTGTTGAGATACATTTGTATGTATATGTTTCTTATTTCACTATGGTACTACTCTGCTTATTGATTTATATTGATGATGTTATTCATGATATATGTCTTTATTTTGTGTCATGTGAAATCAAGAAATTTTTATTTATGTATTTCCTGTTTTTTTCCACACATGCGTTTATGTGTTTGTTAAGTGTTACAGGAATATACAGGTTGCTTTCAGTCGAGCTGCTATCTATTTTGCAACTGTTAGATAGTAGTTTAGGTTGAATTGTTAAGTAGCTATTTATTGTAATGGGCTATTTAAAATTGTAACTTTGAGCTTTTTGTTAAGTTTGTGTTTTGTCACGGATTGCCAAAGGGGGAGTTTGTTAGGTTCTAAAGATTAGGAACTAATGTATTTAGAACTTCAATTTGTATGTTGGCAAACCATGATCAAAACAAATGTTTAGTCGTGTGTTAGACTTGCTCAAAGTATGGGTCTTAATGTAAAGTTGGAATCGAGTTTTTATGCAAAATTACCTTTAACTTTCTGTATGACTCGATCGATCGAAAATAAGACTCGATCGATCGAAAATCGTGCAGAACGTTTTTCTGCAGAAAATTCCAACTCAGCCCAAGCCCGTTTTAATGTATAGGGTTTTATGTTTGCCCTAAGTATAAAAGGGAAAACCCTAGCCACGTTTTTAGAGTTCTGTTTTGCTGTGTTTGTGAATCTCATTGTGAGATCTAGAGGTGTTTACTTTCACATACACTTAGGGTTTACAAACTTGAGATTTATGTCAAGAGTTGTGTAAATCAATACAGTTGCAGAATCAATAGAGCACAAAGATATACAAGCAGGTGTGCTTGTGGATTTGCTGAAGAATTCAAGAAAGAAGGAGTCCGTGGATCTCGGAGCTATCATGGGGTCATGGTAGTAAGTTTCCTACACTTGGATAGCAACAAGATGTTAGTGGTCTAAGTCTTGTCGTGTAAACTTCAATTCTTTCATAGTGGATTCAGTTTACCTTGAGGATAGCTAGGTCAAATCCTCCCCAGGTTTTTACCGGTGTGGTTTCCTGGGTCATCAGATCTTTGTGTTGTTTATTTTCCGCTGCTTTGTTATTTTTGATTATTTGTGTTAACCTAGTTTTAATTAAATTACCTAAGTTAATCACTTGGCTAATTCACTAGGTTAATCTGTTGGGTTTAAGGGGTCTAAACGAACTAACAATTTATATAGTGGTATTAAATATAATTAATAGTAACTTTGGATTTGTGAAGAGTAAGCCCAAGGCCCATTGGAGCTAGAGTCTAATTTGTTCCCTTTTGGTCCCGCTCCAAGCCACATTCAAGCTCAATTGAAAAGGCTCAAAGGGCTAGTCCAGTTAGATAATCAATTATAAGGAGAGAAACATACAAAATTTTTGTTAAGTATATGAAATGGTTTGTATGTGAGTGTTGGACACTCTCTCATTCTCCCTTGAACAAATTTATAGAAACTGATTGAGAGACCATACTTTTTGGGCACAAGTGGAATTGGAGTGGGGATTAAAAGTGTTCTAAAAAACTTCTGATTTTTGGTTTTGAAATTCACCACACCAAGGTACACTTTCTTGTCCTTGAATTCTAAAATTCACATAGTACATGTTATCAATTGCGAATGAAGTGAATCTGTTAATTTTTCGCTGCATATGTTTTGTATGGGATAAATGTTTTGGTAAATAACACCGTTGGAAGTGCCTTGATGTCTTTCATGGATGGTTTTTTAGGATATAATCAAATCACAATGGCTCCTAAGGACATGACCAAGACACAGTAATGCCATTTAGGCTTAAGAATGCAAGTGCAACTTACCAAAGAATGGCCACGACTTTCCTACATGACATGATGCACAACGAGATAGAGGTATATGTCGATGACATGATTGTGAATTTCAAGGGTAGGGGAGGTCACATCACCAATTTAAGGAAGTTCTTCAGGAGGATTGAGGATTATAGACTGAGGTTGAACCCACAAAAGTGTACTTTTGGGGTAACTATGAGAAAGTTACTAGGCTTCCTAGTAAGTGACGGAGGGATAGAAGTTGACCCTCCAAGATCAAAGCCATATTGTACATGCCACCACCCAAGAGTGAAAAGGAGATAAGGGATTTTTTGGCCGATTGCAATACATTAGCCGATTCATTGCCAAACTCACCTCCACTAGTGAGCCTATATTCAAACTTTTGAGGTAGATTGAACCTCATACATGGAATGATGAGTGTCAAAAAGCCTTTGAATTTATCAAGGAATACCTTCTCCGCCCACCTATCTTGGTAACTCCAGAATCTAAATAACCTTTACTCTTCTATCTCTCAGTCATAGAGGATGCAGTAGGAAGTATGCTAGCACAAGAAGATGACGATAAGAACAAGGGAGATGTATACTATTTGAGCAAGAGATTCCATGACTTTTAGACTAGATATACACTGATATAAAAGTCATGCTTTGCTCTTTTATGGGCTGTACAGAAACTAAGACATGTCATCTTACCATTCCAAGTGTGGATAGTTGCTAGAATGGACCCATTGAATGCCTGTTTAAGAAGCCTACTTTGAGTGGAAGGTTGTCAAGATGGCTGATCCTATTGGTAGAATTCGATTTGAAATATGTGATTAGAAAGACCATCAAAGGGAGCACCGTATCAGATTTTTGTGCCGAAAATCCTATAGAAGGAAAAAATGGTAAAGAAGATTTCCTAGATAAAGACATTCTGGACATTGAACTAGGGGCATGGAAGATGAATCTCAATGGAGCCTTGAACCAGTATGGAAATGGGATAGGAGTACTCTTGATCACCCCTAATGGATCTCATGTACCTTTGGTTGTCAAGTTGAACTTCGAAGCAACCAACAACATGGCAGAATATGAGGCTTGTATTGCTGGGATGAAAGCCCTCCAAGAGTTAGGGGTAAGGGAAGCTGAAGTCTTTGGAGATTTGACTTTGGTCATAGCCCAAGTACAAAAGTTGTGGAAGGTGAAGGAGGAACACCTAAAGCCTTATCAACAGTACTTGGAGGTATTGACAAAAACCTTTGACAGAATCGAGTAGACCATTAGCCCCAGAGCTCAAAATTAGTTTGCAAATGCTTTGACTACCTTTGCTTTTATGGTTGAAATACCTGAAAAGTATGGACTCGACCTTTGGAAATCAACCAAAGTCATTAGTTTGTACACGAAGAGAAATAAGAGTTGTCAATCTTGGCCATAGAAGAGGAAGGAGTCCGTTGGTATTACGATATCATGAAATTTCTTGAATTGGGAATTTATCTTGATGATGCTAGAAAGTAAGAATGTTGTTCAATTAGGACGATGGTGATGCAATACATTCTATATGGAGGCCAACTTTGTAGGAGATCTTATGATGGGATGCACCTTTGTTGTTTAAAGAGAAAAGAAGTGAGAGAGTAATGGAATAAAAATCCACTGAGAGTTCAAATAGCGTATAAAACACTATGAACGTTTAGACCCCCAATTTACAAATTACCAATTCAAGCATTAACACAAACGATAAACGTGCGAAAAATGTATTAAAGCCTAAAACAGAATTAATAAATCATCTAAGTCAAATAAAATCATATCCATAACAGAAATTAAATGACAAAGATAAGGGAAGAGAGATGCAAACACAAGGACAACACAAGACGTGTTATCGAAGAGGAAACTGAAGCCTTCGGCGTAAAACCTCTCCGCCGCCCTCCAAGCGGTCAAAATAATCCACTAAAGAATGTAGTTGGGATACAAGGACAGCAATAGACCATCCAAGCCTAATCTACCCAGGTACCTAAGCCCTCCAAGCTTCTTGCTCTAACGAGCTTACGCCGAACCTATTTCTTCTTTAGCTTTCCGGATCCCGCTACTAGCCCATAGCATCTACCAATATAAATTGGCTCCTTCCTAACTGCTTCCTAAAGTACCAAAGAGCCTTCTCACAGGTATGGGTGAGGTGAGAAAAGGTTTTGGCTAAAATACCTCTCAATGATCTACAATGGAAAGGAAAAGACTAGAGGAATTTGAAGAGACACAAGGCAAAGATTGTGGATGATGTTAGGATATGTGCCCTTAAATCCTATTGTATGATGCTATGTATAATATTATGTATGACATTATTTGAGAAATGATGTATGACTTAATATTATGTTTAATAAAGTTGTTTTATTCTTTTCTAAAATAATGGTAACATGAATATTCGGACATTATCAAATAGTCCATGAGATGCATAGTATGTGATTTATGTGATTTAGTCACAGAAGATATAGATCACAAGTTCTTTGTAAACTCAGAATTTTGGTTCGTAGTCGGTGATGAAATTGGGCATTTCATCTGCGAAGACTATAACATATTAACTACGATGATTTGTCTTGATCATGTAAGTGGTAACTTCTAGTTAATATGTTGATATGTTTTAAGAGTTAAGACATATTGAACTAGACCGCTGTGAGATTTATTATTCTCCTAACGACTGTCAATTGAATAATAAATCTCACGACTTGTATTCACATGAACTCTTAATCCTGAGAGAATAATGGACCTGATCATGAAATGTTGGTTGCTTTGATATATCAGGAGTGAGATCTAAAGTAACGGTCAAAACCTCAGTATGTTGGGCAGCCATATTTAGTGTTGATGGAACATATATTCTCAAGATGGAATTCATAGTCTCTTAACGGAGATATAAAATATTCCCTTGAGATAAGTTCAATGGGTATAGTTATTCAGAAAGTTAGGCCTAACCACTTTAGTAAGACTAAAGTATATATTTATGAAATTGGATTTCATAAATATATGGTGAATAACTCAAAAGGATTAAACCGGGTACTCAAGGATTAAGATGTAGTAATTCACAAAGTGGCAGTCTATATTTTATGACTTTGTGTTACTACGAATATTTTATGAAGGGGTTACATGTATAATAAAGTCTTGGGATATAATTTATTAATGAGGCCTATAGTGCAAGGCCCAAGGCCCATTGGAGCTAGTGTCTTATTTGTTCCCTTTTGGTCCCACTCCAAGCCACACACTAAAGCCCAATTGGGAAGGCCCAAAAGGCTAGCCCAATTAGATAATCAGTTATGTGGAGAGAAACATACAGAATTTTATATAGAATAAAATGGTTTGTATGTTTAATAATAATTAATGGTAATGAAATAAGAAAGAGAGACACTCTTTCATATTCTCTCTAGAAACATAGAACTGATTGAGAGACCACACATCTTGGGCATCGAGTGGAATTGGAGTGAAGATTGAAAGTATTCCCGAGTACTTCTTCATTCGGTTTTGAAATTCACCGCATCAAGGTACACTCTCTTGTTCTTATATTCTGAAACTTACATAGTGCATGTTATCGTTTTCGAATGAAGTAGATCCGTTTATTTTTCCGCTGCGTATGTTTTGTATGCGATGCAAACATGACAATTTCCCAACATTGGTATCAGAGCGGTCTTCATTTCGAATCTGTATAACATGTTTTGTTCGTTTTGGAATCAAGAGATTATAATTTCAAGTTGATAGAGGATTATACATTTAGTTTTCTGCATGGTTGTTGAAACTATGATTTGATAAAAACTGATATTGATGTTATGATGTAATTTAAATATGAATTTAAAAATGTTAAATTGATCTTTAAGGCTATAGCATCAATAGATTTCAGTTTTGATATCAATTTATGTCTGTCATTTTCGTATGATGGTTGTTTGTTCATGCAAAACGGTTGAAAACTGCCTTAGAGAAATTCTGGAAATTCGAGTTTCACGAGTTTCGATCGATCGAGATTTACTTTCGATCGATCGAGTGAAACAGAAACTTATCCTTTTCAATTGATTAATATTCGATTGCTAGTCGATCGATCGAATTTTATTTTCGATCGATCGAGAGGCGATCGAGTATCAATCGAATCAGACAGAAGGTTTAAGTCGAATTATTTAATTTTTTCGATCGATCGAGGGGCACATTCGATCGATCGAAAGAAAGAAAATTTGAAATTTTTCTAAGTGTTTTCAAACTTAAATTTTGTGCAAGGTTGTGTATAATTAGTTTATGCATGTTTAAAGATAAAAACCTTTATTTTAAAACATCTAGTGGGAGAGAGATTCAAGGGTTGGATCTCACGGCCTCCATTGTCGGTTTATAGTAGTGTGATTAATCACCTCGCCTTGGCGTATATGCCTTGCTCCCTACGGAGGGTGTTTAATTCATGGTACTACAGGTTAAACTTCTTAATGATAGATGAAGTGTGTGTTTACATTGAAAGCGACCACGCTACCGTGGAATTACTTGGTGACTCACATTGATTCTAGACAATGGTGTACACTAGACTAAGTATGATGTTAACCTCCCTACGGAGCTATGTCATTATCACTTAGAGGCTAAAGAATAAGCGGCAAATTATTTTTGTTTTGTAAGAGTTACCATGATAGCATTAATAATGAGGATAATCCTCGCTCAATCATAGTGATTGGTATGACCTCGCTACCGGGGAATATTAATTGCGGGATTGGGTTGTCGTTGCATATATTATATTATGGTTTTATTAAGGTTCCATATTATATGTTTATATGCTAAATTGATAATGTCCAGTTTACTTATTATATTCATGTTTATTATTTCAGATTTGAACATGGCATCATTTAGCCCACTTGTTAGCATTCTTAATCAAAACAAACTGACTGGAACCAATTATGTTGACTGGAAAAGAAACTTGGACATAGTTCTCACAGCTGAAGAGCACAAATATGTGCTTACTCAACCATGTCCTAGCTTTCCTTCATTAGATGCTCCTCTTGAGGAAAAACAACGATATGATCGTTGGCAGAAATCTAATGAAATGGCCAAGTGCTACATCCTAGCGTCCATCTCAAATGTTCTACAGCATCAAATGCAGGATTTAGAACTAGCTTCGGACATTATGCAAAGTCTGAAGGAGATGTTTGGTGAGCAAGGCCGTTCTGCAAGGCAAGAAACCATGAGACAAATTTATAATACCAAAATGGTTAAAGGTAGTTCAGTGAGAGAGCATTGTCTTACAATGATCTGTAATCTGAATACTTTAGAAGTTTTGGGTGCCGACATTGATGGAGAATCCCAAGTGGATATGATACTCCAGTCACTACCGGAATCATTCAAGGAATTCAGACTTAATTATAACATGAACAAAAAGATTTATTCTTTGTCTGAACTAATGAATGAGTTGGTAGCGGCGGAAGGCATCCTTGTTACTTCTAATGTTCAAGCCTATGTGGGTGAAGCTTCTAATTCTCAGCCTAAGTTGAAAGGCAAGGGTAAGAAGAAGAAGAAGAAGGACTTCACTAAGCAGGAGGGTAAACAAATTGTCTTAGGGGTTGCCGACAAAGGAAAGAAGCTGAAAGGAAAATGTTTCCATTGTGGTGAGAAAGGACATTGGAAGAGAAATTGTCCAAAGTTTAAGGCTGCCAATAAGGGTATGAAAATTTCATTCCTTCTTGAAATATGTTTGGTACAAAATCCCACGGATTCCTGGTGTGTGGATTCAGGTTGTACTAATCATAACTGCAATTCTTTGCAGGGGTTCCAGGAGACCAGAAAACTTAAAGAAGGAGAGTTGTTTCTGACCTTGGCTGATGGGAGTAGAATTCCAGTTGTAGCTATTGGAGTGTTTAATTTATGTTTTGAAACTAGGGTTTTAATATTGGAAGACTGTTTATTTGTACCTAATGTTCGTAGGAATTTAATTTCTGCAACTTATTTAGGTAAAAGTGGATATTGTGTTATCCTGAAAGACAATGTTGTAATAAAGAAGGATAAAATGTTTATCTGTTCTGGCAATATTGTGGATGGTCTTTATATTTTAACTCCTGATAAGCATGAATTATACAATTCTGAATTAGATAACAACTCTCATGTAAAATCATTAAAGAGAAAGTTTCCTTCTACTAATGATGCATATCTTTGGCACTTGCGTTTGGGTCATATTAATCCAAACAGAATTCAAAGACTGATCAAAGATGGTCTCTTAGAGCCATTGGACTTTGATGAATTTCCAGTTTGTGAATCTTGTTTGGAAGGAAAAATGACTAAACGACCTTTTAATGCAAAAGGTAGAAGAGCCCAAGAGTTGCTAGAATTAGTTCATACGGATGTTTGTGGTTCTATGTCAACCCAAGCAAAAGGAGGTTATGAGTACTTCATCACTTTCACCGATGATTACTCTAGATTTGGTTATGTGTACCTAATGAGACGGAAGTCCGAAGCTTTTGAAAAATTCAAAGAGTTTAGGGCTGAAGTTGAGAATCAATTGGGTAAACACATAAAGGCCATTCGATCTGATCATGGTGGCGAATACCTTCTTGGGGATTTCAAGGATTATTTAACTCAAAATGGGATTCTATCCCAATTGACTGTACCTGGAACTCCCCAACAAAATGGTGTAGCAGAAAGAAGGAATAGGACTCTTTTAGAAATGGTTAGGTCCATGATGAGTTACTCAACTTTACCTATTTCTTTTTGGGGTTATGCCTTAGATACAGCAATACATCTTTTGAATTTAGTTCCATCAAAATCGGTTCCCAAAACACCCATGGAATTGTGGAGTGGGCGTAAGCCTAGTATGAAATATCTCCACATTTGGGGTTGTCCAGCACATGTGTTAAAAGGGAAGTCTGATAAGTTGGAACCAAAATCAGAAGTATGTTTGCTTGTAGGTTATCCAAAAGAAACTAGGGGTTATTTAGTCTATAGTCATAAAGATAACAAAGTTTTTGTTAGTACAAATGCTAAATTCTTGGAAAATGACTATATGAATAATTTTACTCCTAGAAGTAGAGTTGTCTTGGCTGAAATGAATGAACCTGTAATTGAACAACCAATAGTTCAAACTAGGGATGATGTGGCTATATTGGATACACCACAAGATACTACTCATGAGATGTCTAGTACACAGGTGCCTCGTCGTAGTGGGAGGAATGTTAGGCCACCTATAAGATTCATAGGTCTTGGAGAGACTTATGAGGCTATCTCAGAGGAGGCCGAAACTGATCCTTACACTTATGAAGAAGCAAGGAATGATATAGATGCACATCATTGGGTCCAAGTTATGAAATCAGAATTAGATTCCATGTATTCCAATCAAGTTTGGGATCTTGTAAAGGCGCCTAATGGCATTAAACCTGTTGGTTGCAAATGGGTTTACAAGAGGAAGAGAGGGATAGATGGAAAGTTGAAACCTTTAAAGCAAGGCTAGTGGCAAAAGGGTATACTCAAAAGGAAGGTATTGATTATGAGGAAACCTTTTCACCAGTAGCAATGCTTAAATCTATCCGAATTCTCTTATCCATTGCTGCTTATTATGATTATGAGATTTGGCAAATGGATGTCAAGACTGCATTTCTCAATGGCAATCTTGAAGAGGAAATCTATATGATGCAACCAGAAGGTTTCATAGCAAAGAACCAAGAGCATATGGTATGCAAGTTGAATAGGTCCATTTATGGACTTAAGCAAGCATCTAGGTCATGGAACATCAGATTTGATCAAGCAATCAAATCATTTGGTTTTGAACAAAATCTTGATGAACCATGTGTGTACAAAAGACATCAAGACAAAGTAGTAATGTTCCTAGTGCTTTATGTTGATGATATTCTACTCATTGGAAATGATGTAGGTGTAATGTCATCAGTAAAGGTTTGGTTGTCAAGCCAATTTGATATGAAGGACTTGGGTGAGGCTAACTTTATTCTAGGGATCAAGCTTTGGCGAGATCGTAAGAATAAGATGTTAGGCTTATCACAAGCTGGATATATAGATAAGGTTCTAGAACGGTTTAGCATGCAAAACTCCAAGAAAGGATTACTTCCTTTCAGACATGGAGTTCCTCTGTCTGATGACCAAAGGCCTAAGACTCAAGAGGAAGTAGATATGATGAGACAAGTTCCTTATGCTTCTGCAGTAGGAAGTCTCATGTATGCCATGCTTTGTACTAAACCGGATATCTGTTTTTCAGTTGGCATGGTCAGCCGATATCAATCAAATCCAGGACCACAACATTGGCAAGCTGTAAAGCATATTCTCAAGTATCTACGGAGAACGAGAGATTATATGCTTGTTTATCGTTGTGAGGATTTGATTCCCGTTGGCTATACAGATTCAGATTTTCAATCAGATCTAGATTTCAGAAAGTCCACGTCAGGATGTGTTTTCACCTTGGGAGGTGGAGCCATAAGTTGGAGGAGTGTTAAGCAATCTTGTATTGCGGACTCCACCATGGAAGCTGAATATGTTGCTGCTTGTGAGGCAGCAAAGGAAGCTGTTTGGCTCAAGAAATTCCTTTCTGATCTTGGTGTAGTGAGAATGGAGCAAGTTCCTATCACATTGTTTTGTGACAATAGTGGAGCGGTTGCACAATCCAAAGATCCAAGGAATCACAAGAAAGGAAAGCACATTGAGAGAAAGTACCACATCATTCGAGACATTGTTGCTCGTGGAGATGTGGTGGTTGCAAAGATTGAAAGTGCGAATAATCTAGCAGATCCCTTTACCAAAGCCTTGTCTCAAAGGACCTTCGAGTCACATTTGGAAGGAATGGGAGTTAGATTAGTGCACAATAGTCTTTAGGGCAAGTGTGAGATTTGTTAGGATATGTGCCCTTAAATCCTATTGTATGATGCTATGTATAATATTATGTATGACATTATTTGGGAAATGATGTATGACTTAATATTATGTTTAATAAAGTTGTTTTATTCTTATCTAAAATAATGGTAACATGAATATTCGGACATTATCAAATAGTCCATGAGATGCATAGTATGTGATTTATGTGATTTAGTCACAGAAGATATAGATCACAAGTTCTTTGTAAACTCAGAATTTTGGTTCGTAGTCGGTGATGAAATTGGGCATTTCATCTGCGAAGACTATAACATATTAACTACGATGATTTGTCTTGATCATGTAAGTGGTGACTTCTAGTTAATATGTTGATATGTTTTAAGAGTTAAGACATATTGAACTGGACCGCTGTGAGATTTATTATTCTCCTAACGACTGTCAATTGAATAATAAATCTCACGACTTGTATTCACATGAACTCTTAATCCTGAGAGAATAATGGACCTGATCATGAAATGTTGGTTGCTTTGATATATCAGGAGTGAGATCTAAAGTAACGGTCAAAACCTCAGTATGTTGGGCAGCCACATTTAGTGTTGATGGAACATATATTCTCAAGATGGAATTCATAGTCTCTTAACGGAGATATAAAATATTCCCTTGAGATAAGTTTAATGGGTATAGTTATTCAGAGAGTTAGGCCTAACCACTTTAGTAAGACTAAAGTATATATTTATGAAATTGGATTTCATAAATATATGGTGAATAACTCAAAAGGATTAAACCAGGTACTCAAGGATTAAGATGTAGTAATTCACAAAGTGGCAGTCTATATTTATGACTTTGTGTTACTACGAATATTTTATGAAGGGGTTACATGTATAATAAAGTCTTGGGATATAATTTATTAATGAGGCTTAGAGTGCAATTATATTTATATAGTGGTATTAAATATAATTAATGGTAACTTTGGACTTGTCAAGAGTTGACAGAAAAGCCCAAGGCCCATTGGAGCTAGTGTCTTATTTGTTCCCTTTTGGTCCCACTCCAAGCCACACACTAAAGCCCAATTGGGAAGGCCCAAAAGGCTAACCCAATTAGATAATCAGTTATGTGGAGAGAAACATACAGAATTTTATATAGAATAAAATGGTTTGTATGTTTAATAAGAGAAATCATATATGACATAAGAAAGAGAGACACTCTTTCATATTCTCTCTAGAAACAAAGAACTGATTGAGAGACCACACATCTTGGGCATCAAGTAGAATTGGAGTGAAGATTGAAAGTATTCCCGAGTTCTTCTTCATTCGGTTTTGAATTTCACCGCATCAAGGTACACTCTCTTGTTCTTATATTCGGAAACCTACATAGTGCATGTTATCAATTGCGAATGAAGTAGATCCGTTTATTTTTCCGCTGCGTATGTTTTGTATTCGATGCAAACATGATGTAGATTTCCCAACATTGGTATCAGAGCGGTCTTCATTTTGAATCTGTATAACATGTTTTGTTCGTTTTGGAATTCGAAATAATAGTTTCAAGTTGATAGAGGATTATTCATTTAATTTTCTGCATGGTTGTTGAAACTATGATTTGATAAAAACTGATATTGATGTTATGATGTTGTTTAAATATGAATTTAAGAATGTTAAATTGATCTTTAAGGCTATAGCATCAATAGATTTCAGTTTTGATATCAATTTCTGTCAATCATTTTCGTATGATGGTTGTTTGTTCATGCAAAACGGTTGAAAACTGCCTTAGAAGAATTTCTGGAAATTCGAGTTTTACGATTTTCGATCGATCGAAATTTCCTTTCGATCGATCGAGTGAAACAGAGACTTATCCTTGTAAATCGATTAATATTCGATTGCTAGTCGATCGATCGAATTTTAATTTCGATCGATCGAGAGGCGATCGAGTATCAATCGAAAAGGACAGAAGGTCAAGTTCGAATTATTTAATTTTTTCAATCGATCGAGGGGCACATTCGATCGATCGAAAGAAAGAAAATTTGAAATTTTTCTAAGTGTTTTCAAAAGTGCAAGGTTGTGTATAATTAGTTTATGCATGTTTAAAAGATAAAAACCTTTATTTTAAAATATCTAGTGGGAGAGAGATACAAGGGTTGGATCTCACGGCCTTCATTGTTGGTTCATAGTAGTATGAAATATATATTTTTTCTTAGCTTCGAGCTTTGCATTCCATGCGGAGAATATGTATTTCATGGTCCTACAAGATTGAATTTCTTGGTTTATAGTGGTTTGATCAAACACCTTGTCTTAGCTTCGAGCTTTGCATTCCATGCGGAGGGTATTTTGTATCATGGTACTACATGATAAGCCTGTTAAGGGGATGAAATGTGGCTACACATGATTCTAGACAATGGTATACACTAGACTAAATATTATAGTATCCTCTATGCTGAGTTCTTGCTATAATCATTTAGAGGCCAAATGTATAACGACATATTATTAAGTGTTTGATAAGAGTTATCATGATAGCACTAATAATGAGAATAGTTCTCAATCAATCATAGTATTTAATGTTCACTCTATGCTGAGGGACATTGAGTATGGGATTGGGTTGTCGTTGCATATATTATATTATGATTTTATTAAGGTTCCATACTATATGTTTATATGCTAAATTGATAATGTCCAGTTTACTTATTATATTCATGTTTATTATTTCAGATTTGAACATGGCATCATTTAGCCCACTTGTTAGCATTCTTAATCAAAACAAACTAACTGGAACCAATTATGTTGACTGGAAAATAAACTTGGACATAGTTCTCACAGCTGAAGAGCACAAATATGTGCTTACCAACCATGTCCTAGCTTTCCTTCATTAGATGCTCCTCCTGAGGAAAAACAACGATATGATCGTTGGCAGAAATCTAATGAAATGGCCAAGTGCTACATCCTAGCGTCCATCTCAAATGTTCTACAGCATCAAATGCAGGATGTAGAACTAGCTTCGGACATTATGCAAAGTCTGAAGGAGATGTTTGGTGAGCAAGGCCGTTCTGCAAGGCAAGAAACCATGAGACAAATTTATAATACCAAAATGGCTGAAGGTAGTTCAGTGAGAGAACATTGTCTTACAATGATCTCTAATCTGAATATATTGGAAGTTTGGGTGCCGACATTGATGGAGGATCCCAAGTGGATATGATACTCCAGTTATTACCGGAATCATTCAAGGAATTCAGACTTAATTATAACATGAACAAAAAGATTTATTCTTTGTCTAAATTAATGAATGAGTTGGTAGCGGCGGAAGGCATCCTTGGTACTTCTAATGTTGAAGCCAATGTGGGTGAAGCTTCTACTTCTCAACCTAAGTCGAAAGGCAATGGTAAGAAGAAGAAGAAGAAGGACTTCACTAAGCAAGAGGGTAAACAAATTGCCTTAGGGGTTGCCGACAAAGGAAAGAAGCTGAAAGGAAAATGTTTCCATTGTGGTGAGAAAGGACATTGGAAGAGAAGTTGTCCAAAGTTCAAGGCTGCCAATAAGGGTATGAATATATCATTCCTTCTTGAAATATGTTTGGTACAAAATCCCACGGATTCCTGGTGTGTGGATTCAGGTTGTACTAATCATATCTGCAATTCTTTGCAGGGGTTCCTGGAGACCAAAAGACTTAAAGAAGGAGAGTTGTTTCTGACCTTGGCTGATGGGAGTAGAATTCCAGTTGTAGCTATTGGAGTGTTTAATTTATGCTTTGAAACTAGAGTTTTAATATTGCAAGACTGTCTGTATGTACCTAATGTTCGTAGGAATTTAATTTCTGCAACTTATTTAGGTAAAAGTGAATATTGTGTTATCCTTAAAGACAATGTTGTAATAAAGAAGGGTAAAACATTTATCTGATCTGGCAATATTGTGGATGGTCTTTATATTTTAACTCCTGATAAGCATGAATTATATAATTCTGAATTAGATAATAACTCTCATGTAAAATCATTAAAGAGAAAGTTTCCTTCTACTAATGATGCATATCTTTGGCACTTGCGTTTGGGTCATATTAATCCAAACAGAATTCAAAGACTGATCAAAGATGGTCTCTTAGAGCCATTGGACTTTGATGCATTTCCAGTTTGTGAATCTTGTTTGGAAGGCAAAATGACCAAACGACCTTTTAATGCAAAAGGTAGAAGAGCCCAAGAGTTGCTAGAATTAGTTCATACGGATGTTTGTGGTCCTATGTCAACCCAAGCAAGAGGTGGCTATGAGTATTTCATTACATTCACTGATGATTACTCTAGATTTGGTTATGTGTACCTAATGAAACGGAAGTCCGAAGCCTTTGAAAAGTTCAAAGAGTTTAGGGCTAAAGTTGAGAATCAATTGGGTAAACGCATAAAGGCCATTCGATCTGATCGTGGTGGCGAATACCTTCTTAGGGATTTCAAGGATTACTTAACACAAAATGGGATCGTATCCCAATTGACTGCACCTGGAACTCCACAACAAAATGGTGTAGCGGAAAGAAGGAATAGGACTCTTTTAGATATGGTTAGGTCCATGTTGAGTTATTCGACTCTACCAATTTCTTTTTGGGGATATACCTTAAATACTGCAATGTATCTTCTGAATTTAGTACCTTCGAAGTCTGTTCCTAAAACACCTGTAGAGTTGTGGAATGGGCGTAAGCCTAGTATGAGACATCTCCATATTTGGGGTTGTCCAGTACATGTGTTAAAAGGAAAGTCTGACAAGTTACAGTCTAAAACAGAAGTGGTATTCTTTGTAGGGTATCCAAAAGGAACTGCTTGAGGTTTATTCTATAGTCATAAGGATAATAAAGTGTTTGTTAGTACAAAGGCCAAATTCTTGGAAAATGACTATATGAATGATTTCACTCCTAGAAGTAGAGTTGTCTTGGCTGAAATGAATGAACCTGTAATTGAACAACCAATGGTTGAAACTAGGGATGATGTGGCTGTATTGGATACACCACAAGATACTACTCATGAGATGTCTAGTACACAGTTGCCTCGTCGTAGTGGGAGGAATGTTAGGCAACCTATAAGATTCATAGGTCTTGGAGAGACTTATGAGGCTATCTCAGAGGAGGCCGAAACTGATCCTTACACTTATGAAGAAGCAATGAATGATATAGATGCACATCATTGGGTCCAAGCTATGAAATCAGAATTAGATTCCATATATTCCAATCAAGTTTGGGATCTTGTAAAGGCGCCTAACGGCATTAAACCTGTTGGTTGCAAATGGGTTTACAAGAGAAAGAGAGGGATAGATGGAAAGGTTGAAACCTTTAAAGCAAGGCTAGTGGCAAAAGGGTATACTCAAAAAGAAGGTATTGATTATGAGGAAACCTTTTCACCAGTAGCAATGCTTAAATCTATCAGAATTCTCTTATCCATTGCTGCTCATTATGATTATGAGATTTGGCAAATGGATGTCAAGACTGCATTTCTTAAGGGCAATCTTGAAGAGAAAATCTATATGAAACAACCAGAAGGTTTCATAGCAAAGAACCAAGAGCATATGGTATGCAAGTTGAATAGGTCCATTTATGGACTTAAGCAAGCATCTTGGTCATGGAACATCAGATTTGATCAAGCAATCAAATCATTTGGTTTTGAACAAAATCTTGATGAACCATGTGTGTACAAAAGACATCACGACGAAATAGTAATGTTCCTAGTGCTTAATGTTGATGATATTCTACTCATTGGAAATGATGTAGGTGTAATGTCATCAGTAAAGGTTTGGTTGTCAAGCCAATTTGATATGAAGGACTTGGGTGAGGCTAACTTTATTCTAGGGATCAAGCTTTGGCGAGATCGTAAGAATAAGATGTTAGGCTTATCACAAGCTGGATATATAGATAAGGTTCTAGAACGGTTTGGCATGCAAAACTCCAAGAAAGGATTACTTCCTTTCAGACATGGAGTTCCTTTGTCTGATGACCAAAGGCCTAAGACTCAAAAGGAAGTAGATATGATGAGACAAGTTCCTTATGCCTCTGCAGTAGGAAGTCTCATGTATGCCATGCTTTGTACTAGACCAGATATCTGTTTTTCAGTTGGCATGGTCAGCCGATATTAATCAAATCCAGGACCACAACATTGGCAAGCTGTAAAGCATATTCTCAAGTATCTACGGAGAACGAGAGATTATATGCTTGTTTACCATTGTGAGGATTTGATTCTCATTGGATATACAGATTCAGATTTTCAATCAAATCTAGATTTCAGAAAGTCCACGTCAGGATGTGTATTCACCTTGGGAGGTGGAGCCATAAGTTGGAGGAGTGTTAAGCAATCTTGTATTGCGGACTCTACCATGGAAGCTGAATATGTTGCTGCTCGTGAGGCGGCAAAGGAAGCTGTTTGGCTCAAGAAATTCCTTTCTGATCTTGGTGTAGTGAGAATGGAGCAAGTTCCTATCACATTGTTTTGTGACAATAGTTGAGCGGTTGCACAATCCAAAGATCCAAGGAATCACAAGAAAGGAAAGCACATTGAGAGAAAGTATCACATCATTCGAGACATTGTTGCTCGTGGAGATGTGGTGGTTGCAAAGATTAAAAGTGCAAATAATCTAGTGGATCCCTTTACCAAAGCCTTGCCTCAAAGGACCTTCGAGTCACATTTGGAGGGAATGGGAGTTAGATTAGTGCACAATGGTCTTTAGGGCAAGTGGGAGATTGTTAGGATATGTGCCCTTAAATCCTATTGTATGATGCTATGTATGATATTATGTATGACATTATGTGAAAAATGATGTATGACTTAATATTGTGTTTAATAAAGTTGTTTTATTCTTATCTAAAATAATGGTAACATGAATATTCGGACATTATCAAATAGTCCATGAGATGCATAGTATGTGATTTATGTGAAAAGTCACAGAAGATATAAATCACAAGTTCTTTGTAAACTCAGAATTTTGGTTCGTAGTCGGTGATGAAATTGGGCATTTTATCTGCGAAGACTATAACATATTAACTATGATGATTTGTCTTGATCATGGAAGTGGTGACTTCTAGTTAATATGTTGATATGTTTTAAGAGTTAAGACATATTGAACTGGACCGCTGTGAGATTTATTATTCTCCTAACGACTGTCATTGGAATAATAAATCTCACGACTTGTATTCACATGAACTCTTAATCCTGAGAGAATAATGGACCTGATCATGAAATGTAAGTTGCTTTGATATATCAGGAGTGAGATCTAAAGTAACGGTCAAAATCTCAGTATGTTGGGCAGCCACATTTAGTGTTGATGGAACATATATTCTCAAGATGGAATTCATAGTCTCTTAACGGAGATATAAAATATTCCCTTGAGATAAGTTTAATGGGTACAGTTATTCAGAGAGTTAGGCCTAACCACTTTAGTAAGACTAAAGTATATATTGTTAGGATATGTGCCCTTAAATCCTATTGTATGATGCTTTGTATAATATTATGTATGACATTATTTGAGAAATGATGTATGACTTAATATTATGTATAATAAAGTTGTTTTATTCTTATCTTTGCGAATCTTGTTTGGAAGGCAAAATGACCAAACGACCTTTTAATGCAAAAGGTAGAAGAGCCCAAGAGTTGCTAGAATTAGTTCATACGGATGTTTGTGGTCCTATGTCAACCCAAGCAAGAGGTGGCTATGAGTATTTCATTACATTCACTGATGATTACTCTAGATTTGGTTATGTGTTCTTGAAACGGAAGTCCGAAGCCTTTGACAAGTTCAAAGAGTTTAGGGCTGAAGTTGAGAATCAATTGGGTAAACGCATAAAGGCCATTCGATCTGATCGTGGTGGCGAATACCTTCTTGGGGATTTCAAGGATTACTTAACTCAAAATGGGATCGTATCCCAATTGACTGCACCTGGAACTCCACAACAAAATGGTGTAGCGGAAAGAAGGAATAGGACTCTTTTAGATATGGTTAGGTCCATGATGAGTTATTCGACTCTACCAACTTCTTTTTGGGGATATGCCTTAAAAACTGCAATGTATCTTCTGAATTTAGTACCTTCGAAGTCTGTTCCTAAAACACCTGTAGAGTTGTGGAATGGGCGTAAGCCTAGTATGAGACATCTCCATATTTGGGGTTGTCCAGTACATGTGTTAAAAGGAAAGTCTGACAAGTTACAGTCTAAAACAGAAGTGGTATTCTTTGTAGGGTATCCAAAAGGAACTGCTGGAGGTTTATTCTATAGTCATAAAGATAATAAAGTATTTGTTAGTACAAATGCCAAATTCTTGGAAAATGACTATATGAATGATTTCACTCCTAGAAGTAGAGTTGTCTTGGCTGAAATGAATGAACCTGTAATTGAACAACCAATGGTTGAAACTAGGGATGATGTGGCTATATTGGATACACCACAAGATACTACTCATGAGATGTCTAGTACACAGTTGCCTCGTCGTAGTGGGAGGAATGTTAGGCCACCTATAAGATTCATAGGTCTTGGAGAGACTTATGAGGCTATCTCAGAGGAGGCCGAAACTGATCCTTACACTTATGAAGAAGCAATGAATGATATAGATGCACATCATTGGGTCCAAGCTATGAAATCAGAATTAGATTCCATATATTCCAATCAAGTTTGGGATCTTGTAAAGGCGCCTAACGGCATTAAACCTGTTGGTTGCAAATGGGTTTACAAGAGGAAGAGAGGGATAGATGGAAAGGTTGAAACCTTTAAAGCAAGGCTAGTGGCAAAAGGGTATACTCAAAAAGAAGGTATTGATTATGAGGAAACCTTTTCACCAGTAGCAATGCTTAAATCTATCCGAATTCTCTTATCCATTGCTGCTCATTATGATTATGAGATTTGGCAAATGGATGTCAAGACTGCATTTCTCAATGGCAATCTTGAAGAGGAAATCTATATGATGCAACCAGAAGGTTTCATAGCAAAGAACCAAGAGCATATGGTATACAAGTTGAATAGGTCCATTTATGGACTTAAGCAAGCATCTTGGTCATGGAACATCAGATTTGATCAAGCAATTAAATCATTTGGTTTTGAACAAAATCTTGATGAACCATGTGTGTACAAAAGACATCAAGACAAAGTAGTAATGTTCCTAGTGCTTTATGTTGATGATATTCTACTCATTGGAAATGATGTAGGGGTCATATCATCAGTAAAGGTTTGGTTGTCAAGCCAATTTGATATGAAGGACTTGGGTGAGGCTAATTTTATTCTAGGGATCAAGCTTTGGCGAGATCGTAAGAATAAGATGTTAGGCTTATCACAAGCTGGATATATAGATAAGGTTCTGGAACGGTTTAGCATGCAAAACTCCAAGAAAGGATTACTTCCTTTCAGACATGGAGTTCCTCTGTCTGATGACCAAAGGCCTAAGACTCAAGAGGAAGTAGATATGATGAGACAAGTTCCTTATGCTTCTGCAGTAGGAAGTCTCATGTATGCCATGCTTTGTACTAGACCGGATATCTGTTTTTCAGTTGGCATGGTCAGCCGATATCAATCAAATCCAGGACCACAACATTGGCAAGCTGTAAAGCATATTCTCAAGTATCTACGGAGAACGAGAGACTATATGCTTGTTTACCGTTGTGAGGATTTGATTCCCATTGGCTATACAGATTCAGACTTTCAATCAGATCTAGATTTCAGAAAGTCCACGTCAGGATGTGTTTTCACCTTGGGAGGTGGAGCCATAAGTTGGAGGAGTGTTAAGCAATCTTGTATTGCGGACTCCACCATGGAAGCTGAATATGTTGCTGCTTGTGAGGCGGCAAAGGAAGCTGTTTGGCTCAAGAAATTCCTTTCTGATCTTGGTGTAATGAGAATAGCGCAAGTTCCTATCACATTGTTTTGTGACAATAGTGGAGCAGTTGCACAATCCAAAGATCCAAGGAATCACAAGAAAGGAAAGCACATTGAAAGGAAGTACCACATCATTCGAGACATTGTTGCTCGTGGAGATGTGGTGGTTGCAAAGATTGACAGTGCAAATAATCTAGCAGATCCCTTTACCAAAGCCCTGCCTCAAAGGATCTTCGAGTCACATTTGGAGGGAATGGGAGTTAGATTAGTGCACAATAGTCTTTAGGGCAAGTGGGAGATTGTTAGGATATGTGCCCTTAAATCCTATTGTATGATGCTATGTATAATATTATGTATGACATTATTTGAGAAATGATGTATGACTTAATATTATGTATAATAAAGTTGTTTTATTCTTATCTAAAATAATGGTAACATGAATATTCGGACATTATCAAATAGTCCATGAGATGCATAGTATGTGATTTATGTGAAAAGTCACAGAAGATATAGATCACAAGTGCTTTGTAAACTCAGAATTTTGGTTCGTAGTCGGTGATGAAATTGGGCATTTCATCTGCGAAGACTATAACATATTAACTACGATAATTTGTCTTGATCATGGAAATGGTGATTTCTAGTTAATATGTTGATATGTTTTAAGAGTTAAGACATATTGAACTGGACCGCTGTGAGATTTATTATTCTCCTAACGACTGTCAATTGAATAATAAATCTCACGACTTGTATTCACATGAACTCTTAATCCTGAGAGAATAATGGACCTGATCATGAAATGTAGGTTGCTTTGATATATCAGGAGTGAGATCTAAAGTAACGGTCAAAACCTCAGTATGTTAGGCAGCCACATTTAGTGTTGATGGAACATATATTCTCAAGATGGAATTCATAGTCTCTTAACGGAGATATAAAATATTCTCTTAAGATAAGTTTAATGGGTACAGTTATTCAGAGAGTTAGGCCTAACCACTTTAGTAAGACTAAAGTATATATTTATGAAATTGGATTTCATAAATATATGGTGAATAACTCATAGGAATTAAACCGGGTGCTCAAGGATTAAGATGTAGTAATTTACAAAGTGACAGTCTATTTTCATGACTTTGTATTACTACGAATATTTAATGAAGGGGTTGCATGTATGATAAAGTCTTGGGATATAATTTTATAATGAGGCCTAGAGTGCAATTATATTTATATAGTGGTATTAAGTATAATTAATGGTAACTTTGGACTTGTCAAGAGTTGACAGAAAAGCCCAAGGCCCATTGGAGCTAGTGTCTTATTTGTTCCCTTTTGGTCCCACTCCAAGCCACACACTAAAGCCCAATTGAGAAGGCCCAAAAGGCTAGCCCAATTAGATAATCAGTTATGTGGAGAGAAACATACAGAATTTTATATTGAATGGAATGGCTTGTATGTGTAAGGTAATGAAAATAAAGAAGAGAGACACTCTTTCATATTCTCTCTAGAAACATAGAACTGATTGAGAGACCACACATCTTGGGCATCAAGTGGAATTGGAGTGAAGATTGAAAGTATTCCCGAGTACTTCTTCATTCGGTTTTGAAATTCACCGCATCAAGGTACACTCTCTTGTTCTTATATTCTGAAACTTACATAGTGCATGTTATCGTTTTCGAATGAAGTAGATCCGTTTATTTTTCCGTTGCGTATGTTTTGTATGCGATACACACATGATGATTTCCCAACATATATTTATGAAATTGGATTTCATAAATATATGGTGAATAACTCATAAGGATTAAACCGGGTACTCAAGGATTAAGATGTAGTAATTTACAAAGTGGCAGTCTATATTCATGACTTTGTATTACTACGAATATTTTATGAAGGGGTTGCATGTATAATAAAGTGTTGGGGTATAATTTATTAATGAGGCCTAGAGTGCAATTATATTTATATAGTGGTATTAAATATAATTAATGGTAACTTTGGACTTGTCAAGAGTCGACAGAAAAGCCCAAGGCCCATTGGAGCTAGTGTCTTATTTGTTCCCTTTTGGTCCCACTCCAAGCCACACACTAAAGCCCAATTGGGAAGGCCCAAAAGGCTAACCCAATTAGATAATCAGTTATGTGGAGAGAAACATACAGAATTTTATATAGAATAAAATGGTTTGTATGTTTAATAAGAGAAATCATATATGACATAAGGAAGAGAGACACTCTTTCATATTCTCTCTAGAAACAAAGAACTGATTGAGAGACCACACATCTTGGGCATCAAGTGGAATTGGAGTGAAGATTGAAAG
Source organism: Lithocarpus polystachyus (assembly GCA_033629205.1). Lineage (NCBI taxonomy): Eukaryota > Viridiplantae > Streptophyta > Magnoliopsida > Fagales > Fagaceae > Lithocarpus > Lithocarpus polystachyus. Next base: position 51,718,483 of record CM066163.1, read on the forward strand.
TATTCCCGAGTTCTTCTTCATTCGGTTTTGAATTTCACCGCATCAAGGTACACTCTCTTGTTCTTATATTCTGAAACCTACATAGTGCATGTTATCAATTGCGAATGAAGTAGATCCGTTTATTTTTCCGCTGCGTATGTTTTGTATTCGATGCAAACATGATGTAGATTTCCCAACAAAAACCTCTCCGCCGCCCTCCAAGCGGTCAAAATAATCCACTAAAGAATGTAGTTGGGATACAAGGACAGCAATAGACCCTCCAAGCCTAATCTACCCAGGTACCTAAGCCCTCCAAGCTTCTTGCTTCAACGAGGTTACGCCGAACCTATTTCTTCTTTAGCTTTCCGGATCCTGCTACTAGTCCATAGCATCTACCAATATAAATTGGCTCCTTCCTAACTGCTTCCCAAAGTACCAAAAAGCCTTCTCACAGGTATGGGTGAGGTGAGAAAAGGTTTTGGCTAAAATACCTCTCAAGGATCTACAATGGAGAGGAAGAGAGTAAAGGAATTTGAAGAGACACAAGGCAAAGATTGTGGATGAGTCAATCTTATTTTTCTATAGGGTTTCTCTCTCAAAATTCTCTCTGGAAGCTCTCTACATTTCGTGAGTATAAGGGGTATATATACTGGTCAGTGTTTGGAATGCGAAGAGACAGATTTTTCATAACAGAGTTGGCTGGCGGCTTGGCCTCACGGCTTAACTGAGTTGTGAGTTCAAGCTGCGAACAAACTGAAAGGCCAGTCTGGAATTTATGTCCTATAATGCAACAGCTGGCACGACAGTTCATATTCTGGCAGCTTTCCAGTCGCGAGCCACCCGCGAGATCCAGTCGCGAGTTCTCCTCTGCACGCTTCTCTCGTGTGCAACATTTGGCTACTTGCCAGTTGCGAGACACCAGCGAAGTCCAGTCGCGAGTCCCTGTTCTGCAGCACAGTCTTGAGCAATTCTTCACACTCTCTCACACACTACCCTTACATGATTCCCACCTAAATATAGGTTTCTAAATGCTGAAAATACAAGTAAATTGGTATGAAATAAAGCCAACAAAATGGTTGATAAATTTCAACCTTACATCCACCAAGGAATTTGTGGTCCTTACTCAGCTGCTTTATTCCCACCTAAATATAGGTTTCTCAGCTGCTTTATTAACTACTCAGAAGCATATTGTTGTTGATCTTCAGAAACTTGGAGTAGACATAGTGACTGGAGACTCCCAATCCTACCTGGCAAGTTTAAGTGTACAACCCACCCTAATTGATAAGATCAAAGCTGCTCAGAGTGGTGACCCTCAATTGTTTAAGATCATGGAACAAGTACGTGGTGGAAGTAGATTTGATTTTAGTATCTCTGATGATTGTGTTTTGAGGTTTGGTAATAGGCTTTGTGTGCCTAATGATTTATTGATTAAAAGAGAGATATTGGAGGAAGCACATCGTTCGCCTTACACAATGCATCCGGGTAGTACCAAGATGTATCATGACCTTCGAGAAGTTTATTGGTGGATTAACATGAAAAGAGAAATTGCTCAATTTGTGGAACAATGCTTGATTTGCCAGCAAGTCAAAGTGGAGCATCAGAGGCCATCAGGGTTGTTACAACCTTTACCTATTCCTGAGAGGAAGTGGGAGAATATCACCATGGACTTTGTGTGTGGATTACCGAGATCACCTAAGAATCATGATGCTATTTGGGTGGTGGTGGATAGGTTGACTAAATCTGCCCACTTCATTCCAATTAGAATGAACTACTCTCTTGACAAACTGGCTGAACTTTATATAAATGAGATTGTGAGGTTGCATGGAGTGCCAGCTTCTATTGTATCTGATAGAGATTCGAGGTTCACTTCAGGGTTTTGGGATAGTTTGCAAAAAGCCTTGGGTACTAAGTTGAACTTTAGTACTGCTTGCCACCCTCAAACGGATGGACAGTCTGAGAGAACTATCCAAACTTTGGAAGACATGTTGAGAGCTTGTGTCTTGGATTTCAAGGGTAGTTGGAATGACTATTTGACTTTGGTGGAGTTTGCTTATAACAATAGTTATCACTCCAGTATTAAGATGGCACCTTATGAGGCTTTGTATGGGAGAAAGTGTAGATCCCCAGTTTGTTGGGATGAGGTTGGAGAGAGGAGAATCTTGGGTCCTGAGATTGTTCAAAGGACCAGTGAAAAGATTGATGTGATTCGGGAAAGGTTGCGCGCAGCTCAGAGTAGACAGAAAAGTTATGCTGATCCACGGAGAAGAGAAGTGGAATTTGAAGTTAGAGACATGGTTTTCATTCGAGTGTCACCTATGAAAGGAGTTATGAGGTTTGGCAAGAAGGGTAAGTTAAGCCCTAGGTACGTGGGACCCTTTGAAGTTTTGGAGAGAGTTGGTTCTGTTGCGTACCGGCTTGCTTTACCACCGACCTTGTCAAGGTTACATAACGTTTTTCATGTATCCATGTTGAGGAGGTATGTTCCCGATCCTTCTCATATCTTGAGTTATGAGCCACTTCAAGTCAAAGAGAACTTATCCTACGAGGAAGTCCCGATTCAGATTTTAGATCGTAAAGAGCAAGAGCTACGTAATAAGACTATACATTTAGTCAAAGTATTATGGAGGAACCACTCCATGGAAGAAGCTTCATGGGAGCGTAAAGACGAAATGCAATCCAAATATCCCCAGCTTTTTCTGCAGTGAGGTATGTTTTGAATTTTCGAGGACGAAAATTTTATAAGAGGGGGAGAATGTAACACCCGTCTCATTCAAATTTAATTTAATCACTTATAGAGAGTGGATTTGATAGTTTACATTAATTTTAGTTGGAGGAAAATAATTATTTTATATTGTGATTTTTGCTATGATTATAATAAAAATAATATTAATGAGTTTAGTGGGAATATAGGTGGGTCTTGGAAGTTTATTTTAGTTGTAGTGGGCTTCTAAATTTTCAGCCCAAGTGAAATTAGCCTTAACCTGAAATAGGCTTCTGAATTTTCAGCCCAAGTGCAACAGCTTATTATGAAAGAAAATTAGGGTTTCTCAAAAACAAAAGAATAGGAGGCTGTGCACTTCAGGGCAGCCAGCAACTTCATCTTGGTTTTGAGGTAAGCATCATTCTAGGAAAGCCTTTTTTTCTTTTATTTTGCTGGGATTTCATCATTGACATGTTAGTGTTAGGGTTAGTACTAAGTTTGCCGGAAATTCAATGATGGTTGCTGGAATTTCAATTGTGCTTGCTGGAATTTCAATGATAATAATGTATAAATGGGTTTGCCGAATAAACAACAATAATATAATAAATTAGGGTTGCGGTAGAACTATATAGAGAGGAAAGAATTATATAGAATGTATATATATATATTAGATTAGGGGGCGGCCACGTGAAGATGAGTGTATATATATATATATATATTAGATTAGGGTTGCGGCATATATATATATCATAGATTAGGGTTGCGGCTTGAATATATATATATATATATATATGCATAAATTGTCTTTATTGAAACCATGACTTTTAATGTATATTGCTTTTGCGGATTGGATTGCATTCTTTATATATATTCGGATTGAATCAAAGGAAACCATATAAAGAACTTGCATATATTACATGCAAGAGTAATATATGATCCTTCAAGCAGTGCTTATATCATATAGTTTCAAACGGATTCAATTGGTTTTGCCGAATATATATATATATATATATATTACAATTATTAGTGCATTTGATGGTTTAGTTCACATGGTTGGCCGAATTGTATAGAATTGCAATTTTGGGCAGCGTTACAATTAAATATATGAGTATTTTAGATGTTAGTTTAGGGAATGCTATACTATTATCTTAATCTAGAATAGGTTTGGGGTATATTAGAAAGACATGTTGATTTTATTTTGCCAAATCTTCTTAGTGGCTGAGGAATTGTTTTATCAAGAGGACGTTGTGATTATTAAAGAACCTGCTCTTATTGAATTATTTAATTATTATTTAGGTTCTAGTTGACGTTGTTTCGAGCAATTGAAGTAAAGCTTGGTTTAGCCACTAGAGGTAAGTAGACTTCAACACATGACGTCTCTCAAGACGTATATATTTAAATATATATATATATATACATATATGTATAATTGTGGTAAAAATATATTTATATATATATATATACATACACATAATTGCAAAAGTGAAGTTTCAAAGACTTATACCATTGTTAGTGCTTTATACATACTCAAACTCTATTATTTATTGTATATTATTGTGAAACTGTATATGTCAAGAGTGTTTCAAATGGTCAACTAGACAGTCTGCAACCTTTGCCAACACAGGGTTAAGTGTTGGTCTTCGGCCGAAGCAGTGTTAGTGTGGTGTGGTGCAGTGTTATTGTTGCTCTTCGGAGCTAGTGTTGCCTCTTTGAGGTTAGTGTTATTGTTCCCATGGGAAATCACCCACCGAGTGTTTTAGCAGCTTTTGTCTATGTTTGACTAATATTTTTCATATTGAATTACTGTTTATTTACTACTGTTCTTTTAGGTGGAAAAAGTGTTTATTTTCAAAATAAAGTGTTTCTACCTATTTGGTGCATATTGGCATATTAATGTGGTTATTATTGTATTAATGTTTACAGCGTTATAGTGATATATTTTATTTTAACAGCTTTATGGAATAAATTATATTACAGTTTAAACTAATTGTAATTGTATTGTGAGGACTATATTTTGTCAAAAATATTATCGTTTTGTTTTGGAAGACATCCTCATGTTTGTAGTCTCTTATTGAGCCTTTAGCTCACCCCTTTTTCCATCCTTTCAGATTAGAGTTATGGAGTGTCTTTTGGTGGTAGATCAGTGGAGCCTTAGATTGATGACTGCGTTTGGAGCTTGGAAAGTTGCTGAGTTGTTTTAGTAAAATTGTTTCAAGACAATGAGATTATTATTTTGGAACTATTTTGAGATGTTATTTGGAGATTTTACATTCAAGAATATTATTGTTGTTTTGTTTTTATGGATTGTTAAGGAAAGCTGATGATATTCAAGAAGTTTATTTGAGGATAAATATTACGCTCTGTTCCATTATATCATTGTTAATTATTTCTAAGACAGGTTATGCATCTAAATCCTTGATTTGGGTTTGGGGTGTTACAGTTATGGTATCAGAGCATAGGTTTATGATTCTGTAGACTTATAGGTTTGATCTTAAGACTATTTTGGAACAAGAGTGTGATTACAAGGAATTTTAGTGTTAGAATTAGTTGACCTTTCATAGTGATTTTATATTTTGTTTTGTTTTGTTTATTATTCTAAAGTGTGTAGGAATGATTGTTGTACTATCTATGTGTTTGGTTTTGACCCTCGGAAATATTTGAAATATTTACTTATGATATCTTATTGTATTGCTTAGAGATATGGCTCCACCAAGGAGGAACCTAGGGGACAGTCAACCGAATGCTGGGGGACCTACTAATCTCCAGGCTATTATTGAAGCCATTGGGGGCTTAACTAATATAGTGCAACATCAAGTGGGAGCCACCAATCCGACTAGTGCCTTGGAGAAGTTTAGGAAGCTTGATCCTCCTGCTTTCAAGGGTACAAAGGATCCAATTGAGGCTGACAACTGGCTTAAGGAGATAGAAAGGCTCTTTAGAGCAATGGAAGTTAGTGATGAGCAACGAGTTGTCCTTGCTGTTTTTGTACTGAAAGGTGATGCATTGGAATGGTGGGAGTCCACGGAGAGGACACATGGAAGAGAAGTTATAACTTGGCAGCATTTTGTTGAGCTCTTTCGTAAGAGGTATTTTCCTGATAGTTTGATGGTGCAAAAGGAAGCTGAGTTCATTCGCATAGCACAAGGTACTCAATCAGTGTATGAGTATGAGCGGAAATTTGCTGAATTATCCCGCTTTGCTCCACACATGGTTGACACGGAAGCAAGGAAGGCCAGGCATTTTGAAAGAGGTTTAAGGGAGGAAATTCAGGGACCGGTTTCCATGTTCAAATTGGAAACATACGCAGAAGTGGTGGATCGAGCTCTAATAGCAGAGAGAAATTGCAATCGTTCCTCAAGGGCCAATGATCAAGAGAGGAAGCCAACCCAGAGTCATTTTCTTAAGGGGAAGTCTAGTGGAAGTTCATTCAAGAAGCAAGGGGTGCCTAATTCAAATAAGAAGGCATACAAAACTTGTCCAAGATGTGGAAAGGCTCATAGTGGAACATGTTATTTGGAGTCAAGGGCGTGTTTTAAATGTGGCAAGACTGGACACTTCATCAAGGATTGTCCAGATATGCGAGCTGAACAAACTACCAATCCAAATGGGAGCCAACAGAGACCTAAGGTTCAGGGTCGAGTTTTTGCTTTGACTAAACAGGACGCCGAGGCCTCCCCATCAGTGGTTTCAGGTACACTTCTTGTTTCCAGTCAGCATGCACAAGTGTTATTTGATTCTGGTTCAACTCATTCTTTCATCTCACGTAGACTTGCACAAAGGCTAAACATGGAACCTGAGAGTTTAAATTATGTATTGTGTGTTGCTACACCTTCTGGACAACAAATGATTTCCCATGAAGTGTACAAGTCTTGTAATGTTTTAGTCTCTGGGAGGGAATTAAAAGCAGATCTTATGTTGCTTGATATGTTTGAGTTCGATGTGATTCTAGGGATGGATTGGTTATCTACTTTTCATGCTTCCATAGAGTGTTTTGGGAAGAAGGTAGTATTTAGAATTCCTGGAGAGCCAGAATTCTTCTTCGAGGGAGATCGTGTGGTGAAACCACCTGTATTGGTTTCAGTGATGCAGGCAAGGCGATTGCTAAGGAAGGGCTGTGAAGGGTTCCTTGTTTGTGCTTTGAAGGGCGATAAAGTAGAGTTAAAAGTTGAAGACATCCCAGTGGTGAAAGAGTTCCCAGATGTGTTCTCTGAGGACTTACCTGGACTACCCCCTGACAGAGAGGTTGAGTTCACTATTGACCTAGTACCTGGTACTGGCCCAATTTCCAAAGCACCTTATAGAATGGCCCCTACAGAGCTCAATGAGTTGAAGGAGCAATTGCAAGACTTGCTTGATAAAGGCTTTATTCGGCCCAGTGCTTCTCCTTGGGGCGCTCCGGTGTTGTTTGTTAAGAAGAAGGATGGTAGTATGCGGTTGTGCATTGACTATAGGGAGTTGAACAAGGTCACCATTAGAAACAAATACCCTTTGCCACGAATTGATGATTTGTTTGATCAGCTTCAGGGCGCTCAAGTCTTCTCTAAAATTGACTTGAGATCTGGTTATCATCAGTTGAGAGTTAAGAAGGATGACATACCAAAGACAGCTTTTCGAACCAGGTATGGTCATTATGAGTTCTTAGTGATGCCTTTTGGTCTAACTAATGCTCCTGCTGTTTTTATGGATTTGATGAATAGGGTATTTCATGAGTATTTGGATCGGTTTGCCATTGTTTTCATTGATGACATCTTGGTTTACTCTAAAAGCCAAGAAGAGCATGAGGAACACTTGAGAATGGTGTTGCAGATTTTAAGAGACAAGAAGTTGTATGCTAAATTAAAGAAATGTGAGTTCTGGTTGAATCAAGTGGTGTTCTTAGGACATGTGATCTCTAGAGATGGAATTACAGTGGATCCTAGTAAGATCGAAGCTGTAGTTAATTGGGCTGCCCCTACTAATGTAAGTGAGGTGAGAAGTTTTTTTGGGCCTTGCAGGTTATTATAGAAGATTTGTGGAAGGATTTTCTAGGATTGCAACTCCTCTGACTCGATTAACTCGAAAACATGCAAAGTTTGACTGGACAGAGGAATGTGAAAGAAGTTTCCAAGAGTTGAAGCAACGGTTGGTTTCTGCACCAGTATTGACTATTCCATCTGGTTCAGGTGGTTTTGTGATATATAGTGACGCATCTCGTAAGGGTCTTGGTTGTGTTCTAATGCAACATGGGAAGGTGGTTGCTTATGCCTCTCGACAACTAAAGAATTATGAACAGAATTATCCAACTCATGATTTGGAATTGGCAGCAGTGGTTTTTGCATTGAAGATTTGGAGGCATTACTTGTATGGTGAAAGATGTGAAATATACACTGACCATAAAAGTTTGAAGTACATATACACTCAGAAAGAATTAAATTTGAGGCAAAGGAGATGGCTAGAATTGATTAAAGACTATGATTGTTCCATAAATTACCATCCTGGTAAAGCCAATGTGGTGGCTGATGCGCTTAGTCGAAAGTCATATAGTTTCTCAGCTGCTTTATTAACTACTCAGAAGCATATTGTTGTTGATCTTCAGAAACTTGGAGTAGACATAGTGACTGGAGACTCCCAATCCTACCTGGCAAGTTTAAGTGTACAACCCACCCTAATTGATAAGATCAAAGCTGCTCAGAGTGGTGACCCTCAATTGTTTAAGATCATGGAACAAGTACGTGGTGGAAGTAGATTTGATTTTAGTATCTCTGATGATGGTGTTTTGAGGTTTGGTAATAGGCTTTGTGTGCCTAATGATTTATTGATTAAAAGAGAGATATTGGAGGAAGCACATCGTTCGCCTTACACAATGCATCCGGGTAGTACCAAGATGTATCATGACCTTCGAGAAGTTTATTGGTGGATTAACATGAAAAGAGAAATTGCTCAATTTGTGGAACAATGCTTGATTTGCCAGCAAGTCAAAGTGGAGCATCAGAGGCCATCAGGGTTGTTACAACCTTTACCTATTCCTGAGAGGAAGTGGGAGAATATCACCATGGACTTTGTGTGTGGATTACCGAGATCACCTAAGAATCATGATGCTATTTGGGTGGTGGTGGATAGGTTGACTAAATCTGCCCACTTCATTCCAATTAGAATGAACTACTCTCTTGACAAACTGGCTGAACTTTATATAAATGAGATTGTGAGGTTGCATGGAGTGCCAGCTTCTATTGTATCTGATAGAGATTCGAGGTTCACTTCAGGGTTTTGGGATAGTTTGCAAAAAGCCTTGGGTACTAAGTTGAACTTTAGTACTGCTTGCCACCCTCAAACGGATGGACAGTCTGAGAGAACTATCCAAACTTTGGAAGACATGTTGAGAGCTTGTGTCTTGGATTTCAAGGGTAGTTGGAATGACTATTTGACTTTGGTGGAGTTTGCTTATAACAATAGTTATCACTCCAGTATTAAGATGGCACCTTATGAGGCTTTGTATGGGAGAAAGTGTAGATCCCCAGTTTGTTGGGATGAGGTTGGAGAGAGGAGAATCTTGGGTCCTGAGATTGTTCAAAGGACCAGTGAAAAGATTGATGTGATTCGGGAAAGGTTGCGCGCAGCTCAGAGTAGACAAAAAAGTTATGCTGATCCACGGAGAAGAGAAGTGGAATTTGAAGTTAGAGACATGGTTTTCATTCGAGTGTCACCTATGAAAGGAGTTATGAGGTTTGGCAAGAAGGGTAAGTTAAGCCCTAGGTACGTGGGACCCTTTGAAGTTTTGGAGAGAGTTGGTTCTGTTGCGTACCGGCTTGCTTTACCACCGACCTTGTCAAGGTTACATAACGTTTTTCATGTATCCATGTTGAGGAGGTATGTTCCCGATCCTTCTCATATCTTGAGTTATGAGCCACTTCAAGTCAAAGAGAACTTATCCTACGAGGAAGTCCCGATTCAGATTTTAGATCGTAAAGAGCAAGAGCTACGTAATAAGACTATACATTTAGTCAAAGTATTATGGAGGAACCACTCCATGGAAGAAGCTTCATGGGAGCGTAAAGACGAAATGCAATCCAAATATCCCCAGCTTTTTCTGCAGTGAGGTATGTTTTGAATTTTCGAGGACGAAAATTTTATAAGAGGGGGAGAATGTAACACCCGTCTCATTCAAATTTAATTTAATCACTTATAGAGAGTGGATTTGATAGTTTACATTAATTTTAGTTGGAGGAAAATAATTATTTTATATTGTGATTTTTGCTATGATTATAATAAAAATAATATTAATGAGTTTAGTGGGAATATAGGTGGGTCTTGGAAGTTTATTTTAGTTGTAGTGGGCTTCTAAATTTTCAGCCCAAGTGAAATTAGCCTTAACCTGAAATAGGCTTCTGAATTTTCAGCCCAAGTGCAACAGCTTATTATGAAAGAAAATTAGGGTTTCTCAAAAACAAAAGAATAGGAGGCTGTGCACTTCAGGGCAGCCAGCAACTTCATCTTGGTTTTGAGGTAAGCATCATTCTAGGAAAGCCTTTTTTTCTTTTATTTTGCTGGGATTTCATCATTGACATGTTAGTGTTAGGGTTAGTACTAAGTTTGCCGGAAATTCAATGATGGTTGCTGGAATTTCAATTGTGCTTGCTGGAATTTCAATGATAATAATGTATAAATGGGTTTGCCGAATAAACAACAATAATATAATAAATTAGGGTTGCGGTAGAACTATATAGAGAGGAAAGAATTATATAGAATGTATATATATATATTAGATTAGGGGGCGGCCACGTGAAGATGAGTGTATATATATATATATATATTAGATTAGGGTTGCGGCATATATATATATCATAGATTAGGGTTGCGGCTTGAATATATATATATATATATATATATGCATAAATTGTCTTTATTGAAACCATGACTTTTAATGTATATTGCTTTTGCGGATTGGATTGCATTCTTTATATATATTCGGATTGAATCAAAGGAAACCATATAAAGAACTTGCATATATTACATGCAAGAGTAATATATGATCCTTCAAGCAGTGCTTATATCATATAGTTTCAAACGGATTCAATTGGTTTTGCCGAATATATATATATATATATATATTACAATTATTAGTGCATTTGATGGTTTAGTTCACATGGTTGGCCGAATTGTATAGAATTGCAATTTTGGGCAGCGTTACAATTAAATATATGAGTATTTTAGATGTTAGTTTAGGGAATGCTATACTATTATCTTAATCTAGAATAGGTTTGGGGTATATTAGAAAGACATGTTGATTTTATTTTGCCAAATCTTCTTAGTGGCTGAGGAATTGTTTTATCAAGAGGACGTTGTGATTATTAAAGAACCTGCTCTTATTGAATTATTTAATTATTATTTAGGTTCTAGTTGACGTTGTTTCGAGCAATTGAAGTAAAGCTTGGTTTAGCCACTAGAGGTAAGTAGACTTCAACACATGACGTCTCTCAAGACGTATATATTTAAATATATATATATATACATATATGTATAATTGTGGTAAAAATATATTTATATATATATATATACATACACATAATTGCAAAAGTGAAGTTTCAAAGACTTATACCATTGTTAGTGCTTTATACATACTCAAACTCTATTATTTATTGTATATTATTGTGAAACTGTATATGTCAAGAGTGTTTCAAATGGTCAACTAGACAGTCTGCAACCTTTGCCAACACAGGGTTAAGTGTTGGTCTTCGGCCGAAGCAGTGTTAGTGTGGTGTGGTGCAGTGTTATTGTTGCTCTTCGGAGCTAGTGTTGCCTCTTTGAGGTTAGTGTTATTGTTCCCATGGGAAATCACCCACCGAGTGTTTTAGCAGCTTTTGTCTATGTTTGACTAATATTTTTCATATTGAATTACTGTTTATTTACTACTGTTCTTTTAGGTGGAAAAAGTGTTTATTTTCAAAATAAAGTGTTTCTACCTATTTGGTGCATATTGGCATATTAATGTGGTTATTATTGTATTAATGTTTACAGCGTTATAGTGATATATTTTATTTTAACAGCTTTATGGAATAAATTATATTACAGTTTAAACTAATTGTAATTGTATTGTGAGGACTATATTTTGTCAAAAATATTATCGTTTTGTTTTGGAAGACATCCTCATGTTTGTAGTCTCTTATTGAGCCTTTAGCTCACCCCTTTTTCCATCCTTTCAGATTAGAGTTATGGAGTGTCTTTTGGTGGTAGATCAGTGGAGCCTTAGATTGATGACTGCGTTTGGAGCTTGGAAAGTTGCTGAGTTGTTTTAGTAAAATTGTTTCAAGACAATGAGATTATTATTTTGGAACTATTTTGAGATGTTATTTGGAGATTTTACATTCAAGAATATTATTGTTGTTTTGTTTTTATGGATTGTTAAGGAAAGCTGATGATATTCAAGAAGTTTATTTGAGGATAAATATTACGCTCTGTTCCATTATATCATTGTTAATTATTTCTAAGACAGGTTATGCATCTAAATCCTTGCTTTGGGTTTGGGTTGTTACAACTAATCCCAATAGACCAAAGTCCTAGAAAATGATTGGATGAGAGAAAGATATGAATAGTTAGCCTTGAGATATGAGAAGAGGATGAAAGCCCAATACCATGCACAAGGTTACTAAAAGAGGGTTGCTAGAGCATTTAATAGAAGGGTGAAAACCTAGGAACCTTAAGGAAGGAGATCTAGTCTTGAAGGTGCTTAGAGATGAAACTTTTGATCCAAGAGGAACAATGAAGCCAAGATGCTCTAGGCCCTTTGTTATCAAGAAGATCATGTTAGGAGGTGCTACAAGAATTACAGGTTCGAATAGAGAAGAGATGTTTCATCCGATCAACATGGATAGGCTCTAAAAATACAACAATTGAAAAGGAAAAAGGAAAGAAAAAGCCAGCTAGTTTGAAAACCTGAAAGGGCAGCCTAGGTAAAAGTTAAGGCAAAGAAACCTCGCTAGGTTGAAAAGCCTAAAGAGCAATCTAGAAAAAAGATAGGGGAAAAGACCATGGGCATGGCGAAAATTCCTGCAAGGATGTTGTTGGGGTTTATGCCCTAAAAATCCAATTTATTGGCATGTAATAAATAATTAAATTGTTTAATTATATGAGACTATCTATAAATGAACTAATGGGACATTATTTTAGTCCATGAGATGCATAGTATGCGATTTATGTGAAAAGTCACAGAAGATATAAATTGCAAGTTCTTTATAAACTCAGAATGTAGTTCGTAGTCGGTGATGAAATTGGGCGTTTCATCTGCGAAGACTATAACATATCAACTAAGATGATTTGTCTTGATCATGGAAATAGAGATTTCCAGTTGGTATGTTGATATGTTTTAAGAGTTAAGATATATTGAACTGGACCGCTATGAGATTTACTATTCTCCTAACGACTGTCAAATGAATAATAAATCTCATGACTTCTATTTGCATGAACTCTTAATCCTGAGAGAATAATGGACCTGATCATGAGGTGTAGGTTGCTTTGATATATCAACAGTGAGATCTAAAGTTACGATCAAAACCTCAGTATGTTGGGCAGCCACATTTAGTGTTGATGGAACATATATTCTTAAGATGGAATTCATAATCTCTTAACGGAGATATAAAATATTCCCTTGAGATAAGTTTAATGGGTTTGGTTATTCAGAGTGTTAGGCCTAACCACTTTAGTAAGGATATACTTAAGTATATATTTATGAAATTGGATTTCATAAATATATGATGAATAACTTAAAGGATTAAACCGGGTACTCAAGGATTAAGATGTAGTAATTTTCAAAGTGACAGTCTACATTCATGACTTTGTGTTACTACGAATATTTTATGAAGGGGTTGCATGTATAATAAAGTCTTGGGATATAATTTATTAATAAGACCTAGAGTGCAATTATATTTATATAGTGGTATTAAATATAATTAATGGTAACTTTGGGCTTGTAAAGAGTTGATAGAAAAGCCCAAGGCCCATTGGAGCTAGTGTCTTATTGGTCTCTTTTGGTCCCACTCCAAGCCACACACTAAAGCCCAATTGGAAAGGCCCAATAGGCCGGCTCAATTAGATAATCAGTTAGTTATAAAAGGAGAAACATACAGAATTTTTCATAAGAGAAAAAGTAACATCATTGTGAAGTGGTGTGTATGTGCGAGTGAAGCCACTCAATTATTCTCCCTTAGAAACTGATTGAGAGACCACACTTCTTGAGCGTAAACTGGAATTGGAGTGAAGATTAAAAGTGTTCCCGAGTACTTCTAATATTTTGTTTTGAATTTTACCACACCAAGGTATGCTATTTCGTTCTTCAATTCTGAAATTTACATAGTGCATGTTCTCAATCATGAATGAAATAGATCCATGCTTGTTGCTTCCGCTGTGTGTTTTGTATGAGATACAAAACCAGTTTTTCCTACAATTGGTATCAGAGCCAGGTTTTCATCTTATAATTGTATAACATGTGATTGAATTTTAGAATAAAGGAAAACGTTTTCTTGATGTTGTCAATGCATTTAACACTGTTGTTATTGTTTTGATTGCACCAAATGAATTCATTCACATGGTGTTTACTTTTTTTGAATAGTGCCATGCACGTTAAATATATGAAATATATATTTGTTCATCCAATCCTTTTTGCCTTGGTTGCATGCTTTAAGAATCCGTGTAACCGTCCTGTGCAAATTTTTTATTGATTGCACTTTTTGAATTGTTGTTGCATTGCTTGATGATATATGCACTGCACTAAGAATTCGTGAATCCATAGCCAAGATGAAAGATGGCCTTGTTATTGAAATCCATCATAATCAAGACACGGTACAAATAGTTGACTGCCATGTGCGGTTATTATAAGGCATGCACTGCTTGAAATTAATATCTATGTTGGCATGATTTCTTGGTTATTATAAAGCACCGCATGGATTTAAAGGCTTATATATATATATATTGCTTTAAAGGCTTGCATGTTTTGATTCTTATAAGCATGTAGTGGAAATGGTGTGATATATATATATATATATATATATATTTATATATTAACTGCCTTGGATGTAACTGTCATGTGTGTGAACCGAATCATTGCAATGCTTGACTATATAAAGACTTATATAAGGCTAGCATGGTTTCATTCTTATAAGCATATGATGATAGCTTTAAAAAGAAATAATGAAACCCTATATTATATTATGTTATATAATATTATAATATACTATCGGATTATATGCAAACTTTTTTTTTTTAAAAAGGATTTGTCATATTGTTGCTTGCCTTGGTTTGTATATTTATTATATATTAATGCTAGGATTATGAAATTTATTTCTAATGAGATTAGGATTATGTCTTCAAGGTCTCTAGCATTATTAAGGTTCTTGATAATGATCTTGAAAACCTTAATGTTTGATCTATAAATCTTCGTTAATAAATTCAAAAGGTGTTTTTGTTTTTATGGAAGAACAATGAAGATGTCAAATACGGTTACCTGAAAATTCTAAAAAAAATTCAGTTTTGCAAATTCGATCGATCGAGTAATAGGTTCGACCGATCGAAGGCACTGAATTTTGAATTTTCACTTATTTTTGACTAAGTGTTAAAACTTTGATAAAAACAAAGCTATGTGATTAATTTTATAGTCCTTAAAAGTTAAGGAAATTTATTAATCGCTATCTAACTAAAAGACCTAATGAGATCAAAGATGTTAGTTAAATAGAACTCTTAGTCCTAAATTGTTTTATGATTAAAAGTCCTTAATTTATTTTAATTAGAGGTTTTTAATGAGATTAAAATTCTAATTAAAAAGTATATAGTTTCTAATGAGATTAGAATCTTTTATTTAGTAAGTTAAGGATAGAGTTCTATATAATTAATTTTTGATTCATTAGTGTTTAAGGAATCCTAAATAGTTTAGGACTTCCATTTTAGTTAGTGATTCTAATGAGATTAGAGTCTTCAATAAGTGCAAGGTTATTAGTTGTGATGGGATCACAATTATTTAAAGAAAAATCCAAATAATGAGTGGGAGTGCTGAAATAACCCTTTTGTTAAGTTTATTGTAATGTGAATAGATACCTTGTCTTGACTTCGAGTCTTGCATTCCATGCGGAGGGTATTTATTTCACGGATTACAAGGTTAAACTTCTTTGTGATTGCGCGAATGTTCGTCACGCTATAGTGACGTGGCTTAGTAACATCACATTGAATTTAAACAATTAAACACATTTAATGTGTAGGGTTAAAATTGTGATTAGATCACAATGATTTCATAACAATCCACTTGTTTTAAAATTTCTAGTGGGAGAGAGATACAAGGGTTGGATCTCATGGCCTCCATTGTCGGTTTATAGTGGTGTGGGGTAAACATCTCGTCTTGGCCTCGAGCCTTGCGTTCCATGCGGAGGATGTTTATTTCATGGTACTACAAGATTGAATTTCCTGGTTTATAGTGGTTTGATTAAACACCATGTCTTAGCTTCGAGCTTTGCATTCCATGCGAAGGGTGTTTTTATCATGGTACTACAAAATAAGCCTGTTAAAGGGATGAAATGTGGCTACACATGATTCTAGATAGTGGTGTACACTAGACTAAGTTTGATAGTATCCTCTATGCTGAGTTCTTGCTATTATTACTTAGAGGCTAAAGGAAAAGCGGCAAATTATTTTTTTTTGGTAAGAGTTACCATTATAGCATTAGTAATGAGAATATTTCTCGCCTGATCATAGTGGTTGGTATTCACTCTATGTTGAGGAATATTAATTGCGGGATTAGGTTGTCGTTGCACCTAGTATAGTATGTTTTTCGGGTTCCATACTATATGGTTATGGACGCAAAATATAAAGTGATGCCCCAATTTGATTGATTGATTGTGTGATGTGTGTGGGTGTGTGATGAGTCCCACATCGGGTATTTATAGGGTAGATCTGGGCTTTATTAACAACTACAAAGAGCATTAATAGTGACTAGTCCTTTTGAGATATAGCGCAGATGTGGCTAGTGCTTTTCCTTGGGTCGTTACATATGGTATCAGAGCCGGCCCGGTAACCCCGTGTGGGCTCGGAGACACTACCCCACAAAGTGGGCCCTAACGAGGACGTTAGGGATTTAAGTGGGGGAGATTGTGATGCCCCAATTTGATTGATTGATTGTGTGATGTGTGTGATGGGGTATTTATTGGGTAGATCTGGACTTTATTAACAACTACAAAGAGCCTCAATAGTGACTAGTCCTTTTGAGGTATAGCGCAGATATGGCTAGCGCTTTTCCTTGGGTCGTTACATATTAAAATTTTCATGCCCCGAACCCAACTATAGAGATAGGCATGTGACAACTGCCGCACGCTTGTAAAACAAGCACCTACAGGTGTGCAAGGCCTTCTTAACAACTAAAATTTTTCCTCAAAAATTAAATCAAATAAATCTAAAATACCTCAACAAATTCTTTATGAATAGCTCTCCAATAATTTAATAGGAATAAATTCCAAACCTCATGTACATAATGCCAATTGGCCAATAAATATAAAACCATTAGAAGACCATCCAATCCCAATATCACAAAGCTTCTTTTCCTGCTCACAACACAACATTAAAACTCCCAAAACTTGATATTCTTCACAATTTGAAACTGGAGGGGGGAAAAGGGGGGGAGGGTGAGTTGACAACTCAGTAAGTAACCAAAATCCTAATAAGTTCTATCAATCAATAGATCTGTAAAGGAAAAGAAGTAATATGTGTTTTTTTTCAAGTTATAATATACTATGTGTTTTCAAAATAACTGAAGAAGTTTCATAATCTTAAAATGATAAGTTGCACATGGATCACATACTTTAATCTTAAAAATATATCTTAGATGGTTTAGAAAATAGTCTGTTTTCTATATATCGAAAGCTATAACTTACAATAGGTTCCAAAAACACATGAGCAGTTTTAGTGACTCAAAATAGTTCAAATACTCAAACATTTCCAAAATCACATATGTAGTTTTAAGAACTCAAAATAGTTCAATATTTAAACGTAATTCATATCCTTAACAATCTTGTGACTATGGTCACGCTATATCCCCATGACTGGGTATCAGAGTACCAATGAATAACCCTCATTGGCTGGGTATCAGTGTACCAATGAATAACCCCCATTGGTTTAGGTATCAGAATACCAATGAATAACCCCCATTGGCTGGGTATCAGAGTACCAATGAATAACTCCCATTGGTTTGGGTATCAGAGTACCAATGAATAACCCTCATTGGCTGGGTATCAGAGTACCAATGAATAACCCCCCATTGGCTAGGTATCAGAATAAATTCATAGTCAAATTGTTCATAATCATATATATAAAATCATAGTTTCTAACAAAAAATATCTTATTCAAACACATTTATATAATCATATATTCAATATTCAAATCCATTTGCAATATTTCTATATTATTTACTTTAAATCATTATAACTATAAAACAATTAAATAAAATAAACCTTATATTCAAAACTCACATGTATTTGTGAAAATTCTTTACCTTTTACTTTGAATCAGTATAGCTAAAAGCAATTATATAAATTACATCATATATTCAGTAATCAGATATATTTGTAATAATTATTTATTTGAAATCAGTAGTACAATAGAAATAAAATTGTAATAACTGTAAACAATTTCAGTAATTAAAATACGCAAAATAAAACCAATTAGGATAAGGTTACTTACTTCCAAAAGTTATTCCAAAAGAAACTTTTCCCTAACACTTCCTCTAAATTCCTTAGTTATCACCTAGAACAATTTCAAATATTTTTACTCAATAATCAAATAATTTTAAAAAAATAACTTACAACGGTACCCGGTCAAAAGACTATTAAAAATATCTCATAATTGTCTACTTATCTCACATCAAAATTCCACCAAATCGTAATATTTTTCTTTATATATATATATATATATATATATATATGTTCTGCCACTTTATGCTATAGCACCTAGTCCTATGTCTCACTAGGAAAGACAAGGACGTGTACTTTACAGCCTTTTTCTTCTTCACTTTTTTTTTTCCCAATTCCATCACTACGGGCACAGTTTCTTAAGCAACAAAATTGTGCAGAAAGTTGACCCTTATACGTCTAAAATCTACAACTTGAGTGGAGAAAAATCTGTAGATAGAAGCGTCCAATTGACCGAAATATAAACCTAAACTTCTCTTCGCATTGTTAAAAGTCTCAAATAATTTAAATAGTTTCACTAATGATCAAAATACCCACATAAAAAAAAAACTCTAATTCTAAATAAAGTTTAGATTTGACAAGAAGAGATTTTTAGGCTCTTACCTCAAGAGTATAGTCAATTCTTCTCTACTTCAATCCTTTGAGTAGTCTCCTCTCTCAAAATATCTCTCCATATATATTGACTTAATATGCTTTTATATATATAGCTAGGGTTTCAACCTTATTTTCTAAAAAGTCCTTATAATTATAAATTATAAAATTGACCCCACAAAAGATTTACTTAAATACCTTTCCTTTTAATCCTTTTTTTTTTCCTGGGGTATTACATATAATGTCCTTGTAATTATGTTCATAGTCTCAAAATAAAGTTGTGTTGGGAAATCATTATGTTTGCATCCAATACAAAACATACGCAGCGGAAAAATAAACGGATCTACTTCATTCGCAATTGATAACATTCACTATGTAAGTTTCAGAATATAAGAACAAGAGAGTGTACCTTGATGCGGTGAATTTCAAAACCGAATGAAGAAGTACTCGGGAATACTTTCAATCTTCACTCCAATTCCACTCGATGCCCAAGATGTGTGGTCTCTCAATCAGTTCTATGTATCTAGAGAGAATATGAAAGAGTGTCTCTCTTCCTTATTTCATTACCATTAATCTGATGAAACATACAAACCATTTTATTCTATATAAAATTCTGTATGTTTCTCTCCACATAACTGATTATCTAATCGGGCTAGCCTTTTGGGCCTTCTCAATTGGGCTTTAGTGTGTGGCTTGGAGTGGGACCAAAAGGGAACAAATAAGACACTAGCTCCAATGGGCCTTGGGCTTTTCTGTCAACTCTTGACAAGTCCAAAGTTACCATTAATTATATTTAATACCACTATATAAATATAATTGCACTCTAGGCCTCATTAATAAATTATATCCCAAGACTTTATTATACATGCAACTCCTTCATAAAATATTCGTAGTAATACAAAGTCATGAATATAGACTGCCACTTTGTAAATTACTACATCTTAATCCTTGAGTACCCGGTTTAATCCTTATGAGTTATTCACCATATATTTATGAAATCCAATTTCACAAATATATACTTTAGTCTTACTAAAGTGGTTAGGCCTAACTCTCTGAATAACTGTACCCATTAAACTTATCTCAAGGGAATATTTTATATCTCCGTTAAGAGACTATGAATTCCATCTTGAGAATATATGTTCCATCAACACTAAATGTGGCTGCCCAACATACTGAGGTTTTGACCGTTACTTTAGATCTCACTCCTGATATATCAAAGCAACCTACATTTCATGATCAGGTTCATTATTCTCTCAGGATTAAGAGTTCATGTGAATACAAGTCGTGAGATTTATTATTCAATTGACAGTCTTTAGGAGAATAATAAATCTCACAGCGGTCCAGTTCAATATGTCTTAACTCGTAAAACATATCAACATATTAACTAGAAGTCACCACTTCCATGATCAAGACAAATCATCGTAGTTAATATGTTATAGTCTTCGCAGATGAAATGCCCAATTTCATCACCGACTACGAACCAAAATTCTGAGTTTACAAAGAACTTGTGATCTATATCTTCTGTGACTAAATCACATAAATCACATACTATGCATCTCATGGACTATTTGATAATGTCCAAATATTCATGTTACCATTATTTTAGATAAGAATAAAACAACTTTATTAAACACAATATTAAGTCATACATCATGTCTCACATAATGTCATACATAATATCATACATAGCATCATACAATAGGATTTAAGGGCACATATCCTAACAATCTCCCACTTGCCCTAAAGACTATTGTGCACTAATCTAACTCCCATTCCCTCCAAATGTGACTCGAAGATCCTTTAAGGCAGGGCTTTGGTAAAGGGATCTGCTAGATTATTTGCACTGTCAATCTTTGCCACCACCACATCTCCACGAGCAACAATGTCTCGAATGATGTGGTACTTTCTCTCAATGTGCTTTCCTTTCTTGTGATTCCTTGGATCTTTGGATTGTGCAACCGCTCCACTATTGTCACAAAACAATGTGATAGGAACTTGCTCCATTCTCACTACACCAAGATCAGAAAGGAATTTCTTGAGCCAAACAGCTTCCTTTGCCACCTCACAAGCAGCAACATATTCAGCTTCCATGGTGGAGTCCGCAATACAAGATTGCTTAACACTCCTCCAACTTATGGCTCCACCTCCCAAGGTGAAAACACATCCTGACGTGGACTTTCTGAAATCTAGATCTGATTGAAAGTCTGAATCTGTATAGCCAATGGGAATCAAATCCTCACAACGGTAAACAAGCATATAGTCTCTCGTTCTCCGTAGATACTTGAGAATATGCTTTACAACTTGCCAATGTTGTGGTCCTGGATTTGATTGATATCGGCTGACCATGCCAACTGAAAAACAGATATCCGGTCTAGTACAAAGCATGGCATACATGAGACTTCCTACTGCAGAGGCATAAGGAACTTGTCTCATCATATCTACTTCCTCTTGAGTCTTAGGCCTTTGGTCATCAGACAGAGGAACTCCATGTCTGAAAGGAAGTAATCCTTTCTTGGAGTTTTGCATGCTAAACCGTTCTAGGACCTTATCTATATATCCAACTTGTGACAAGCCTAACATCTTATTCTTACGATCTCGCCAAAGCTTGATCCCTAGAATAAAGTTAGCCTCACCCAAGTCCTTCATATCAAATTGGCTTGACAACCAAACCTTTACTGATGACATTACACCTACATCGTTTCCAATGAGTAGAATATCATCAACATAAAGCACTAGGAACATTACTACTTTGTCTTGATGTCTTTTATACACACATGGTTCATCAAGATTTTGTTCAAAACCAAATGATTTGATTGCCTGATCAAATCTGATGTTCCATGACCTAGATGCTTGCTTAAGTCCATAAATGGACCTATTTAACTTGCAAACCATGTGCTCTTGGTTCTTTGCTATGAAACCTTCTGGTTGCATCATATAGATTTCCTCTTCAAGATTGCCATTGAGAAATGCAGTCTTGACATCCATTTGCCAAATCTCATAATCATAATGAGCAGCAATGGATAAGAGAATTCTGATAGATTTAAGCATTGCTACTGGCGAAAAGGTTTCCTCATAATCGATACCTTCTTTTTGAGTATACCCTTTTGCCACTAGCCTTGCTTTAAAGGTTTCAACCTTTCCATCTATCCCTCTCTTCCTCTTGTAAACCCATTTGCAACCAACAGGTTTAATGCCGTTAGGCGCCTTTACAAGATCCCAAACTTTATTGGAATACATGGAATCTAATTCTGATTTCATAGCTTAGACCCAATGATGTGCATCTATATCATTCATTGCTTCTTCATAAGTGTAAGGATCAGTTTCGGCCTCCTCTGAGATAGCCTCATAAGTCTCTCCAAGACCTATGAATCTTATAGGTGGCCTAACATTCCTCCCACTACGACGAGGCACCTGTGTACTAGACATCTCATAAGTAGTATCTTGTGGTGTATCCAATACAGCCACATCATCCCTAGTTTGAACTATTGGTTGTTCAATTACAGGTTCATTCATTTCAGCCAAGACAACTCTACTTCTAAGGTTAAAACTATTCACATAATCATCTTCCAAAAATTTGGCATGAGTGCTAACAAACACTTTGTTATCCTTATGATTATAGAATAAATAACCCTTGGTTTCCTTTGAATACCCTAAAAACATGCATACTTCCGTTTTAGCTTCCAACTTATCAGACTTCCCTTTCAACACATGTGCTGGACATCCCCAAATGTGGAGATATTTCATACTAGGCTTGCACCCACTCCACAATTCCATAGGTGTGTTGGGAACAGATTTTGGTGGAACTAAATTCAAAATATGCATTGCAGTTTTTAGTGCATATCCCCAAAAGGAAACTGGTAAAGTTGAGTAACTCATCATGGACCTAACCATTTCTAAAAGAGTCCTATTCCTTCTTTCTGCTACACCATTTTGTTGGGGAGTTCCAGGTGCAGTCAATTGGGATATAATCCCATTTTGAGTTAAGTAATCCTTGAAATCCCCAAGAAGGTATTCGCCACCACGATCAGATCGAATGGCCTTTATGTGTTTACCCAATTGATTCTCAACTTCAGCCCTAAACTCTTTAAATTTTTCAAAGGCTTCGGACTTCCGTCTCATTAGGTACACATAACCAAATCTAGAGTAATCATCGGTGAAAGTGATGAAGTACTCATAACCTCCTTTTGCTTGGGTTGACATAGGACCACAAACATCCGTATGAACTAATTCTAGCAACTCTTGGGCTCTTCTACCTTTTGCATTAAAATGTCGTTTGGTCATTTTGCCTTCCAAACAAGATTCACAAACTGGAAATTCATCAAAGTCCAATGGCTCTAAGAGACCATCTTTGATCAGTCTTTGAATTCTGTTTGGATTAATATGACCCAAACGCAAGTGCCAAAGATATGCATCATTAGTAGAAGGAAACTTTCTCTTTAATGATTTTACATGAGAGGTATTATCTAATTCAGAATTATATAATTCATGCTTATCAGGAGTTAAAATATAAAGACCATCCACAATATTGCCAGAACAAATAAAGGTTTTACCCTTCTTTATTACAACATTGTCTTTAAGGATAACACAATATCCACTCTTACCTAAATAAGTTGCAGAAATCAAATTCCTACGAACATTAGGTACATACAGACAGTCTTGCAATATTAAAACTCTAGTTTCAAAGCATAAATTAAAAACTCCAATAGCTACAACTGGAATCCTACTCCCATCAGCCAAGGTCAGAAACAACTCTCCTTCTTTAAGTCTTTTGGTCTCCTGGAACCCCTGCAAAGAATTGCAGATATGATTAGTACAACCTGAATCCAAACACCAGGAATCCGTGGGATTTTGTACCAAACATATTTCAAGGAGAAATGAGCTATTCATACCCTTATTAACGGCAGCCTTGAACTTTGGACAATTTCTCTTCCAATGTCCTTTCTCACCACAATGGAAACATTTTCCTTTCAGCTTCTTTCCTTTGTCGGCAACCCCTAAGACAATTTGTTTACCCTCCTGCTTAGTGAAGTCCTTCTTCTTCTTCTTCTTACCCTTGCCTTTCGACTTAGGTTGAGAAGTAGAAGCTTCACCCACATTGGCTTCAACATTAGAAGTACCAAGGATGCCTTCCGCCGCTACCAACTCATTCAGTAATTCAGACAAAGTATAAATCTTTTTGTTCATGTTATAGTTAAGTCTGAATTCCTTGAATGACTCCGGTAGTGACTGGAGTATCATATCCACTTGAGATTCTCCATCAATGTCGGCACCCAAAACTTCTAAAATATTCAGATTAGAGATCATTGTAAGACAATGCTCTCTCACTGAACTACCTTCAGCCATTTTGGTATTATAAATTTGCCTCATGGTTTCTTGCCTTGCAGAACGGCCTTGCTCACCAAACATCTCCTTCAGACTTTGCATAATGTCCGAAGCTAGTTCTACATCCTGCATTTGATGCTGTAGAACATTTGAGATGGACGCTAGGATGTAGCACTTGGCCATTTCATTAGATTTCTGCCAACGATCATATCGTTGTTTTTCCTCAGGAGAAGCATCTAATGAAGGAAAGCTAGGACATGGTTGAGTAAGCACATATTTGTGCTCTTCAGCTGTGAGAACTATGTCCAAGTTTCTTTTCCAGTCAACATAATTGGTTCCAGTCAGTTTGTTTTGATTAAGAATGCTAACAAGTGGGCTAAATGATGCCATGTTCAAATCTGAAATAATCAACATGAATATAATAAGTAAACTGGACATTATCAATTTAGCATATAAGCATATAATATGGAACCTTAATAAAACCATAAAATAATATATGCAACGACAACCCAATCCATGTCTATAATTCCTTGGTAGCAAGTTTATTATAAACACATCAATTAGTTGAGAACTATTCTCATTATTAGTGCTATCTGATAACTCTTATCAAACACTAATAATATGCCGTATTATCTTTAGCCTCTAAGTAATAATGACATAGCTCCTTTGGGAGGTTAACATTAAACTTAGTCTAGTGT
Organism: Lithocarpus polystachyus; assembly: GCA_033629205.1. Taxonomy (NCBI): domain Eukaryota; kingdom Viridiplantae; phylum Streptophyta; class Magnoliopsida; order Fagales; family Fagaceae; genus Lithocarpus; species Lithocarpus polystachyus. The sequence continues at coordinate 51,743,469 of CM066163.1, forward strand.
ATACCATTATCTAGAATCATGTGTAGCCACATTTCATCTTCCTTTATGGTGTTTAAACTTGTAGTACCATAGAACAAAACACCCTTCTTTGGGATCGCGAGGCATATACGCCAAGACGAGGTGCTTGTCTACACTACTTGAAACAGGTAAATTCAATCTTGTAGTACTATGAAGTAAACACCCTCCTTTGGGATCGCGAGGCATATACGCCAAGACGAGGTGCTTAGCCCACACTACTATGAATCGATAATAGAGGCCGTGAGATCCAACCCTTGTATCTCTCTCCCACTAGATATTTTACAATAAAGGTTTTTATCTTTTAAACATGCATAAACTAATTATACACAACCTTGCACTTTTTCTTTCGATAGATCGAATGTGCCCCTCGATCGATCGAAAAATTTAAATAATTCGACCTAAACCTTCTGTCTGATTCGATTGATACTCGATCGCCTCTCGATCGATCGAAAATAAAATTCGATCGATCGACTAGCAATCGAATATTAATCAATTCAAAAGGATAAGTCTCTGTTTCACTCGATCGATCGAAAGTAAATTTCGATCGATCGAAACTCGTGAAACTCGAATTTCCAGAATTTCTCTAAGGCAGTTTTCAACCGTTTTGCATGAACAAACAACCATCATACGAAAATGATAGACAGAGATTGATATCAAAACTGAAATCTATTGATGCTATAGCCTTAAAGATCAATTTAACATTCTTAAATTCATATTTAAACAACATCATAACATCAATATCAGTTTTTATCAAATCATAGTTTCAACGACCATGCAGAAATCTATCAACTTGAAACTATAATCTCTAATTCCAAAACGAACAAAACATGTTATACAGATTCGAAATGAAGACCGCTCTGATACCAATGTTGGGAAATCATTATGTTTGCATCCAATACAAAACATACGCAGCGGAAAAATAAACGGATCTACTTCATTTGCAATTGATAACATTCACTATGTAAGTTTCAGAATATAAGAACAAGAGAGTGTACCTTGATGCGGTGAATTTCAAAACCGAATGAAGAAGTACTCGGGAATACTTTCAATCTTCACTCCAATTCCACTCGATGCCCAAGATGTGTGGTCTCTCAATCAGTTCTATGTATCTAGAGAGAATATGAAAGAGTGTCTCTCTTCCTTATTTCATTACCATTAATCTGATGAAACATACAAACCATTTTATTCTATATAAAATTCTGTATGTTTCTCTCCACATAACTGATTATCTAATTGGGCTAGCCTTTTGGGCCTTCTCAATTGGGCTTTAGTGTGTGGCTTGGAGTGGGACCAAAAGGGAACAAATAAGACACTAGCTCCAATGGGCCTTGGGCTTTTCTGTCAACTCTTGACAAGTCCAAAGTTACCATTAATTATATTTAATACCACTATATAAATATAATTGCACTCTAGGCCTCATTAATAAATTATATCCCAAGACTTTATTATACATGCAACCCCTTCATAAAATATTCGTAGTAATACAAAGTCATGAATATAGACTGCCACTTTGTAAATTACTACATCTTAATCCTTGAGTACCCGGTTTAATCCTTATGAGTTATTCACCATATATTTATGAAATCCAATTTCACAAATATATACTTTAGTCTTACTAAAGTGGTTAGGCCTAACTCTCTGAATAACTGTACCCATTAAACTTATCTCAAGGGAATATTTTATATCTCCGTTAAGAGACTATGAATTCCATCTTGAGAATATATGTTCCATCAACACTAAATGTGGCTGCCCAACATACTGAGGTTTTGACCGTTACTTTAGATCTCACTCCTGATATATCAAAGCAATCTACATTTCATGATCAGGTTCATTATTCTCTCAGGATTAAGAGTTAATGTGAATACAAGTCGTGAGATTTATTATTCAATTGACAGTCTTTAGGAGAATAATAAATCTCACAGCGGTCCAGTTCAATATGTCTTAACTCGTAAAACATATCAACATATTAACTAGAAGTCACCACTTCCATGATCAAGACAAATCATCGTAGTTAATATGTTATAGTCTTCGCAGATGAAATGCCCAATTTCATCACCGACTACGAACCAGAATTCTGAGTTTACAAAGAACTTGTGATCTATATCTTCTGTGACTAAATCACATAAATCACATACTATGCATCTCATGGATTATTTGATAATGTCCAAATATTCATGTTACCATTATTTTAGATAAGAATAAAACAACTTTATTAAACACAATATTAAGTCATACATCATGTCTCACATAATGTCATACATAATATCATACATAGCATCATACAATAGGATTTAAGGGCACATATCCTAACAAGTTGTCACAAATTTTGTTCTCTAGCTACTATTTTAAATGAATCATATTAACTAAGAAATAATTTTGGACATGGTGCTTAAAGGAGCTGAAGTACATAAATATGTTTTGATTCAGCTTTGTCATAATTTCCTATACACGATGCATTGATGGAAAATAGCTTATGACTTGATCATAGTCTCTATTGAAATGCTAAAATGTTACATTATCTCAAGTGTGCTACAGCATGAAATGCAAGAGTTTGTACTACATTTAGATTTTAGGTTAAGTCTAAATGAGATGTTTGGTTCAATCATATTGAGTGCTCAGAAAAGCTTAAAGAGTTCCAATTCTATATTATTTTATGAATTTTTATTTTATTTTATTAATTAATTGGAATTCTTGGATGTAGAGATTAAATGTTAATCTCATATGGATATGATCCACAAGTCCTTGTTAGAATCATTTGATCAATTCAGATTGTTTTCAAAATAAATTATTTTTATGTTATCTGAATTGATGAGTGAGTTCTACGCAACGAAAGACATCTTAAAAGCTAAAGCTAGGATCAATATGATTTAATTCAAATTCTTAGCCTGAACCGAAAGGTAAGGGTGATAAGAAGATGAATTATAGTACCAAACAGTTGAACAAGCAAGTTGTCCTAGTAGTTGCCTAAAGGAAATTAGATTCAAAAGCATGACCAAAAGGAAAATGTTTTTGTTTTGGAGTTAAGCATTGTCCTTGATTGTCTTCTAGATGGAAATTTACATGTTTTACTTTTTAAAGATTCCATCCTTTGGCATTGTATGTTTTGCCACTTATATCTAGATCTTATTAATCTAAATGGTATTCAAGATTGGTGAAAGATAGGCTTTTCGAACCATTATTTGGTTATATTCTCAGTCTATGAATTCTATTTAGAGGATAATATGATCTAGGGCTCCTTTATTGTAAAGGAATAAGGTTTCAATGACTTCTTTAAGTCAATACATACATGAAGGAGGAATAAGACTCTTTTAGAAATAGTAAAGCACGTGATAAGTATTTCTATTTGCTTATTCCTTTTAGAGATATACTCTAATAATTACAATACATTTTCTAAAGTTGATTTCAAAAGTTTGTTCCTAGGACATTTGTCAATCGTGGATTGGGTGAAAACCTAGTATATGATACTTCCACTTTTGGAAATGTCTAGCACTTGTACTAGAAAGGAAGTCTAACAAGTTGAAATCAAAAGATAGAAAAATGTGTGTTTATGATGAGTATCCAAAAGAAATGGTATAAGATTATTTTGGTAGTTATAAAGAAAACAAGATGTTTGTAAACTTCAATTACAAAGTTCTTGATGATGACTATGTGAATAATCTTAAAGCAAATCATAGATTGTTCTAGAAGAAAAATGTCAGAATTTGTTGAGAGACAACTATAAAATACATTTAGAAATGAGATGGTTGTATTAGATATACCATAAGGCATTATTCTAAATGTATGGCTAGTACACCGGTATAATATCGCAGTGGGAGGATTATTAATTACCAAGTAAATTCATACTTTTGGGATAAACTTTTGAAGTCATTCCAAAAGGATATGAATTTGATCCTCAGTCCTACGTAAAGGCATAAATGATATGAATATGAATTACTGGATCAAAGGTTATGTGAATAGAATTAGATTCTATTTAAAGTCTATAACTTGTAGAGGCGCCTGATGGCATTAGGTCTATTGTGCTCAAATAGGTCTACAAGTAAATGAGATTGATAGATTTGAAGGTGCAAACCTTCAAAGTCAAGACTAGTGGTGAAAAGATTTATTCAGAAAGAAATGGTTCGACTATGAAAAGATTTTTTCACCAATAATCAAGATTGACTCTATCTAGATTCTCTTATCCATTATATTTCATTTGGATGAAATATGGCAATGGATATCAAGAAAGCTTCTTTTAGTAGCAATCTTGAGGAAAACATTTATATGATGTAACTAGACTTGTATATAGCAAAGAAACAGTAGTGCTTAGTATGCAAGTTACTTAAATTTCATTTAAGGATTAAAGCAAGCATCTAAATCATAAAATATCATCTTTGATCAAGCAATCAAATTATTTGATTTTGATCAAATATTAAAATGCCTTATGTGTGTGAAAGCTATATAGAATAATAAATTTCTTAATGCATGTTGATGACATTCTAATCATTTAGAATGATATAAAATACTTACATCCTAAGAATTAAACTTTGTTTAAAATTCAGAATTAGGATGTTTGTCTATCTCAAACTGCTTAAATAGATTAGATTCTAGCCAAGTATAGCATGTAATACTTTAAGAAAGGATTCTTTCCTTTTAAGTTTGAAGTTCCTTTATATAGGACTATAGTCCTAAGACATATAAAAAGATAAGCATATTAAGATGGTTCCTAATACTATATCAATAGGAAGTCTTTGTGCTATGATATATACTAGGCTAAATATCTATTTTGCGGTGGGCATGGTAATCAAATATCAATTGAATCAAAGATCACTTAATTTAGTGGGAGTAAAGCATATACTCAAATATCTTAGGAGAATGAGGGATTATATGCTTGTCCACAAAAGTGAGATTTTGATGGTTACTGGATATACAAATGCTGACTTGTAGTTTGATTATGATTCATGAAGTTGGACTTCAAGATATGTGTTCATCTTAGGTGGTAAAGATACACATTAAGCGTAAATATTATCGATATGCGTACGTGTGTAGTAGTAGAAAAGATAATTTATGCAATAAATCTGACTGAAACTTGTTTCCAAACCTTGCCTTAGAGTGACTATGAACTACTCTAAAGAGAGCTAAGTGTCGGATATATGGCAAATTGTCTTTGAGGGCAAGTGGGAGATTGTTGGGGTTTATGCCCTAAAAATCCAATTTATTGGCATGCAATAAATAATTAAATTGTTTAATTATATGAGACTATCTATAAATGAACTAATGGGACATTACTTTAGTCCATGAGGTGCATAGTATGCGATTTATGTGATAAGTCACAGAAGATATAAATTGCAAGTTCTTGTAAACTCAGAATGTAGTTCGTAGTCGGTGATGAAATTGGGTGTTTCATCTGTGAAGACTATAACATATCAACTAAAATGATTTGTCTTGATCATGAAAATTGAGATTTCTAGTTGGTATGTTGATATGTTTTAAGAGTTAAGATATATTGAACTGGACCGCTGTGAGATTTACTATTCTCCTAACGACTGTCAAATGAATAATAAATTTCATGACTTCTATTTGCATGAACTCTTAATCCTGAGAGAATAATGGACATAATCATGAGGTGTAGGTTGCTTTGATATATCAGGAGTGAGATCTAAAGTTACGATCAAAACCTCAGTATGTTGGGCAGCCACATTTAGTGTTGATGGAACATATATTCTTAAGATGCAATTCATAATCTCTTAACGGAGATATAAAATATTCCCTTGAGATAAGTTTAATGGGTTTCATTATTCAGAGTGTTAGACGTAACCACTTTAGTAAGGATATACTAAAGTATATATTTATGAAATTGGATTTCATAAATATATGATGAATAACTTAAAGGATTAAACCGGGTACTCAAGGATTAAGATGTAGTAATTTTTAAAGTGACAGTTTACATTCATGACTTTGTATTACTACGAATATTTTATGAAGGGGTTGCATGTATAATAAAGTCTTGGAATATAATTTATTTATAAGACCTAGAGTGCAATTATATTTATATAGTGGTATTAAATATAATTAATGGTAACTTTGGGCTTGTCAAGAGTTGATAGAAAAGCCCAAGGCCCATTGGAGCTAGTGTCTTATTGGTCCCTTTAGTCCCACTCCAAGACACACACTAAAGCCCAATTGGAAAGGCCCAATAGGCCAGCCCAATTAGATAATCAGTTAGTTATAAAAGGAAAAACATACATAATTTTTCATAAGAGAAAAAGTAACATCATTGTGAAGTGGTGTGTATGTGCGAGTGAAGCTACTCAATTATTCTCCCTTAGAAACTGATTGAGACACCACACTTCTTGGGCTCAAAGTGGAATTGGAGTGAAGATTAAAAGTGTTCCCGAGTACTTCTAATATTTTGTTTTGAATTTCACCATACCAAGATACGCTATTTCGTTCTTAAATTCTAAAATTTACATAGTGCATGTTCTCGATCATGAATGAAATAGATCCATGCTTGTTGCTTCCGCTATGTGTTTTGTATGAGATACAAAACCAGTTTTTCCTACAGATGTCATGGGCAAAAATTACATGGCATAGAAAAAAGAAAAGAAAAAGAAAGAAAAGGAAATTTAGGGCATATTAAATGATAAGCAAAGAGAATAAATGATAGACACTCTAATTGTTCCAATTAAAAAAGATGATAAATTGTTTTCATTGGGGATTTGGAACGTTCCAATCCTTTATTGATTAAAATAAAAAAACATGGAATCATAAACTATAGAAAAGTAAAATTTGGGGCATATTAAGGTAGTCACTTAGTCCTCTTCCTTTTGTTAGATTTCTTGTGGTCATTCTCTTCCCTATGGACTGCTCTCGTATTAGTGGATAGCCAATCCTTGTGCCTCGAAGTTGGATGAAGAAACTGAGGAAAATGTGTTGGAAAAATAAATGTTTGTATCACATAGAAAACATATGCTACGGAAAATTAACAGATCTACTTCATTCGCAATTGATAACACGTAATATGTAAGTTTCAGAATTTAAGAACAAGAAAGCATATCAAAGATTAGAAGTACTTGGGAAAACTTTTAATCTTCACTCCAATTCCACTTAATGCCCAAGAAGTGTGGTCTCTCAATTAGTTTCCAAGGAGAGAATAAGAGAATGTCCAACACTCACATACAAACCATTTTATGTTCTTGTATGATTATCTAATTGGGCTAGCCTTTTGGGCCATTCCAATTGGGCTCTACTATGTGACTTGGAGTGAGATTAAAAAGGAACAAATAAGACTCTAGCTCCAATGGCCCTTGGGCTTTTCTATCAACTTTTGACAAGTCCAAAGTTACCATTAATTATATTCAGTACCACTATATGAATATAATTGCACTCTAGGCCTTATTAATAAATTATATCTCAAAACTTTATTATGCATGCAACCCCTTCATTAAAATATTCGTAGTAATACAAAGTCATGAATATAGACTGCCACTTTAAAGAATACTACATCTTAATCATTGCGTACCCGGTTTAATCCTTTATGTTATTCATCATATATTTATGAAATCTAATTCCATAAATATATACTTTAGTAACTCCTTATTAAAGTGGTTGGGCGCAACACTCTGAATAAATAAACCCATTAAACTTATCTCAAGGGAATATTTTATATCTCTATTAAGAGATTATGAATAAGAATCTATGTTCCATCAACACTAAATGTGGCTTCCTAACATACTGAGGTTTTGATCGTGACTTATAGATCTCACTCCTAATATATCAAAGAAACCTATACCTCATGATCAGGTCCATTATTATCTTAGGATTTAGAGTTGATGCAAATAGAAATTGTGAGATTTATTATTCATTTGACAGTCGTTAGGAGAATAATAAATCTCACAGCGGTCTAGTTCTATATGTCTTAACTCTTAAAACATATCAACATATCAACTAGAATTCTCCACTTCCATGATCAAGACAAATCATCTTAGTTGATATGTAACAGTCTTCGCAGATTAAATGCCCAATTTCATTACCGACTACGAACTAAAATTCTAAGTTTACAAAGAACTTTTTATCTATATCTTCTGTGACTATATCACATAAATCACATACTATGCATCTCATGGTCTAAGGTAATGTCTTATTAGTTCATTTATAAATAGTATTATATAATTAAACAATTTAATTATTTATAAAATGCCAATAAATTGCATTTTAGGGCATAAACCCCAACAAAATGGATGTTCCTATTCATCACCCTTCTCGGCCAAGTCTCATGAATTTTGCTCAAGCTTCTCTTAGTGAATGCTAAGGTATGAAAAGAATCATTGCCACAAGGTACCCTTTGGCGGTCGCCAAATTTTTGCGCAATGCGACATGTGGGATAATAAGAATAGTGACAAAGCCTAACCAAAGCTACACAGTTTTCCTTGAAACGATAACTAGACATGGCCTTGATGCACCACCATTCTACCACCAATTGAACATCCAAGGAAGTAAAATGCTTTAAGAGTTCAATAAGCTTGATGGGATCCATCTCTTTATCTTTGAGCTTGCGATCACAGTAGTGCTTTAGTTTATATCGACTAGGAGAAACAATGGGAGAGGATAAAGAAATTTGAGCTTCTCATATAACCATATCTAAAGGAGAGAAAAAAAAAAGCATGGGTGTTGAGTGGGAAAAAGGAAAGATAAAATGAAAAAGAAAGAGAGAGAGAGAGAGAGAGAGAGAGAGAAATATTCATGCAAAATTAGAGGATATAAGAAAGCTCGATGGGTTGAAAACCGAAAGGCAATCCCTGTAAAATTAGAGGAATCTCGCTAGGTTGAAAACCTAGGCAAAAATTAGGGATCATACTTGAAGAAGAAAGGGACTCCCCGTAAAGAATGTTGCTTCCTCCCCATGAATAGCATCCAAACCATTGAGATTTTTTGCCAAGATAATGGCTATTGGGCTCCCGCTCTCTAGATTCTTGACCACATGAAGAATTCTAAGATTCACTCGAGGTGTTTCATGCACCGAGAAGAACCTTGCAAGAATGGAAAGGCAAAAATCATTATGATGATGAGAACACTTTGCCCTGGCCAAAGGAACATCCATCTTTGAGAAATATTTGAAAGCCATGAAGACGTTCAACTCATTAGACTTGCACCATTTCTTAGCCATAGCCAGAGGAACCCCTAAGATTTAATGATCTAGGTCAGAATGATCTTCTGTAAGAGTAGGAAGAATGATAGCACCAAAGTCATGCTCACCCATGATTGCACCAAATTCTTCAAGAGTGGGGCATAATTCAACACCATTGAATTGAAAGACAAGCGCAGTAGGGATCCAAAATTCAGTGGTAGCACACTGAAGAGGTTCATTCACTTTGATTTGATAAAGGAAAGAAACACAAAAAAGGTCAAGAGGGATGAGAGCATCTTCAAAATTGAGATATGTCGAGTTAAAATGAATTGTCCCCTTGCAAATTAATTAATTACCCAAGTTAATTAATTAGTCAAATGACACGCAATAGCGTGGTAACACAAACAAATCACCAATTATACTAAATGCAACGGAAAATAAATTTAACGCAGGTGATTTGTTTACAAATGGAGAAAACCACCGAGGCAAAAACCGCACCAGGTGAATTTAAGGTCATCACTCCCGAGAATCCACTATTATCAAGTGGTTACAAGTATAAGGAATCTTACCAAACCCTTCGATCTATCCAAAAATACCAGCCTACAGTTGAACCCTTACCCCAATACCCAATTGGACTTATATTGCAGCGGCAATCTCTCCATTCAATGCCCGAATCCTAGTACATGACTCACCAATGATGCACAGATCCTAGTATGTGACTAACTCGCCAACTTGAGGAAGATTGTTGGCTGCAAAGTTCTTCAGTTCATCAACAATGAAGATCAGGAAGCTCATTGGTCATAAAACCCTTGGCATAAAGACGCAGTAGCTTCTTCAGAGAGAATGATGAACTAGGTCACCTTTTTGCATGTATTCTCCTTATATGACGGCCTTCAAAATAAGCCTTATATATGTCTAGGGTTGTGAGAAAAAAAACCCTATACATACATGTTAGCTTGAGCCAAAAATTAGATCTGGAAATTCTAATTTCGTAGATCTCGACAGATTTGGCTTCTGTTGAGCTTCTGTCCAGCTTCATCCTTAAATCTCGATAGATACTATTTCTATTGAGGTATCTGTCGAGCTTTAATGAACAGCTCTTCTTCACTTGTTTCTTGGTCAGATTTGCATGGCTTCAATACTTAACTTGAACACTTGTTTCTTAAAGTAATAAACCCATCCTAGATCTACCCAAATTAAGTAAAATGTGTTTTGTCAAAGGATTAGCCAATTTATATAAAATATGTCCCTAACAAGATAAAGCTTGTTACTACATCGATACCTCCAAAGGAGTGAATTCTACCATCGGGGACCTTACTGAATGTTTCTTGGGCTTAAAGCACGTTTTGTGAAGTTTTGGAAGGCTCTCATGACTGTTTTATAATGAAAGAAGTTAGCTAGGTTTTTTCTGTCTGGCGGTATGCGTGCACATGGCCCTAGATGCATACGCATGGTCAACGCCTGTGTATGCATGTATGTGTATGTGTGCATAAGTTCATTAGGGTTTTGGATTCCCTTTCCTATTTGGAGTGTGATTTCCTTACCAAGGCTTCTCTCATGATTACTATGGCCTAAGGGACTACTACTCAAGAAAAATTTGAACTCAGATTTTCATGCATCAAAAAGAAAAAGTAAGACGAAATGAAATGAATACATATCCCAAAATTCCCATAAGTTGTAAAATAAGTACATGTCCTAAAATAAAAGAAAAATGTAAAGATGTTCTTAAATACAACCCAATGTCTCAAATAGAATCTAAAATGAAGAGAGACAATGCTAACAAGGAGAAAAAGAAAGGAAAAGAACTGGAAATATGCTATGCTGTGTCTATCTATGTCTGGTGTCTAAACTGCAGGAGCATCACTGGTAGTGCCTCTTCCTCAACCAATAAATCGGAGTCGTCTCAGGGTTATCACCATCATCATCATCATCACCAGGTTGGGCATACCCTCCAGGCTCATAGATCTGCCAAAAGCCTTCAACTTAAGGTTCCCAGCAAGGTAGACAAGCTCCTCGTGCTACAGTGGGCTAGATTTGAAAAGAAGATGGTGTTAAGACAAGCCTGAGGGATTTAAAGAAAAAAAAAAAAGAGAAAGAAAGAGAGAGAGATGGAAAGAAAGAAAGAGAAGGAAAGAAAGAAAGAAAAGGTGGACAAGGATAAAGAGAACTCACTGCTCGTGTATTAGAAAGGAAGGGATAACCTATGACATTTAGGTTACATTCCACAAGACGCTCCCAAGCAAAGCCATCAAGACCATTAGTATATATAGACCAAGGCAAGTACGGAAAGTCAATGGGCCCATCAGTAGGACCAGCCATATCCTAACATGATCACCACATTTAAATATCATCACATGCAACATATGCAAGATAAAGAGAAAAGAAAGAGGGAAGAGAGAGGATACATACTCCGATAAGGAAGGAAGGCATGAGGCAAGTCTTATTAATCTCCTCATAGTCAAGATCACCCACGAGCCACGTGGCATAGGGGATACCATTCCTCCATAGTTGATACTTAGCATCAATCATCGAGAGCAGGGCATGCATGAATAGAGGAGGATCCATCAAAACTCTTGAAAAATAAATCTAACCCTAACATAAACTCTTGAAAAACTTTGCAAGAAGAGAGTTCATGGCATGGTAGACTTTCACAACTTGTCTTTTTGAAACATCTAAACAAAACTCATCAAGGCATCATATGTGAAACAGAAATAAAGATTGTGTACATAAAGAAACATGTGTATAAAGAGAAAAAAGAAATAGCACATGTGGAGGTAGGTGAAGAAAAAGAACATACATCGTCATCATATATAAGAAAATAAAGTACAATGTATGTCATAATAAAAAAAATGGTCACAAGACCTGTATACATGAGGCTAATGTAACTAAATAGAAAGAAAAGTACATAAAAACCTCACTACATCCCTTAAAACTATATACACTCCCCCTAAATACAAGACTACTCTCAAACCCAAAATTGCTCCCCCTTTTAGTCACGAATGACAAAGAGCAAGTCATTGAGAGGTCACCATCTCATCATCATCGAAAGTGCTGGAAAATCTGGTTTTGTATCTTATACAAAACACACAGTGAAAGCAACAAACATAGATTTATTTTATTCATGATTGATAACATGCATTATGTAAATTTTAGAATTTAAGAACAAGATAGCGTACCTTGGTGCGGTAAAATTCAAAACAAAAGATTAGAAGTACTTGGGAACACTTTTAATCTTTACTCTAATTCCACTTTATGCTCAAGAAGTGTGGTCTTTCAATCAGTTTCTAAGGAAGAATAATAATAGGCTTAACTCACACATACACACCATTTCACAATGATGTGTCTTTTTCTATAATAAAAAATTCTATATGTTTCTCCTTTTATAACTAACTAATTATCTAATTGGGCTGGCCTATTTGGCCTTTCCAATTGAGCTTTAACGTGTGGCTTGGAGTGGGACCAAAAGGGACCAATAAGACACTAGCTCCAATGGGCCTTGGGCTTTTCTGTCATCTCTTAACAAGTCCAAAGTTACCATTAATTATATTTAATACCACTATATAAATATAATTGCACTCTAGGCCTTATTAATAAATTATATCCCAAGACTTTATTATACATGCAACCCCTTCATAAAATATTTGTAGTTATACAAAATCATTAATGTAGACTGCCACTTTGAAGATTACTACATCTTAATTCTTAAGTACCCGATTTAATCCTTTAAGCTATTCATAATATATTTATGAAATTCAATTTCATAAATATATATTTAGTATCTCTTTACTAAAGTGGTTAGGTCTAACACTCTGAATAACCAAACCTATTAAACTTATCTTGAAGGAATATTTTATATCTCCTTTAAGAGATTATGAATTCTATCTTGAGAATATATATTCCATCAACACTAAATATGGTTGCCCAACATACTAAGGTTTTGATCGTGACTTTTGAACTCACTCCTGATATATCAAAGCCACCTACATTTCATGATCAAGTCCATTATCCTCTTAGGATTAAGAGTTCATGCAAATAGAAGTCGTGAGATTTATTATTCATTTGACAGTCGTTAGGAGAATAATAAATCTCACAGCGGTCTAGTTCAATATGTCTTAACTCTTAAAATATATTAACATACCAATTAGAAGTCTTCACTTCCATGATCAAGACAAATCATCTTAGTTGATATGTAATAGTCTTCGCAGATGAAATGCCGAATTTCATCACTGGCTACGACCTATAATTCTGAGTTTACAAAGAACTTGTGATTTATATCTTTTATGACTTTTCACATAAATCACATACTATGCATCTCATGGACTATATGATAATGTCCAAATATTCATGTTGCCATTAATTTAGATAATAATAAAAAAAAAAAACTTTATTAATCATAACATTAAGTCATACATAATGTCATACATAGCATTATACAATAGGATTTAAGGGCATACATCCTAACAATCTCCCACTTGCCCTAAAGACTATTGTGCATTAATCTAACTCCCATTCCCTCCAAATGTGACTCAAAAGTCCTTTGTGGCAAGGTTTTGGTAAAGGGATCCACTAGATTATTTGCACTATCAATCTTTGCTATTAATACATCTCCTCGAGTAACAATATCTCGAATAATGTGATACTTTCTTTCAATGTGCTTTCCTTTCTTGTAATTCCTTGGATCTTGGATTGTGCAACCGCTCCACTATTGTCGCAAAACAATGTGATGGGAACTTGCTCCATTCTCAAATAACTTTATTAATCATAACATTAAGTTATACATAATGTCATACATAGCATCATACAATAAGATTTAAGGGCATACATCCTAACAATAATAAATCTCACAGCGGTCCAATTCTATATGTCTTAACTCTTAAAACATATCAACACACCAACTCCACAATTAAGACAAATCATCTTAGTTGATATGTTATAGTCTTCGCATATGAAATGCCCAATTTCATCACTGACTACAAACTATAATTCTAAGTTTACAAAGAACTTGTGATTTATATCTTTTGTGACTTTTCACATAAATCACATACTATGCATCTCATGGACTATATGATTATGTTCAAATATTCATGTTGCCATTATTTTAGATAATAATAAAACAACTTTATTAATCATAACATTAAGTCATACATAATGTCATACATAGCATCATATAGTAGGATTTAAAGGCATAAATCCTAACAGAAAGAGCTAGCACCATCCTCATCATCCTCATCATCATCATTGGGCGAGGCCTTTGGAGACAGAGCAAGACTTGCCATGCGAGCCTATCGACAGGCAATGAGAATATGAAAGTGTTGAAGGATCCGCGTGATAGCCGAAGGAAAGATGAGTTTATCACGAGTAGCGGTATCCTGATACACATCTATAACAGATGTGATGAAGTGAGAGGGAAAGTTGATAGAAAGATCCTTCAACAAGGAAAGAAGAAAACGAGCACAGGGCTCAGTGACGGAGTTATAGTGAGATCGTGGAGTGAGAGTAAAGTTCATCACCATGTTAAAAAATCTCAGACCTTTTGCAAAGCCCAACCAAGGGGTGTTTAGGAGACCACCCCAAAGAGAAGGTTTCTCACAAAAGTGAAAAATAAGCTCGTCTATAGACACCGTCCAGAGATGCTCACAACTAGGGTAGCCAAGATGCGCTACCCTAGGAACATGTAGTACCTCGGATATAAGATCCGGAGTAACTACGATACGTGTACCTTTGAATGTCATCTTTATTGGGATTAGTTCCCTTAAATTATATTGTATGATGCTACGTATGATATTATATATGAAATTATGTATGACTGAATGTTGTAATAAATAAAGTTATTTTTATTATTATCTGAAATAACGGTAACATGAATATTTGAACATTATCATATAGTCCATGAGATGCATAGTATGTGATTTATGTGAAAAGTCATAGAAGATATAAATTACAAATTCTTTGTAAACTCGGAATTTTAGTTCGTAGTCGGTGATGTAATTGGGCGTTTCATCTGCGAAGACTATAACATATCAACTTAGATGATTTGCCTTAATCATGAAAGTAGAGACTTCTAGTTGATATGTTGATATGTTTTAAGAGTTAAGACATATTGAACTGGACCGCTATGAGATTTATTATTCTCCTAACGACTATCAAATGAATAATAAATCTCACGACTTCTATTTACATGAACTCTTAAACCTGAGAGGATAATGGACCTAATCATGAAGTGTAGGTTGCTTTGATATATCAGGAGTGAGATTTAAAGACACGATCAAAACCTCAGTATGTTGGGCAGCCACATTTTGTGTTGATGGAACATATATTCTCAAGATGGAATTCATAGTCTCTTAACAGAGATACAAAATATTCCCCTGAGATAAGTTTAATGGGTTTGTTATTTAGAATGTTAGGCTTAACTACTTTAGTAAACAGTTACTAATTATATATTTATGAAATTGGATTTCATAAATATATGATAAATAACTTAAAGGATTAAACCAAGTACTCAAGGATTAAGATGTAGTAATTTACAAAGTGGCAGTCTACATTCATGACTTTGTGTTACTACAAATATTTTATGAAGGGGTTGAATGTACAGTAAAGTCTTGGGATATAATTTATTGATAAGACCTAGAATGCAATTATATTTATATAGTGGTATAAAATATGGTAATTTTGGACTTGTCAAGAGTTGACAGAAAAGCCCAAGGCCCATTGCAGCTAGTGTCTTATTGGTCGCTTTTGGTCCCACTCCAAGCCACATACTAAAGCCCAATTGGAAAGGCCCTAAAGGCTAGCCCAATTAGATAACCAGTTATAAGGAGAGAAACATATAGAACTTTTGAGAAGAACATGAAATGGATTGTATGTGAGTGTTGGACACTCTCTCATTCTCCCTTGAACAAATTCATAGAAACTAACTGAGAGACCACACTTCTTTAGCGTTCGTGGAATTAGAGTGAAGATTAAAAGTGTTCTCAAGAACTTCTGATCTTTGTTTTGAAATTCACCATACCAAGGAACACTTTCTTATTCTTGAATTCTGAAATTTACATAGTACATGTTATCAATTGCGAATGAAGTAGATCCGTTGTTTTTCCGCTGCGTATGTTTTGTATGCGATACAAACATGTATTTTTCCATCAATCGCAAACTAAGGCACAGAGGTATCGATGGCGTGCATGTTGGAGTAAAACTCCTGAATGAACACGACCGAACATCTCTCGAGTTTCCCACAAAGGGACTCCCATAGAGAAATCCGACAGAATGACCTAACGTTCTGGATGAGCACCATGGTCCTGAAAGTTCTCAAAGGAATCCGTCTTGGCCTTCTCATCACGGAACCAGATATGAGATGGAACATGGGATCAGAAGAGGATGACCCGAAACCATGAAGAGGGTTTCGAGCCAGAGTGGATTTTCTCTGTCTAGGTGCCATAGGGAGGTCTATTTGAGAGAGAGAGTGAGTGAGAAAGAAAGAAAGAAAAGAAGCCAAACACAAGTTCAGAAACGAAAGATGAAAAAAACGTATGCATGAAAAATGCATGAACATGTGATATGCAAAAATTAAAAGCATCATGGGCAAAAACCTAATCCAACCTAACAGCATTGACAATTTTAATCAAGGACACAATCCTAAAATTCATGAAACATTGTTATAATGCAATAAGGATGCAATGCATGAGCATATAACAACAAATCAACACAACCCAACCCAAAAATTTCACAAAAATCTTAAAAACACAAAAAAAAAATAAAAATAAAAATAAAAAACCCAAAACCTTGGTCTAAAAATGCATGAATGCATGAAAAAGAGGGATTGAGAGGTCTTACCAAGTGATTGGAGCTTGGATTAGGCCGAACTTGTGTTAGGATGTGTGCCCTTAAATCCTACTGTATGATACTTTGTATGACATTATGTATGACTTAATGTTATAATTAATAAAGTTGTTTTATTATTATCTAAAATAATGGCAAGAATATTTGGAAATTATCATATAGTCCATGAGATGCATAGTATGTGATTTACGTGAAAAGTCACAGAAGATATAAATCACAAGTTATTTGTAAACTCAGAATTATAGTTCGTAGTCGGTAATGAAATTGGACATTTCATCTGCGAAGGCCATATCAACTAAAATGATTTGTCTTGATCATGGAAGTGGAAACTTCTAGTTGGTATGTTGATATGTTTTAAGAGCTAAGACATACTGAACTGGACCGCTGTTAGATTTATTATTCTCCTGATGACTGTCAAATAAATAATAAATATCACGACTTCTATTTACATGAACTCTTAATCTTGAGAGGATAATGGACATGTTCATGAAATGTAGGTTGCTTTGATACATCAAGAGCGTGATCTAAAGTCATGATCAAAATCTCAGTATGTTGGGCAGCCACATTTAGTGTTGATAGAACATATATTCTTAAAATGGAATTCATAATCTCTTAACGGAGATATGAAATATTCCCTTGAGATAAGTTTAATGGGTTTGGTTATTCAGAGTGTTAGGCCTAACCACTTTAGTCAGCAGATACTAAAGTATATATTTTTGAAATTGGATTTTATAAATATATGATGTATAACTTAAATGATTAAACTGAGTATTCAAGGATTAAGATGTAGTAATCTTCAAAGTGGTAGTTTACATTCATGACTTTGTATTACTACGAATATTTTATGAAGGGGTTATATGTATAATAAAATCTTGGGATATAATTTATTAAAAAGGCCTAGAGTGCAATTATATTTATATAGTGGTATGAAATGTAATTAATGGTAACTTTGGACTTGTCAAGAGTTGACAGAAAAGCCCAAGGCCCATTAGAGCTAATGTCTTATTGGTCCCTTTTGGTCCCACTCCAAGCCACACACTAAGGCCCAATAGGCCAGCCCAATTAGATAATCAGTTAGTTATAAAGGGAGAAACATACAAAATTTTATTTTAAGAGAGACATCATTGTGAAATGGTGTGTATGTCTGAGTGAAGCCACTCGATTATTCTCCATTGGAAACTGATTGAGAGACCACACTTCTTAGACGTAAAGTGGAATTGGAGTGAAGATTAAAAGTATTCCCAAGTACTTCTAATCTTTTGTTTCGAATTTCGCCACACCAAGGTACGCTATCTTGTTCTTAAATTCTGCAATTTACATAGTGCATGTTATCAATCATAAATGAAATAGATCCATGTTTGTTGCTTCTGTTGTGTGTTTTATATGAGATACAATACCAGTTTTTCCACATTTGGTATTAGAGCCAGGTTTTTCAATATCATGTTTGTATAACATGTGATTGAGTTTTAGAATTTAAGAAAACTGTTATCTTAGTGTTTTATTTTTCTGCAATAATATTTTCTGCATAATTGTGTCCTTGAGCGTGTTCTTTTGTGTAGACATGTTTTGATAATCATGGTTTTATGAATTTATGTATTTCTTTCATCAAGATTCGTGAAACTCAAGATACTGTGCAAGATAATTAGACAATTTTTGTAAGTTTAATGGAGCAAATCTTCTGAGCAAACGCTAAAATAGATTGCATAGTTTGCTTTCTATGTTATTAGCGTTGGAATTCTTATGCCATGATTTATATATGTGATATATAGATTGAAGTTTATCCTTGGCCATAAACTTCTAGATTATTTGTTGTTTGGATATAGGTATTGAAATAAATGTCATGTGCGTGCATTTTGTTATTGCACCGGTTGGATATAGATGTATATCTTGGCATGATTTGTTGTTTATTATAAAGCTTTTTGATTTTGTATGATTTCGTGGACCCATGTGGCATTTTCAATCTGCCATTAGCCTACTTTTGTTTACAAGTTTATTATAGAGCCTTTTGATTTTGCTAGACGTGCATGTGTGAATGAATAGCTTTCATTCTTGAATGATGAACATGTACTGTTAGTCTAGTGATAAGTCTAAATTATAGATTTTATAGATTACTGTACTGTTAGTCTAGTGATAAGTCTAGTGATGAACATGTACTGTGAATTCATGTGAGTATATAAGTCTAAATTATAGATTTTCACGTGATGTTCCTTTCGAAATTAGTTCTTGGTGTTCCTTTTGAAATTAATGCTAGAATTATGAAATTTATTCCTAATGAGATTAGGATTGTGTTTTCAAGGTTTCTAGCATTATTATGGTTCTTGATCTTAAAAACCATTAATTTAAAATATCTAGTGGGAGAGAAATACAGGGGTTAGATCTCACAACCTCCATTGTTTGTTCATAGTAGTATGAAATATATACTTTGTCTTTGCTTCGAGCTTAGCATTTCATGTGGAGTGTATTTATTTCATGATGCTACAAGATTGAACTACCTAGTTTATAGTGGTTTGATCAAACACCTTGTCTTAGCCTTGAGCTTTGCATTCCATGTGAAGGGTATTTTGTATCATGGTACTACAAAATAAACCTGTTAAAGGAGATGAAATGTGGCTACACATGATTCTAGACAATGGTATACACTAGACTAAGTATTATAGTATCCTCTATGCTGAGTTCTTACTATTATTACTTAAAGGCTAAATATACAATGGCATATTATTAGTGTCATGATAGCACTAATTATGAGAATAATTCTCAATCAATCATAGTATTTAATATTCACTATATGCTGAGGGACATTGAATATGGGATTGGGTTGTGTTTGCATATTTTATATTATAGTTTTATTAAGGTTCCATACTATATGTTTATATGCTAAATTGATAATGTCTAGTTTACTAATTATATTCATGTTTGTTATTTTTAAATTTAAAATCATGGCATCATTTAGCCCACTTGTTGTTATTCTTAATCAAAACAAATTGACTGGATCAAACTATATTGATTGAAAAAGAAATTTGGACATTGTTCTTACTGCTGAAGAGCACAAAAATGTGCTTTCTCAACCATGTCCTAGCTTTCATCATTACTGCTGAACAGCGATATGATCGTTGGCAGAAATCTAATGAGATGGCTAAGTGCTATATCCTAGCATCTATTTCAAATGTTCTACAACATCAAATGCAGGATGTAGAACTAGTTTAGGACATAATGCTAAGTCAAAAGGAGATGTTTGGTGAGCGAGGCCGTTCTGCAAAGCAAGAAACTATAAAGCAGATTTATAATACCAAAATGGCTAAAGGTACTTCAGTGAGGGAGCATTGTCTTAGGATGATCTCTAATTTGAATACATTGGAAGTTTTAGGTGCCGATATTGATGGAAAATCTCAAGTGGATATGATACTCCAGTCATTACTAGAATCATTCAAGGAATTCAGACTTAACTATAATATGAACAAAAAGGTTTATTCATTGTCTAAATTGATGAATGAGTTGGTAGCGACAGAAGGCATCCTTGGTACTTCTAGTGTTGATGCCAATATAGCCGAAGCTTCTACTTCTCAACCTAAGTCGAAAGGCAAAGGTAAAAAGAAGAAGAAGAAGAAGAAGAACTTCGCCAAGCAAGATGGTAAACAAGTTGCCTTAGGAGTTGCCAACAAAGGAAATAAAACCAAAGGAAAGTGTTTCCATTGTGGTGAGAAAGGACATTGGAAAAGGAATTGTCCAATATTTAAGGCTGCCAAGAATAAAGGTATGAAAAGTACATTCCTTCTTGAAATATGTTTAGTACAAAATCCCACAGATTCCTGGTGTGTGGATTCAGGTTGTGTTAATCATATCTGTAAATCATTGTAGGGGTTTCAGGAGACCAAAAAGCTGAATGAAAGGGAAATGTTTCTTACATTGGCTGATGGGAGCAGGATTTCAGTTGTAGCTATTGGAGTGTTTAATTTATGTTTTGATTCTAGAGTTTTAATATTGGAAGATTGTTTTTATGTACCTAATGTTTGTAGGAATTTAATTTCTGCAACTTATTTAGGTAAACATAGATATTATGTTATCCTAAAAGATGATGTTGTAATAAAAAAGGATAAAATGTTTATCTGTTCTGGCAATATTGTAGATGGTCTTTATATTTTAACTCTGGATAAACATGAATTATACAATTCTGAATTAGATAATAACTCTCATGTAAAATCATTAAAGAGAAAGTTTCCTTCTACAAGTGATGCATATCTTTGGCACTTGCGTTTGGGTCATATTAATTCAAACAGAATTCAAAGACTTATCAAAGATGGACTCTTAGGGCCCATGGACTTTGATGGTTTTCTAGTTTGTGAATCTTGTTTGGAGGGTAAAATGACCAAACGACCTTTTAATGCAAAAGGAAGAAGAGCCCAAGAGTTGCTAGAACTAGTACATTTAGATGTATGTGATCCTATATCAATCCAAGCAAGAGGTGGCTATGAGTATTTCAATACCTTCACTAATGATTACTCTAGATTTGGTTATGTGTATCTAATGAAACAGAAGTCTGAAACTTTTAAAAAGTTCAAAGAGCTTAGGGCTGAAGTTGAGAATCAATTAGGTAAACGCATAAAAGCCATTCAATCTGATTGAGGTGGCGAATACCTTCTTGGGAATTTCAAGGATTACTTGACTGAAAGTGGGATTATATCCCAATTGACTGCACTTGGAACTCCACAAAAAATGGTGTAGCAAAAAGAAGGAATAGGACTCTTTTAGATATGGTTAGATCCATGTTGAGTTATTCGACTCCACCAATTTCCTTTTGGGGATATGCCTTAAGTACTGCAATGTATCTTCTGAATTTAGTACCTTCAAAGTCTGTTCCTGAAACACCTGTAGAGTTGTAGACTGGGCGTAAGCCTAGTAATCTCCATATTTGGGGTCGTCTAGCACATGTGTTGAAAGGAAAGTCTGACAAGTTACAGTCTAAAACAGAAGTGGTATTCTTTGTAGAGTATCCAAAAGGAATTGTTGGAGGTTTATTCTATAGTTATAAGGATAATAAAGTGTTTGTTAGCACAAATACCAAATTCTTGGAAAATGACTATATGAATGATTATACTCCTAGAAGTAGAGTTGTTTTGGCTGAAATGAATGAATCTATAATAGAACAACCAAAGCATGAAACTAGGGATAATGTGGATGTATTAGATACACCACAAGACATTACTCATAAGAAGACTAGTACAAAGATGCCTCGTTATAGTGGAAGAATTATTCGGCCTCCTATAAGATTTATAGGTTTGGGAGAAACTTATGACGCTATCCTAGAAGAAGTTGAATCGGATCCCTACACTTATGAAGAGGCAATGAATGATATAGATGCACATCATTGGGTCCAAGCTATGAAATCTGAATTGAATTCTCTTATCCATTGCTGCTCATTATGATTATGAAATTTGGCAAATGGATGTTAAGACTGCATTTCTTAATGGCAATCTTGAAGAAGAAATCTAAATAATGCAACCGGAAGGTTTCATAGCAAAGAACCAAAAGCATATGGTGTAAAAGTTGAAAAGGTCCTTTTTTGGACTTAAGCAAGCATCTAGGTCATGGACCATCAAATTTGATCAAGCAATCAAATCATTTGGTTTTGAACAAAATCTTGATGAACCATGTGTGTACGAAAGACATCGAGATAAAGTAGTAATGTTCATAGTGCTTTATGTTGAAGACATTCTACTCATTGGAAATGATGTAGAGGTAATTTCATCAGTAAAAGTTTGGTTGTCAAGCCAATTTAATATGAAGGACTTAGGTGAAGCTAACTTTATTCTAGGGATCAAGCTTTGGCAAGATCGCAAGAATAAGATGTTAGGTTTACCACAAACTGGGTATATAGATAAGGTTCTAAAATGGTTTCGCATGCAAAACTCCAAGAAAGGGTTACTCCCTTTTAGACATGGAATTCCTCTGTCCGATGACTAAAGGCTTAAGACTCTTGAGGAAGAAAATATAATGAGACTAGTTCCTTATGCCTTTGTAGTAGGAAGTTTCATGTATGCCATGCTATGTACTAGACCAGATATCTATTATTCAGTTGGCATGGTCAGCCGATATCAATCAAATCTAGGACTTAAACATTGGCAAGCTGTAAAGCATATTCTCAAGTATATATGAAGAACGAGAGATTATATGTTTGTTTACCATAGTGAGGATTTGATTCTCATTAGTTATACAGATTTAGATTTTCAGTCAAATCTAGATTTAAAAAAGTCTACTTTAGGTTGTGTATTCACCTTGGGAGGTGGAGGCATAAGTTGGAGAAGTGTAGAGCAATCTTGTATTGCGGACTCCACAATGAAAGCTGAATATGTTGATGCTTGTGCGGCGGCAGAGGAAACTACTTAGCTCACAAGTTCTTTGTAAACTCAGAATTATAATTCCTAGTCGGTGATGAAATTGGGCATTTCATCTATGAAGACTATAACATATCAACTAAGATGATTTGTCTTGATCATGGAAATGGAGACTTCTAGTTGGTATGTTGATATGTTTTAAGAGTTAAGACATACTGAATTGGACCACCGTGAGATTTATAATTCTCCTAATGACTGTCAAACTAATAATAAATCTCACGATTTTTATTTACATGAACTCTTAATCCTGAGAGGATAATGGACTTGATCATGAAATGTAAGTTGTTTTTATATATCAAGAGTGTGATCTAAAGTCACAATCAAAACCTCAGTATGTTGGGCAACCACATTTAGTATTGATGGAACATATATTCTTAAGATGGAATTCATAATCTCTTAACGGAGATATAAAATATTCCTTTGAGATAAGTTTAATGGGTTTGGTTATTCAGAGTGTTAGCCTAACCACTTTAGTAAAGAGATACTAAAGTATATATTTATGGAATTGGATTTCATAAATATATGATGAATAACTTAAAGGATTAAACCGTGTACTCAAGGATTATGATGTAGTAATCTTCAAAGTGGTAGTCTACATTCATAACTTTGTATTACTTTGAATACTTTATGAAGGGGTTGCATGTATAATAAAGTCTTGGGATATAATTTATTAATAAGGCCTAGAGTGCAATTATATTTATATAATGGTATTAAATATAATTAATGGTAACTTTGGACTTGTCAAAAGTTGATAGAAAAGCCAAAGGCCCATTAGAGCTAGTGTCTTATTGGTCTTTTTTGGTCCCACTCCAAGCCACACACTAAAGCCCAATTGGAAAGACCCAATAGGCCAGTCCAATTAGATAATTAGTTAGTTATAAAGGGAGAAACATACATAATTTTATTTTAAAAGAGACATCATTGTGAAATGGTGTGTATGTGTGAGTGAAGCCACTTGATTATTCTCCCTTGTAAACTGATTGAAAGACCACACTTCTTGGGAGTAAAGTGGAATTAGAGTGAAGATTAAAAGTATTCCCAAGTATTTATAATCTTTTTTTTTTTAATTTCACTATATCAAGGTACGCTATCTTGTTTTTAAATTTTGTAATTTACATAGTGCATGTTATCAATCATGAATGAAATAGATCATGTTTGTTGCTTCTGCTATGTGTTTTGTATGAAATACGAAACTAGTTTTTCCAACAACTTGGAGTGGGTGAAGAAATTTGAGAGTGAGGAAAAGTGTTTGGGTCGAGAGAGAAAGGTTTCTATCGAGAGAGAAGTGAGAAAATGAAAATCAGATCACGCCTCAGCTATATATAGAAAAACGCATCTCGATGGATTGAGGATCTGTCGAGAATTTGTTGAGCACTAAATCTCGATAGAAAAGAAGCTATCGAGGTGCTATCGAGGATCTGTCAACGGCAAAAGAGTGTCTCAATGGATCGAGAATTTGTCGAGAATCTATCAAGGAAACAGAATGCATAAAAATTTGGCTCAATGGATCAAAGAAGCTGTCGAGAATGTGTCGAGCGGGAACCTAGAAATCTCAATGGATCGAGATGCTATCGAGATCTATCGAGAAAAGAGAAAGAAGGATCAATAGAAAGAGAATCTGTCAAAGATCTGTCAAGAAGCTGTCGAGCTTGAAGAAAAGAAGTTTTTCAAAGGAGGAAAAACACATAAAGATGAATGCAACAAGCAAGCTACTCAAACAAAGATCCACTCAACATGTTAAGCTCCCAAAACATCTCTCAACATAAAAGCAAAGCATCTATAGATCTAAAACACACACACACACACACACACATACTAAACAAGTCTAACCAATTTTTATATTTCAAAAACGAGTTAAGACAGTTTAGCAAGTATATATTAACACATGTATTCCTTGTGATGGCTAAATCACATTGTACCTGCACATGTATCAAAAGTAGCAAAGAGTATGCGTGTTATGTGTGAAAACATAGCAAGCGTGCACAAGTATCTCATATTATGAAGATTCAAGATATGAGGTGATCTAATACACTTCACACACAATCATAACCATATGAGAAGATCTCCAAGAGGACCTAATGACCTTTGATCTCCACACCTTGAAAGGACCTTTCCTTTGTGCGAACCTTTGATCCAAAAGAGAGAAAGAAGAATTGAAACAGTTCAATTTCGAAAGGAACATGAGGGCCTTGAAAAGATCTCCAAGAGGACCCAACGATGGCGAGATCTGATCTTGACCATTAGATGATAACACACAGTTGCTCTATTGAGTGGCTAACCACTTATGGCAATTTGGTCGAGTGTGTCTTGAAGCTCCACAGTGATGACAAAAATGCGGCTTCTTTTGTTGAGACTTTTTATTATTGTCCTTCTTATTCCTAAGGTTTCTAGTCTCTTTCTTTTCAACCTTAGAGGGTGCTCCTAGGATAGATTTGCCCTTGTCTAAGTTCTTACTAGCTGTTTCAGTTTTAGATTCATTGTTCTCAGAATTAACATTATCAATAAGTGAGACAAACATAGTTGTACTAAAGGAGGCAATATTAAGAAAAGAGAAATCATACCCCAAACTGGATTTGTCAGAAGTAGCTTTCTGAAAACTTAGCATCTCATCGAGCTTTGCATTGGAAGTCCTCTCCAATTGAGCTCTGACTTGAAATAGCTTCACTTCAGGCTTCTTGGTCCTTTCAACTAAGAAATTGTTCTCAAATCGTAGTGCTCCAATGGTCTGATTAGCTTCATCAACCTTGGTATAGGGCTCCTCTCGATCTAATTCCATATCACTCAGCTTCTTGGTAGACAACCTATACAGTTTCTCATGCTTCTCAAAAACCTTGTACAACTTGGCATAGCCAATATGGATGTCATCTTGATTGTCTATTTTCTCAAATTTGGATTCCACTAAGTCATCTTCTTCATCCACTACTTCTACGATCCCCTCAATAGGATCCACTATGGCAGTGAAAGCACTTAAGATTTCCTCGACATCACTACCATCTGATTCAATCTCAAGCTCAGTATCACACAAGGTAGCAGCAAGAGCCTTGCCTTTCCCAGTCGGCTTGAGATATGTTGGACATTCTTGTTTCATGCATCGAATGCTCTCAAAGTAGCGAATGCTCTCACTCATGCGCCTGAATAGGCCTATGCTTAGCTGAATACCTAACTCACCCTCCAAATCGATGAGGGGCCCATTGAATCTCAAACCCATCATTCAATGGAAGTGATAGGGAGTCACCGTCATCTCCCTCTTAGCGACATGAAAGGTGTGGGTGGTATCCCACCACCTCTTAACTAGTGTTTGCACTAGGATGCCGTTGGCAAATCCCTCCGAAAGCAAACAAACAACAATTTCAAAACCGCCCGTTGTGGATGCAAAGGGTCGTGTTCAAAGGAGTAGCCACCTAGTTTTTTCTGTGGTCTAGAAACCATATATATATATATATATATATCATCCTTTCGAGAAAGGACCTTTTGATCTTACTACCAAAGATTTGGGTTTAGAGTTAAGATGCGGTCTTAGAAAGGTTAGGCACCCAAAACCGCCCAATCCTAAGGTTGGCTTCCCATCATCGTGTTTTATGTCTTAACCCTATTAAAGGCACACTCAACTCTTGCATCTAAGTCACACACACACTAAGCCTACATCTAACAATCAACATAGAATCACACATCCCTAACCATACGCCTATCATGCTTGCAAACAAAGCCTACCATACATCTAATCATGCACCTCCTACTATAGATCCTAACATTCATCTAATCATGCCATCAAGGCATTCATCACATCACAAACCCTAATCGTACATCTAAGTATGCTCCATCACAAACTCCATCATATCATACCAAGGCAGCAAAGAAGGCATTGTTAGCTGTACATTTTTAGACCCTTTAACACAAGTTGTTTAACCTAAAAATTTAGTCAAGGGATTACTTAGATAAATTATTCAGATCTAGGTTAACATAATAAAGTCATATCATGTCAATAATGCAAAAATATAAAGAACACACGATAAGATAACCCAGGAAAACCAAACCGATAAAAAAACCTAGGGAGGATTTAACTTAGCTATCCTCAAGGTAAAACAGATCCACTATGAAAGAATTGAAGTTTGTACAATAAGACTTAGACCACGAACTACTTCTTTCCTGGATCTACTACAACCACAAGTTCTCCAACTTGTGACTTTGAGACCTCACTCAAAGGTTTCAGATCCTCATTAAGTTCTTTATGCAGCAACTGAAGTGATCACCAAGTTCTTGACATGAATCTTAATCTTGATAATCCTAAGTGTGTATGAAGGTAAACACCTCTAGATCTCACAAAAGATTCAACACACAGCACATAAAAGACTTCTAAAACATAGCTAGGATTTCTCCTTTTATACTTGGAGTGGTACAAAAAACCCTACACATCAAACATGTTGGAAAATCTGGTTTTGTATCTCATACAAAACACATAGCGGAAGCAACAAAAATGGATCTATTTCACTCATGATTGATAACATGCACTATGTAAATTTCAGAATTCAAGAACGAGATTGCGTACCTTGGTGCAGTGAAATTCAAAACAAAAGATTAAAAGTACTTAGGAACACTTTTAATCTTCACTCCAATTCCATATTACGCCCAAGAAGTGTGGTCTCTCAATCAGTTTCTAAGGGAGAATAATTGAGTGGCTTCACTCGCACATACACACCACTTCACAATGATGTATCTTTTTTCTTATAAAAAATTATGTATGTTTCTCCTTTTTATAACTAATTAATTATCTAATTGGACAGGCCTATTGAGCCTTTCCAATTGGGCTTTAATGTGTGGCTTGGAGTGGGACCAAAAGGGACCAATAAGACACTAGCTTTAATGGGCCTTGAGCTTTTTTATCAACTCTTAACAAACACAAAGTTGCCATTAATTATATTTAATACCACTATATAAATATAATTGCACTCTAGGTCTAATTAATAAATTATATCCCAAGACTTTATTATACATGCAACCCCTTCATAAAATATTTACAATAATACAAAGTCATGAATATAGATTGTCGCTTTGAAAATTACTACATCTTAATCCTTAAGTACCCAGTTTAATCCTTTTAAGTTATTCATCATATATTTATGAAATCTAATTCCATAAATATGTATATTCTCACTAAAGTGGTTAGGCCTAACACTCTGAATAACCAAACTAATTAAACTTATCTCAAGGGAATATTTTATATCTCCGTTAAGAGATTATGAATTCCATCTTCAGAATATATGTTCCATCAACACTAAATGCAGTTGCCCAACATACCGAGGTTTTGATCGTGACTTTAGATCTCACTCCTGATATATCAAAACAACCTACACTTGATGATCAGGTCTATTATTCTTTCAGGATTAAGGGTTCATGCAAGTAGGAGTCGTGAGATTTATTATTCATTTGACAGTCGTTAGGAGAATAATAAATCTCACAGCGGTCCAGTTCAATATGTCTTAACTCTTAAAACATATCAACATATCAACTAGAAGTCTCTACAACCATGATCAAGACAAATCATCTTAGTTGATATGTTATAGTTTTCGCAAATGAAATGCCCAATTTCATCACCGACTACGAACTATAATTCTGAGTTTACAAAGAATTTGTGATCTATATCTTCCGTGACTAAATCACATAAATCACAAACTATGCATCTCATGGACTATATGATAATGTCCAAATATTCATGTTACCATTATTTTAGATAATAATAAAACAACTTTATTAATCATAACATTAGGTCACACAAAATGTCATACATAGCATCATACAATAGGATTTAAGGGCACATATCCTAACAATCTCCCACTTGCCCTAAAGACTATTGTGCACTAATCTAACTTTCATTCCCTCCAAACGTGACTCAAAAGTCCTTTGTGGCAAGGTTTTGGTAAAGGGATCCGCTAAATTACTTGCACTATCAATCTTTGCTACTACTACATCTCCTCGAGCAACAAAGTCTCAAATAATGTGGTACTTTCTCTCAATGTGCTTTCCTTTCTTATGATTCCTTGGATCTTTAGATTATGTAACCGCTCCACTATTGTCGTAAAACAATGTGATGGGAACTTGCTCCATTCTCACAACATCAAGATCAGAAAGAAATTTCTTGAGCCAAACAGCTTCCTTTGCCGCTTCACAAGCAGCAACATATTCAGCTTCCATGGTGGAGTCCGCAATACAAGACTGCTTAACACTCCTCCAACTAATGGCTCCACCTCCCAAGGTGAACACACAACCTGAAGTGGACTTTCTAAAATCAAGATCTGACTGAAAATCTGAATCTGTATAACCAATGGGAATCAAATCCTTACTATGGTAAACAAGCGTATAATCTTTTGTTCTCCGTAGATACTTAAGAATATGCTTTATTGCTTGCCAATGTTTAAGTCTTGGATTTGATTGATATCGGCTAACCATACCAACTGAATAACAGATATCTGATCTAGTACATAGCATGGCATACATGAGACTTCCCACTACTGAAGCATAAGAAACTTGTCTCATCATATTTTCTTCCTCTAAAGTCTTAGGCCTTTGGTCATCAGACAGAAGAACTCCATGTCTAAAAGGAAGTAATCCTTTCTTGGAGTTTTGCATGTTAAGCCATTCTAGAACCTTACCTATATACTCAGTTTGTGATAAACCTAACATCTTATTCTTGCGATCTCGCCAAAGCTTGATCCCTAGAATAAAGTTAGCTTCACCCAAGTCCTTCATTTCAAAATGGCTTGACAACCAAAGCTTTACTGATGACATTACCCCTACATCATTTCCAATGAGTAGAATATCATCAACATAAAGCACTGGAAACATTACTACTTTATCTTGATGTCTTTTGTACACACATGGTTCATCAAGATTTTGTTCAAAATCAAATGATTTGATTGCTTGATCAAATCTGATGTTCCATGACCTAGATAGTTGCTTAAGTCCATAAATGGACCTTTTCACATACCATATGCTCTTGGTTCTTTGCTATGAAACTTTCAGGTTGCATCATATAGATTTCTTCTTCAGGATTGCCATTAAGAAATGCAGTCTTGACATCCATTTGCCAAATCTCATAATCATAATGAGCAACACTAGATAAGAGACTTCTGATAGATTTAAGCATGGCTACTGGCGAAAAAGTTTCATCATAATCAATACCTTCTTTTTGTGTATACCCTTTCGCCACTGGTCTTGCTTTAAAAGTTTCAACCTTTCCATATATCCCTCTCTTCCTCTTGTAAACCCATTTGCAACCAACAGGTTTAATGTCGTTAGGCCTCCTATAAATCTTGTAGGAGGCTGAACAATTCTCCCACTACGACGAGGTACCTGTGTACTAGTTATCTCATAAGTAATGTCTTGTGGTGTATCCAATACAGCCACATCATTCCTTGTTTCATTCATTGGTTGTTCAATTACAGGTTCATCTAATTCAGCCAATACAACTTTACTTCTAGGATTAAAATTATTCACATAATCATCTTCCAAAATTTTGGCATGGATGCTAACAAACACTTTGTTATCCTTATGATTATAGAATAAATAACCCTTGGTTTCCTTTGAATACCCTAAAAACTTACATACTTCCGTTTTAGCTTCCAACTTATCAGACTTCCCTTTCAACACATGTGTTGGACATCCCCAAATGTGGAGATATTTCATACTAGGCTTGCGCCTACTCCACAATTCCTTAGGTGTGTTGGGAACAGATTTTGATTGAACTAAATTCAAAATATGCAAGCAATTTTTAGTGCATATCCCCAAAAGGAAATTGGTAAAGTTGAATAACTCATCATGGACCTAACCATTTGCAAAAATTTCTGCTACACCATTTTGTTAGGGAGTTCCAAGTGCAGTCAATTAGGAGACAATCCCATTTTGAATTAGGTAATTCTTGAAATCCCCAAGAAGGTATTCGCCACCTCGATCAGACCGAATGGCCTTTATGCATTTACCCAATTGATTTTCAACTTCAGCCCTAAAATCTTTGAACTTTTCAAAGACTTTGGACTTCCGTCTCATTAGGTACACATAACCATATCTTGAGTAATCATCCATGAAAGTGATGAAGTACTCATAACCTCTTTTTGCTTGGGTTGACATATGACCACATACATCTGTATGAACTAATTTAAGCAACTCTTGGGCTCTTTTACCTTTTGCATTAAAAGGTCGTTTGGTCATTTTACCTTCCAAACAAGATTCATAAACTGGAAATCCATCAAAGTCCATGGGCTGTAAAAGTCCATCTTTGATTAGTCTTTGAATCCTATTTGAATTAATATGACCTAAACGCAAGTGCCATAGATATGCATCATTAGTAGAAGGAAACTTTCTCTTTAATGATTTTACATTAGAGTTACTATCTAATTCAGAATTGTATAATTCATGCTTGTCATGAGTTAAAATATAAAGATCATCCACAATATTGCTAGAACAGATAAACATTTTATCATTCTTTATGACAACATTGTCTTTTAGGATAACCTAATATCCTTGTTTACCTAAATAAGTTTCAGAAATTAAATTCCTACGAACATTAGGTACATACAAACAGTCTTCCAATATTAAAACCCTAGACTCAAAACATAAATTAAACACTTCAACAGCTACAACTGGTATTCTGCTCCCATAAGCCAAAGTAAGAAACAATTCCCCTTCATTCAGCTTTCTGGTCTCTTGGAACCCCTGCAAAGTGTTGAAGATATGATTAGTACAACCTGAATCCACACACCAAGAATCCGTGAGATTCTATACCAAACATATTTCAAGAAGGAATGTACTTTCTCACCATAATATGAAGGACAATTCCTCTTCCAATGTCCTTTCTCACCATAATGGAAACACTTTCCTTTGGTTTTCTTTCCTTTGTTGGAAACTCCTAAGGCAACTTGTTTACCATCTCTCTTGGTGGAGTCCTTCTTCTTCTTCTTCTTCTTCTTCTTACCTTTGCCTTTCGACTTAGGTTGAGAAGTAAAAGCCTCAGCCATATTGGCATCAACACTAGAAGTACCAAGGATACCTTCCGCCGCTACCAACTCATTCATCAATTCAGACAATATATAAACCTTTTTGTTCATGTTATAGTTAAGCCTGAATTCCTTGAATGATTTTGGTAGTGACTGGAGTATCATATCCACTTGAGATTCTCCATCAATATCGGCACCTAAAACTTCCAATGTATTCAAATTAAAGATCATCCTAAGACAATGCTCCCTCACTGAAGTACCTTCAGCCATTTTGGTATTATAAATCTCCATCATAGTTTCTTGCCTTGCAGAACGACCTTGCTCACCAAACATCTCCTTCATACTTAGCATAATGTCTGAAGCTAGTTCTACATCCTGCATTTAATGCTGTAGAACATTTGAAATAGATACTAGGATATAGCACT
The DNA here is from genome assembly GCA_033629205.1 of Lithocarpus polystachyus. Lineage (NCBI taxonomy): Eukaryota > Viridiplantae > Streptophyta > Magnoliopsida > Fagales > Fagaceae > Lithocarpus > Lithocarpus polystachyus. The sequence continues at coordinate 51,776,224 of CM066163.1, forward strand.
TGGCCATCTCATTAGATTTCTGCCAACGATCATATCGCTGTTTTTCCTTAAGAGGAGCATCTAATAATGGAAAGCTAGGACATGGTTGAGTAAGCACATATTTGTGCTCTTCAGCAGTAAGAACAATGTCCAAATTTCTTTTCCAGTCAACATAGTTGGATCCAGTCAGTTTTTTTTTATTTTATTAAGAATAGCAACAATTGGGCTAAATGATGCATGATTTAAATCTGAAAATAATAAACATGAATATAATAAGAAAACTAGACATTATCAATTTAGCATATAAACATATAATATGGAACCTTAATAAAACCATAAAATAATATATGCAACGACAACCCAATCCATGTCTATAATTCCTTGGTAGCAAGTTTATTATAAACACATTAATTGGTTGAGAACTATTCTCATTATCAATGCTATCATGATAACTCTTATCAAACATTAATAATATGCCGTTTTTGTCTTTAGCCTCTAAGTAATAATGACATAGCTCCTTTGGGAGGTTAACATTACACTTAGTCTAGTGTACACCATTATCTAGAATCATGTGTAGTCACATTTCATCTCCCTTTATAGTGTTTAAACTTGTAGTACCATGGAACAAAACACCCTCCTTTGGGATCGCAAGGCATATATGCCAAGATGAGGTGCTTGTTCACACTACTTTAAATGGGTTAGTTCAATCTTGTAGTACTATGAAGTAAACACCCTCCTTTGGGATCGCAAGGCATATACGCCAAGACGAAGCATTTACCCACACTACTATGACCAATAATGGAGGCCGTGAGATCCAACCCTTGTATCTCTCTCCCACTAGATATTTTAAATTAAAGGTTTTTAAGATCAAGAATCATAATAACGCTAGACACCTTGAAAACATAATCCTAATCTCATTAGGAATAAATTTCATTAAACAAAAGCTTTAATCCTAGCGTTAATATATATATATATATATATAAATATATAAAGATTCATATATTATAATATTTATATATATATATATATATATAATATGTATATATATATATAATATGTATATATATATATATGCATATATTATAATATATGGATTAAGGCTTTATATAAGCCTTTAAAGCAATCATCACATGCTTATATACATATATACATCTTGATGCCCATCTTATATACATATATGAAAACATGTCAATGGCATGCCACATGAATCCACAAAAACATGCAAAATCAAAAGCCATATATTGATCATGCCAGGTCATGCAAGCCTTATACAAACACCAATATCATGAAAGCCTTATATAAGTCTTTATATAGCCAAGCATTGCATTGATTCGGTTCACACATGGCAGTTACATCCAAGTACCACACGGATTATATATTACACATTATATATATATATATATATATATATCTTTTATTGTTAAGCCGTGGAAAGAATATCCAAGTAGTGTAATAGCTACTTTCATTGAATTGCCATATATCTTGCGTGAATATGCCAAGTGATGCAAACCTTCGCACATGGTAGTTATTATTATTATTTTTTTTTTATACCGTGTCTTGGCTATCTTCCATCTATGTTGACATTCACGCACATGGCCATTTTCAATCTTCGCTATGGATTCACGCACGGATTTCATAAATATATATATATATATATATATATATTTGGCTTCATAAATATATATTTGGCAATTATTAACAAGACATGGCATCTTATGCAAAGAAACATAATCATGGCCTACTACAATTAAACCAAGAGAATATGCCTCCTTCGTGTGAACCCGATATCATCAAGAAACCATTTTTCTTTTATTCTAAAATCCAATCACATGTTACACAATCATGATATGAAAATCTGGCTCTGATACCAATTGTTGGAAAATCTAATTTTGTATTTCATACAAAACACACAGTGGAAGCAACAAAAATGGATCTATTTCACTCATGATTGATAATATGCACTATAAAAATTTCAGAATTCAAGAACGAGATTGTGTACCTTGGTGCGGTGAAATTTAAAACAAAAGATTAGAAGTACTTAGGAAAACTTTTAATCTTCACTCCAATTCCACTTTATGCCTAAGAAGTGTGGTCTCTCAATCAGTTTCTAAGGGAGAATAATTGAGTGGCTTCACTCGCACATACACATCACTTCACAATGATGTATCTTTTTTCTTATAAAAAATTTTGTATGTTTCTCTCTTTTATAACTAACTGATTATCTAATTGGGTCACCCTATTGGGCCTTTCCAATTGGGCTTTAGTGTGTGGCTTAGAGTGGGACCAAAATAGACCAATAAGACACTAGCTCCAATGGGCCTTGGGCTTTTCTATCAACTCTTAACAAGCCCAAAGTTGCCATTAATTATATTTAATACCACTATATAAATATAATTGCACTCTAGGTCTTATTAATAAATTATATCCCAAAACTTTATTATACATGCAATCCCTTCATAAATATTTGTAGTAATACAAAGCCATGAATATAGATTGTCACTTTGAAAATTACTACATCTTAATCCTTGAGTACCCATTTTAATCCTTTTAAGTTATTCATCATATATTTATGAAATCCAATTCCATAAATATATACTTTAGTATATTCTTACTAAAGTGGTTAGGCCTAACACTCTGAATAACCAAACCCATTAAACTTATCTCAAGAGAATATTTTATATCTTCGTTAAGAGATTATGAATTCCATCTTGAGAATATTTGTTCCATCAACACTAAATATGATTACCCAACATACTGAGGTTTTGATCGTGACTTTAGATTTCACTCCTGATATATCAAAATAACCTACAGTTGATGATCAGGTCCATTATTCTCTCAGGATTAAGAGTTCATGCAAATAGGAGTCGTGGGATTTATTATTTATTTGACAGTCGTTAGGAGAATAATAATTCTCACAGCGGTCCAGTTCAATATGTCTTAACTCTTAAAACATATCAACATATCAACTAGAAGTGTCCACTTCCATGATCAAGACAAATCATCTTAGTTGATATGTTATAGTCTGCGTAGATGAAATGTCAAATTTCATCACTGACTATGAACTATAATTCTGAGTTTACGAAGAACTTTTGATCTATATCTTCCGTGACTAAATCACATAAATCACATACTATGCATCTCATGGACTATATGATAATGTCCAAATATTCATGTTATCATTATTTTAGATAATAATAAAACAACTTTATTAATCATAACATTAAGTCATACATAATGTCATACATAGCATTATACAATAGGATTTAAGGGCACATATCCTAACAAAACGGGCTTAGGCTGAATTGGAAATTCTGCAGAAAAATAAATCTACATGTGGTTCGATCGAGCCTTGCAGATTTAGTCCAATAAATTCTACAATCACTCATTCCAATTTTACAAATAGACATACTTTGAGCAAGCCTAAACCTAGACTAAATGATTTGATCATGATTTGCCAACATAATACAAATTGAAGTTCTAATACATTTAGTTCCTAAAGTTTTAGAACCTAACAAACTCCCCCTTTGGCAATTCGTGACAAAACACATCACAAA